>CM053582.1:366994172-367092067 GCA_028627135.1 Pseudochirops cupreus | reverse complement strand
CTTGTTTGGACAAGGACAGCGCTGCGACCTTTTTCAGCATGAAGCAACTTGGGAAGCTGAGACCCTCGTCCCTTGCCCCAAATGAATTTGTGTCTTCTCCGTTAGGGAGGAATGATAAGATCTGGGATGCTTTGTTGTAACCTCACTTTGTAGAATCTCAAACTGGTGTTCAGGCACCTATGTCAGTTTGTAATAAGCCTGTCCAATTGAGCTGTAAAAGTCACACTTTCCTTCAGCCATAAAGGCATTAATTCTGCTTCTCCCCTGCCCTTAGCCTCAAAGTCTTTTCCCAAGCCAGCAGTAGGTCTGTTAGATAGTTTCCCATGAATCAATCTCTCAAGTATTCTTAGAGAAATACATAGTTCCTTTGTTCTTAGTGGCCAGCTGCTTAGCAACCTTGAAAAGCAGTATCAGAAGACGACTCACTCCCAAGATGGGACCTCCTGGAATCGCCAATCAGTCTAGCTTCCAGACGTGGCATCTCTTGAAACAACCAGGCCTGTCCTCCCAATAAGCCATAGTTGGACCTATGTCACTCATCCTTGACCAGAAGTTACCTAGTGACATGTCACGGCAGAAACCACACCTCCTCACTCGCCCCCTCCCAATTTTTCTCAATGACTTATGGGCAATGTGTCTGTGCAGTGAATATAGAAAGTGCATGTCCCTTTAAACCCCAACTCTTCCCTAACCCCTCCCAAACTCCACCCTCCTCCCCACCTGGCTAGCATAAATTAACCCTTCTGCCTTGCCTTGGCCCTCCCCCCACTGAAACTTGTTGTTCAGTGGTTGGATTGCCCACTTCTTGCAAGATTCTAATAAAGAGACCCTTCTCTATTCACCTTGAGTTGTCTCCAAGTGATTTAAAATCTTTTTATCACACACACCTCCTTTTTGTCACTCTTTGTCCTCTGGAATTTTCTTGAGTTCTATAGTTAATGAAATCTCTGTCAAACAAGTAAGAAAAAAAAAGCTATGTAAAAAATCCATGAGGAGGAAATGTGAAGAGCTATATAGTGGTTTAGTCTTAATACTGTCAATTCCTGATTCTATATTGCCTATATTTTATATTACTCTTATAAATTTTTGCTTTCAAATTCTTATCTACAGTCTTATTTATTTTATTTTAATTTTATACTCTATAATTTATTTATTTACTTATACTTTATAATTTTATACTTAATTTAGCTTACTCTAGTTAAGCAAAAGTTGAAAATTGTAAAAAAAAAAAAGCTAGCCAAAATAGTTATTTTCTGTTACAGAGAAGGTATGTAGAGTTAGGTTTGTAGAATCCTGTTGGTAATATAATGTATATTTAGTATGTGCTTGGTGATTGGGGGAAAATGAATGACCTAGAGTAATGAAGGCTGAATTAAACATATTAATAAGCCTCTGAAATGTATAAGGCACTAGGAATATAAAAACAGAAAATGAGACTATAAGCTATTTGGGGACAAGGACTTTCTAGTATGTGTCTGTTTAAAAGCTAGGTTTTCAAGTTCCTTAAGGGTGGGAACTATATCATTTTTCCTCTTTGCTAGTGTATAGCAAAGTTAATTGCGCATTTTATTTGATTTTATTATTATTTTTTTCCTTTTTGGAGGGAGGAAGGCAGGGCAATTGGTAGTAAGTGTTAAGTGTCTGAGGCTGGGTTTGAACTCAGGTCCTCCTGATTCCAGGGCCGGTGCTCTATTCACTGTGCCACCTAGCCACCCCCTGATTGCACATTTTAGACATTTATTTTACATTTATTATCTTAAAGCTTCCAAAGGTGTACAAATATTACAGTATGCCATGCACTCATTAGGTGTCTACTATGTATACAGGGCCAGATACAGTTAAATGAATGAAATAATCCTTGCTTTCAGTCTACCTACTTTTAAAAAAATGGTTTTTCCCAATTGCATGTAAAAACAATTTTTAACATTCATTTTTTAAAATTTTGAGTTCAAAAATTTCTCCTTCCCTCCCATTTCCCCATGCAACACATATTTCTGTATTAGTCATGTTGTGAGAGAAAACACAGACCAATAAAAAGCCTATAAAAAATAAAATGAAAAACAGTATACATCAGTCTGCATGGACTCCATCAGTTCTCTCTCTGGAGATGGATAGTATTTTCTATCATGAGTCCTTTGGAATCGTCTTGGTCATTGTATTTCTGAGAATAGATAAGTCATGCACAGTTGATCATCATACAGTATTGCTATTATTGTGTACAATGTTTTCTTGGTTCTGCTTATTTTCCTTTGCATCAGTTCATATAAATCTTTCCAGGTTTTTCTGAAATCAACCTGCTTGTCATTTCTTTTCTTTTCTTTTTTTTTTTTTGCTTTTTGGAGGGCAGTTGGGGTTAAGTGACTTGCCCAAAGTCACATGGCTAGTTAGTGTGTCAAGTGTCTAAGGTCAGATTTGAACTCAGGTCCTCCTGACTCCAGGGCGGGTGCTCTACTCACTATGCCACCTAGCTGCTCCTGCTTGTCATTTCTTATAGCACATTAGTATTCCATTATGATCATATAGCATAACTTGTTCAGCCATTTCCCAGTTTATGAACATCCCCTTGATTTCTAGTTCTTTACCACCACAAAAAGAGGTGCTATAAATATTTTTGTACAAATAGGTCCTGTTTCTTTTTCATCTCTATGGGATTTTGGTTAGACTTTTTCTGTATTTATTAATCTATTATTATACATTATATATTACATATTTCTGCATCTATTAATATAATCATAAGATTTTTGTTTTTATGTTATACGATCAGTTATGCTGATGGTTTTCCTAATATTGAACCAGCCCTGCAGTCTTGCTATAAGTCCAGCCTGGTTGTACATCTCCATGCTAGTATTTTATTTAAAATTATTGCATCCATATTCATTCATTGCATCCATCATCATATAAATTGGCTTATATTTTCTTTCTTTGTTATTGCCCTCTCTGGTTTATATTTCAAAACTATATTGTGTTATGAAAGGAATTTGATAGGAATCCATCTTTGCCTATTTTTTTTAAAACAATTTTTATCATACTAGGATTAATTGTTCCTTAAATGTTTGTTAGAATTCTCTTGAGAATCCATCTGGTTATGGGTTTTTTTTTTCATTAATGACTTGTTCAACTTTTTTCTAAGATAGGGTTATTCTCTTCTGTTAATCTGGGCAGTTTGTATTTTTGTAAATATCCATTTTGCTTACATTGTCAGTTTCATTGGCATTCATTTGGGCAAAATAACTTAATATTTTGCTTTAATTTCATCTCCATTTTTGATATTAGTAATTTGGTATTTTTAAAAAAAATCAATTTTAGATTTCTATTTTAGTATTTAATTGGAGATTTTTGATTAGTTCTTTGTCTAACTTTTTTTAGTTGCCTGGCCACTTCATCAATCCTTTTTCCCTTTTATTGATGTACACATTTAGCGACGTAAATTTTCTTCTACGTACTAATTTGACTGCATCCCACAAATTTTGGAACGTTGTTTCAGTGTTGTCATTATTTTTAATGAAATTATTGTTTCCATGATTTGGTTCTTTCACTCACTCATTCTTTCAGATTAGACTGTTTAGTTTCCAATTAGCTTTCAACCTATGCTTCCATGTCCCTTTATTAAATGTAATTTTTTTTCTGCATTATGGTTTAAAAAGGGTACATTTAATATTTCTGCTTTTCTGCATTTTGTTATGAGGTTTTTATGCCCTACTACATAAGGTTTTTTTGAAGGTACCATATACAGTTGATAAAAAGATATATTCCTTTCTGTTACCTTTCAGTTTTCTCCAGAGCCTATCATCTCATAATTTTTCTAAGATTCTATTCGTCTCCTTGACTTCTTTGTTGTTAATTTTTTGGTTAGATTTATCTGGCTCTGAGAGGGGAAAGTTGAGGGTACCCCACTATTATAGTTTCACCATTTCCTCCTGTAATTAATTCAGTTTTTCCTTTAAGAATTTGGATCTGTGCCATTTGGTACATGTATGTTTGGTACTGACACTATTTGTGGTCTGTGGTTTCTTTTAGCAAGATGTCATTTCCCGCTTATCCCTTTGAGTTAGGTCTGTTTTTGCTTTTGCTTTGTATGAGATCATGATTGCGACCCTTATTTTTTTTTAATTTCAGGTAAAGCATGATTGATTCTGCTTCATCCTCTTAACTTGTGAGTTTCTGTTTTGACTGTTTCTTATATATGGTGTATTGTTGCATTCTGATTTCTGACCCTTTCTGCGATTCTGTTCCATTTTATGGGTCACTTCCTTCTGTTCACATTATGGTTACTAACTGTACATTTTCCTCCTTTTTGTTTTCTTGTATTTATTGTTCTCTCTCTCTCTCTTTTCATCCTGACCCTCTTTTAACATTGTTTTGCTTCTGACCATTGCCTTCTTTTTTTCTGCCTTTTTATTACCTCCCACCCACCTTCTTTTAATACCTTCCCCTCTATCTATATTTATAAATTTCTTCTTAACCCCTTACCCATCTGACCTATGACCTTATCATTCCACTGAAACTTCTGTCTCCAAAATTACTAATGATCTCTTATTTGCAAAATCCAGGGGCCTCTTCTCAGTCCTCATTCTCCTTGACTCTCTGCAGCCTTTGATACTGTTGATTAGTCTCCTCTTTGATACTCTCTTCTTTCTAAAATTTTGTAATATCTCTCTCCTGATTTTCCTCCTACTTGTCTCCTGTACTGGATTCATGTCCACCTCACCTCCTCAGAGTACTGTGCTGGCTTCTCTTCTTTCCTCCCTTTATACTGTGTCACTTTGTGATCTCATAAACTCCCATAGATACAATTACTATCTGTCTCTATGCTGATGATTCTCACATCTGCCTTTCCTGCCCCATTCTATCTGCAGACCTCAGCATTTTCACCTGTCTTTCAGATTTCTAGAACTAGGTATCCAATAGATGTCCAAACAGAATTCATTATCTTTTCCCCTTAGCCCTCTCTTCCCCCCCCCAAAACCTTCTCTTTTATTTTAGAGGGCAACACCATCCTGCCAGTCTCTCAGACTCAAAACCTAGGTGTTACTTAATTCCTCACTATCTCTCGCTTCCCATATCCAAGCCAGCCCCTGTTGATTTCACCTTTGCAATATCTTAAATACACCCCCTCTGGCATAGCCACTACTCTATTGAAGACCCTCATCATCTCACCCCTTGATTACTGAAATAGCCTCTCCCCACCCCAATCTGTTCTCCATTCAGCTGCTGAAGTGCTCTTTTTATAAAGCAGGTCTGATCATGTCACATACCTCTTCTCCCCCCTCAGTTAACTCCAGTGGCTTCCTGTTGCCTCCAGGAACAAATATAAAATACTTTGTTTGGCATTCAAAACCCTTTATAACTGTAAAGCCACACACAAGCAGCTTTCCAGAAGAATGCTGCTGTGAACAGCTTTTCAAGGTTCTGATTACATGGTATAGTGAACACTATATATTCAATAACAAATCAGAGCAAAACATTCACAGAAAATCAAAGTACAGCGTTCACAGTGTTACAGCTTATCACTAAAATGGCCACATAGTTTTCACCACAGTGGTCACATAGTTTTGAACAAAGTACAATCATTTAGTCAGTCGATCACTTAGCAACGCAGTCATTCAATCAACTCAATCATTCAATCATCCTTAAGGGTCACAAAATACAAAGGTCAAAGTTCTCCACCCATGGGCACACTAAGTTATAAATCAGTCACTATTCAGTCATCATTCAGTATTCAATCATCAGAAAATACACAGGCCTCGGTCACAAGTAAATCACAGTCTTCTCAGTCACTACACAGTATCCAAGTAAAGTCGTCTTTCAGCTTGACTTGAGGTAGGCTCTCAGATTCTCTGGATCCCCTTCCATGGTCCCAGATCCTACCTGGATTCACCAAACTGTCACATGGGTTCAAAGGTAGACAGCTCCCAGTTCCTTGTCCAGCTCTCTGTGCAGTTCCTGTTCCACACTGAAGCTCAGTGTCTAGTCCACCTTAAATCCTTCACAGTCTCTGTTCCTGGGAGTCAAGGCTTAACAAAGCCACAAACAGGTTCATAGAGAGTACCAGCATCACAGTCATGCTTCCTCAGTCTTTGGCAGCTCCAGCTGGTCCTTGGAAATCTTTGGCGGCTCCCAGGAGAAGCTGGTAGCTCCCCAGCAGAAGCTCCAGCTGGTTCCCAGAATGAAAATCACATCACCCAGGTTCCCAAAATCAAAATCATTCTCTCTATACTGGGCCTTTCCTCTTCAGTCACCATGGCAGCAACTGCTTCTGCCTCCACGAAGCTTATCCCAAGAAGTTCTGACTTTCCTAGCTAGTGTTTTTCCTTATATACAGTATTGCTTCTCCCTCTTCAGCCCCTACCTGTTATGTCAACAACAGGGGTTCATATCTTGTTTCTTTAACAGAGGCTTAATTTAAAACTAGGTGCTAAGTACCTCTTAGCTTAGCAATACAAAAAGGATCTTCAGATTTCATTACTGTTACAATTACCTAGCCGCCTCTTTCTTTTCCAGTCTTCTTATACCTTACTCCCCCCACCTTAGACTCTTTGATCCAGTGACACTTGCCTCCTGACTCTAGTACAAACAAACTACTCTATCTCTTGGCTCCAGGTGTTTTTCCTGGCTGTCTCTCATGCTTGGAATGCTCTTCTTCCTTTGCTCTGACTATTGCCTTCTCTGGTCTCCTTAAAGTCCCAGCTAAAATAAGCGCCTTCTACAAAAAGCCTTTCCTAACCCTTGTTAATTCCAGTGCCTTCCCTCTTTTAATTATTTTGTTATTTATCCTGTATGTTATCTCCTTGTTCGACACTTCCATTAGATTACAAATTCTGCGAAGGCAGGGACCCTTTTTGACACTTTTTGTGTCCCCAGCACTTAACACATTGCCTGATGTATATATACTGTCTGCTTAATAAATGTTTATTAAATTGAATATTAGGATTTTGTAGGGATACTTATGTCATCTCCCCATACTAGAGTATAAATAGTTATTCTTGTTCTGTCCTTTAGGATTACTCACTTATATTTACTTTTTACATTTTTCTCCTCTCCTTTGCTTGTATTTGAGACTTTCTATTCAGCTCTGATCTTTTCATCAGGAATGCCCATTAAAAGCCCATTTTCCCCCCCTGTAAGATTATATTCAGTGTTCTTGGGTAAGTTATTCTTGGTTGTAAGATTCTATTACCTTCTCTAAGTAATATCATTTTCCAAGCTCTCCTTTCCTGGCTACTAAATAATTTGTGATGTTGACTGTGGTTCCTTGGTATTTTAATTCTTTCTTTCTGTCTGTTTGTAGGGTGGGGGGGGCGTGTTTTAGTTGTTGTAGTTGTTTTGGGGGAGCTTTTTTGGTTGTTTGTTTATTTGACCTGGAAGCTCTAAATTTGGCTGTAATATTCCTGGGAGTTTCTTTCAGGATATGACCAATGGAATTTTTTTTAATTTTTACTTTGCTTAGATCTTATTTAATGATTTCTTGGAATACAATATCTTAAATTTTTTTTCTTTCCGTTTTTTTTTTGTTATGGCTTTCAGATAGTTCAGTGTTTCTTGAATCCTTAAATAATTTCTCCTTCTGTTTTTCAAGTCAGTTTTTACTACCTTGTATTTTCTTCTATTTTTTTTCAGTTTTTCTACTTTGTTTTGGAACACCTTCTTATCTTGCAGCGTCATTAACTTCTGTTTGTCCCATTCTAGTTTTCAAGGAATTCTGTTTAGTGAGGTCGGTACCTTTCGTACCGTTCATTCTCTTACCAAATTTTCATTGCTGGTATTTCTTTCTGATTTTTTCCTGCTCTGACTTTTTCATTAAAAAATCATTTTTAACTCTTTTTTTTCTTCTCTTCTAAGAATTCTAGTTGAATGTATGCCTAAGGGTGTGTGTGTGTGTGTGTGTGTGTGTGTGTGTGTGTGTGTGTGTCTGTGTGTGTGTCTGTGTGTGTGTGTCTGTGTGTCTGTGTGTTAAAGGCTTTGGAGGCGGCAAGGTGGTGCAGTGAATAGAGCAGTGGCCCTGGAGTCAGGAGGACAGGAGTTCAAATGTGACCTCGGATACTTAACACTGACTAGTGGTGTGACCTTGGGCAAGTCACTTAATCCCAATTGCCCTGCCTTCCCCCCTCCAAAAAGCAAAAAGAAAAAAAAAGGTTTTGTTTGAAGATCTTCCAAAGTCGTTCCTCTTCTGGATTTGTGCCTCTATTTTGCTCCTTATTATGCGATTCTTTGCTCATTCTTTCCAGCCTGCTTCCTGATGTTAGATTTTATGTTAGAACTCTGTGCACTTCTCAGGGACCGTCAAGGGCTTAGCTTGTGCCCAATTGAATCCTGCTGCTCCTTTCTTGGGCTGTTGAGTGTTGTGTTATTCTAGGAGCTCAGGGATATCTCAGACTGGGAATCTGTAAAGCTTTTAATGCTTCTAAAGAACTCCGTTTTGTGTGTGTTTGCCTCTCTTTGAAGTTCTCGAACTCTGCTGCTGGACTTGGCCTGTTAGGTGACAGAATTGCAGGCTCTCGTTCACACTGTAATGTCTGTCCCTACTGTCATTGTGCAGGCTTTGGATTGGACTGGGCTTAGCTTCAAGCCACATGGCTCTTTCAGGTACTTACGTACTTGTTCCTTGTTCAGGAGCCTAGCGCCCCTGACTGCTTTAAGAAACGAACACCTCCAAAACCTCAAAAACTTTTATTGATTTTTTTTTAACTTTACAGACATTTACTTTACAGACGTTTTTAATTTTACAGACCATGTAGATGAATTTCATTTTGTGAGAGGTGCCTTGTAACAAAATGAAACTGATAATACAGTATCTTTATCTGAAAGTCCATGCAGCATTTCACATTTGTAGTGCTCCTCTTTTTTTACATTAACAAAAACTTATTTTTCCTACCTTCTACCCCATTCCCTATTGGGGAAAAAAGGGAAAGATCTCTTGTAACAAATATGCATTAGTCAAATAAAACAAATTTCTTCAAAACTACACAAAAATACCTTTGTCATTCTGTGCCTTAAATCTTTTACCTCTGGAATCATGAATGGTCACTGTGTTGATTTTTAGTTCCTGTGCTGAGCATCGTCGGCGTAAAGGTGAGGTTTGAAACCATGGAAACAGATGAGATCATCAAGTGAAATAGTGTAGAGGGAGAAGAGAACAGGCCCCAGAACAGAGCCCTGGGAGCCGCGTGTGGTCCATAGGAGCGTCTGATCGAAGTTCCAGCACAAGAAACTGAGGAGTGCTTAGACAGGGAGGACAGTGTGGAGAGAACAGTGGCAGGGAGATGTCAGGAGTAGAGCATATCAAGAAGAGAGTGACTGATGGCATAAAAGGCTGCAGAGAGGTAAAAAATCATGTGGATTGCAGTAGATTTGGCAGCTGACAGGTTACTGGTCACTTGAGAGAGAGCAGGTTCAGGTCAAGAAAGCAGACTTAGTTGATGTACTTGGTCCTTCCAGTGTTTAAAAAAAAATGAGGTTTAGTTATTGGGGGTGGATGGATCAGCTCTAGGATTTTTGAGGATAGGGAAGATGAGAACATGTTTGTAGGCAGCAGGGAAGCCTTCAGTAAAGAAAGAGAAATTTAACATAAGTGACAGAGTGGGCAAGGGCTGATCTCTTAAGAGAAGATGAAAAGTAATGGGATCACTTGTACATGCAGAGGGGTTGGGGAAGAGAGAGCTCTCATTGAGTAGCCTGAGAGGGTAAAGGGAGTGAGAGCCAGACAGGTTTGCTGAAGGACTGAAAACAAAGGTTCAGAAAAACAGTGGGGCCAGCGAGTTAATGAGGGGCATGTAAAGGAATTGCCTTGTGAGGTCCCATTTGAGGTGATATGTAATATAATAAAATGTCATATAATATTTAACATAAACTTGTAGTGGATGCAGTCCGTACAGTTTCATCATTTTCTCCAGTTTCATTTAGCAGCGTATTAACAGAGGCTGATGCCTCCTGATGGTTGCAGGGATCCAAGATGGTGGCAGTCACTGTGCATCAGTTCATACAAGTCTTGAGATGTCCCTGTGAAACCATCTTTTTCTCTTCTCTTACAGTACAATGACATTCCATTACATTTATAAACAACAATTTGTTCAAGCCTTTTGCTAGTTTATGGGCTTCTCTCTCTCTTTTTTTTTTTGGAGGGGGGAGGGCAGGGCAGTTGGGGTTAAGTGACTTGCCCAAGGTCACACAGCTAGTTAAGTGTCAAGTGCCTGAGGCTGGATTTGAACTTAGGTCCTCCTCACTTCAGGGCTGGTGCTCTGTGCCACCTGGGCATCTCCTTAGTTTGAACTTATTAAGTGCCTTATGATTCCCCTTTCCTGTTTGCCTTTTTATGCTTCTCTTTTGAACCTCTTTTTGCCATTTGAGTTAGTCTGCTTTTTAAGGTGTTATTTTCTTCAGTATTTTTTTGGATCTCCTTCAGCAAGCTGTTAACTTGTTTTTCATGATTTTCTTGCATCACTCTCATTTCTCTTCCCAATTTTTCCTCTACTTCTCTTACTTGATTTGCAAAATCCTTTTTAGCTCACCCATGGCTTGCAACCAATTCATATTTTTCTTGGAGGCTTTTGATGCAGGAGTTTTGACTTTGTTGTCTTCTTCTGGTCCTATGTTTTGATCTTCTTTGTCACCAAAGAAAGATTCTGTAGTCTGGTTTCTTTTCCTCTGTTTGCTCATTTTCCCAGCCAATTACTTGGCTTTTGAGCTCTTTGTCATGGTAGACCTCTGCTTCCAGAGTGGAGAGTGCTTTGTCCCAAATTTCTGGGGTTTTGTGCAGCTGTTGTCAGAGTTACTTCTAGGCACCTGCCTCAGAAATGTGAGGAAGACTCCCTGTCCCCAACCTCAACAAGCTCTGCCATGCCAGCGCTTCTCACCCCAGAACCGCCACCCAGGACTACGACCCAGATCCAAGAAAGGCAAAGCAAGAGAATCCTGCTTTAGCACCAGCAAAGAGATTCCTTCAATTGCCCTCTGGTCACCACTTGGTCCCCTCACCATCTGTGGGCTTGGAGTTCTGGAAGTAACCACGGCTGCTGCTGTTACTGCTGCTGCAGCCACTGCCACCTCACCTGAGGTCTGCTCTGGCCACTCTGCGTCACCAGTCTACGCCGGCACAATCTACACGGGACTGCCCTCTGCTCCCAGCTCTGTGCAAAGATCCTTTCTGTTGGTTTGCCAGGCTGTCCTCAAGTGGAGGTGCATTTCATTCTGTCACTTTGTGGGTTCTGTGCTCTGAAATTTGTTTCGAAGCATTTTTACAGGTGTTAGAGGTGATTGGGGGATGAGCTCAAGCAAGTTCCTGCTTTTACTCCGCCATCTTCTTATGCTTCTCTTGAGTCTTGTATTTGAAAGTCATATTTACTTTTCAGCTCTGGTCTTTTCATGAAGGATGCTTGAAAACTCTTTATCTCATTGATGGGCCATTTTTCCCTCTGAAAGATTATGCTCAGTTTTGTTGATTAGGTGATTCTTAGTTATAATCTTAGCTCCTTTGCTCTCTGGAAGATCGTATTCCAAGCCCTCCAGTATTTTAATTCAGAAGCTGCTAAGTCTTGTGTCATCCTGACTGTGGCTCCACAGTACTTGAATTTTTTTTCTGGCTGTTTGAAATATTTTTTCCTTGACCTGGGAACTCTGGAATTTGGAATTTAATATTCCTAGAAGTTTTCCTTTTGGGATCTCTTTCAGGAGGTGATTGGTGGATTCTTTTAATTTCTATTTTATCTTCTGGTTCTAGAGTATCAGGGTAGTTTTTCTTTGATAATGTCTTGAAAGATGATGTCTAGGCTCTTTTTTTGATCCTAACTTTTAGATAGTCCAATCATTTTTAAATTGTCTCTCCTGGATCTGTTTTCCAGGTTACTTGTTCTTCCCGGTGAGACAGTTTACATTGTCTTCTATTTTTTCATTCTTTGGTTTTGTTTTATAATTTCTTGATTTCTCATAAAATCATTAGCTTCCACTTGCCCAGTTCTAACTTTTAAGGAATGATTTTCTTCAGTGACTTTTATGCCTCCTTTTCCATTTGTCTTTTCTAATTTTTGAGGAGTTCTTCTCTTCAGTGAGTTTTTGCATATCTTTTCCCATTTGGTCAGTTCTGCTTTTCAAAGCATTCTTCTCTTCATTTGACTTTTGTACCTCTTTTACCATTTGACCTGTTCTGTTTTTTAAGGTGTTATTTTCTTCAGTATTTTTTTTTGGTTTCCTTTACCAAGCTGTTGACTCTTTTCTCATGATTTTCTTGCATCACTCATTTCTTTTCCCAATTTTTCCTCTACTTCTCTTACTTGATTTTCAAAATCCTTTTTGAGCTCTTCTACGGCCTGAGATCAATTCATAATTTTCTTGGAGGCTTTGGATGTAGGAGCTTTGTTGTTAGCTTCTTCTGAGTGGTGTGTTTTGGTCTTTCTTGTCACCACATTTTTTTTGTTCTGTTGTTTGCTCATATTCCCAGCCTGTCACTTGACTTTTAAGTCTTTGTTAAAGTAGGGCTCTGCTTCCAGGGTGGAGGGCAAACTGTCCCAAGCTTCAGGGGTTTTGTACAGCTGTTTTCAGAGATACTTCTAGGGACCTCCAAGTTTTCAGTTCTTCCAAGGTGGTGTGATCTAAGGAGAGGTGTATTTACTACTCTTCTGGCCTGTGCTCTGGTCTGTGAGTGACTCTTTTTGCACTGGAACTGCGAGGAGGTTCCCCCGTCTACTGCCACCACTAGCTCTGCTATGCTAGTGCTCCTGCTTGTTCCAGAACTGCCACTGAGGACTGTGACCCAAATCCAAGTGTGGGCAAAGCAACAGGCCTGTCTCAGTGCTAGCAAAAAAGGCCCCTGTAATCCCCTTTTGACCTGTCGTTCATTCTTCTTAGTATCTGTGAGCTGAGAGCTCCCAAAGCAACTGGTGCCCCTGCTCATTCAGTCATTCCTGAGGCCTGCTCCTGGTTTGCTGAGGCCAGGGCCGCACTCTCATGTAGGTGTGGCTGAACTTTCCTGCTGGTCTGCTAAGTTGTCTTTGGCATCTGTGCACTAAGAGGTCTGGAAACCACCACTGCTGTCTGTGATTCACGTCTGTTCTGGGTTTGCTGGAGCCTAGTCTGGGTTGATGCCTGGACTCTAGACTGTGCTCATCTCTCACCTTGCTGAGACAGACCTTTCCTGCTCATCTTCCAACTTGTCTTGACCTGGAAATTTGTTTCACTCTGTCTTTTTGTGGGTTCTGCTGCTCTAGAATTTGTTTAGTCATTTTTAAAAGGTATTTGTAGAGGTTTTGGGGAGAGATCAGGTGAGTCCCACCTTTACTCTGCCATCTTGGCTCTGCCTCCACTCTTTAGTTTCTAATTATTTTTTTGCTACCATAAAAATATATGCCACAAACATTTTTACATATGTAGTACCTTTTCCTTTTTCTTTAATCTCTTTGAGGTATAGGCCTAGCAATATATAATGTGGTCAGAGAGAATGGTATATTTAGTAACTTTTTAGCATAATTCCAGTTTGCTTTTTAGAGTTGTTCAGCCAATTTTGGACTCTTCCAAGTATCTCTTTTCACATACAGTTGCTTTTGGTTTAAAGAAAATTTGTGTTTGAGGTGTTGTATTGAGAAATGTTGAAGGTATTATGTTAAGAAGAAAATTACTTTTAGTGATTAAGTTGCCATGAATAGATGTTGACTTCAGTTTTTTTTCAGCATCTGTTGATACTTTTTCCTGCTATTTTTCTGTTTACTGTATTAAATTCATAGTTCTTAGTTCTTAATCTAGCTTGGTTGTGATAGGTAATTTTTGGAAAAAGCATTATCAGCTAACATTTTGTCATTTTAATTCAGTTACAAAAACTGTTATCATGATCAGCCCATAGATATCTTAATACTCTTCACGTATCTGGATTTGTATGCTATGATTTACATTTGTTAGCAGTCAGCTATTTTTGTCGTAACTTTCATTAGGGGAATTTCTTTATATATTATACCTGAGTTGAATTTTCCCCAGAGTTATTAATGGTTATTACAGATTTAAAAAAATGTAGATTACATGGTTTCAAAATCTGGCAATTTTGAAGGAATTAGTAAGTTATTTATTATTATTTTTTTTTAAGTAAACTGGATTGTATATCTTTTAGAAGAGAAATGGGAAATGATTGCTGTGAATCAGATTTTTTTTATACCTAATAGCCATATGGAGCCTAAATAACATTTCCTGAATCAAGAAAAATGCCAATTAAAACTAAATTGTTGCTTTCTTTTTTCTCGGCCATTTATATGTTTAGTATTTTGCTTATTACCTCTTCTTCCTAGTTATGCTCCATGGTGTCCTGCTTGTCAGAACCTTCAGCCGGAGTGGGAAGATTTTGCTGAGTGGGGAGAAGATCTTGAGGTTAATATTGCGAAAGTGGATGTCACAGAGCAGCCAGGTATGGGTACTCCTCTGGTGTTTGTAAAGTGCTTTTACATGTTACAAACATTTTTACTGAGCGACTGTATTGTTGTATATTTTAATGAAATACTATATGTTACGTAATTATTTAAAGTAGTCACACAGTGTTATACTTCATCAGCATTTATTGAAAAGTCTTGAAATCTTACTGTGATTTTAAGTAAAATTTTATAATATTTGGAATAATAAAATTCAGAATTGGAAGGTACCTTAGAGATTTAACTGTAGTTAACTAATTTTTTAAGACCAAAATTTTACTTTACTAATAAATAATTGAAAAATAAGGTCCCATGAGCAGCAAGATGAAGCCATGTGAGTTACTTAAAGTAACTTTTAACTTTCCCCTCTGAATGGAAGAATGTGCTGGATGTGGAGTAATTACAGCTAAATGTGAGGGAGAAAGGAGATAAAATTGTATAAGGTAAAAATCCTCATGTTAATACCAGAGAACTCTAATCTTTGAGAGATTTAGCATTCTTAACCCACCAGCTTCCATGTGCCATGGCAGAAGAGGAAACAACCATGCAAGTTTGTGCAGGATTCCTTCTTGGAATCCTTCATCCTATTGTAGAGACTTTTCCAATACCCCTCCCTCTCCTCCCCGCCATACACACTCAGCCTTAAAGGAAACACTGAATTTCTCCAGCCACTTGGAGCTGAGTTGGAAAGGGGTGGGAAGACTGAAAATATTCTTTCTTTTGACTTGGGACTGGTGACTGTGCCTGAAACACTCTTCCCCTCAGCTCCCAAAGCATCAAGTGCTATACAACCTACCAATGACAATGGAAGCTGAAGGAGGATTCAGGGCAGGTACCAGCTAGATCTGATTCTCTCTCTCTAGAGGATATACTACATAGGAACCAGTCCTGCAGAACTTCTATCCTCTAATACAAGGATGCTGAGCACCAGCAAAGGGGAGGCATCATAATGTGAGGAGTACCAGAAAGAAAAAGACTGAAACACCAAAGATTTCAAGAGAAAAACCTCAATTAAAGACCAGAGCATGAACTGAAGATAAATCAACAATTGGAGCCCCAAAGAGTAGGAAGAATGAGTAGTAAACCTTATAAAAGATAAAATATTCTGAACAGGTATATAAAGAAAAGAGAACGAAATATGAGATGAAAATACAGAATACTGTGGATTCCCAACAGAGTATGCAGAAGAGACAAGAAGAAACATCACAGTACTTCAGAAGAGAAATTTTATATTATTTATATTTATATATATATATATAAAACAAGAAATTGAAAATGAATAATGATCTGAGTTTAAAGCTCTCAATTCAGAATGAAAAAGACAACAAATTAGAAAGTGGTTCAGTCAGTGTTATGGAATATGCAAGGAAAGAAAGATTAACAAATTTGG
Organism: Pseudochirops cupreus; assembly: GCA_028627135.1. Classification (NCBI taxonomy): domain Eukaryota; kingdom Metazoa; phylum Chordata; class Mammalia; order Diprotodontia; family Pseudocheiridae; genus Pseudochirops; species Pseudochirops cupreus. Next base: position 367,076,299 of record CM053582.1, on the reverse strand, counting down.
AACAGAAAAATATGAAAATGGAAAATCTGGCAGAAGCAAAAGCAAAAGGTGACCGTGTTCAAAAAGCAGTTACTTGAATTCCGTGCAAGCCATAGCTCCTGATTTTGAAGATGAGGTATACAGAGATAATGTAGGGATCATAGAAGAGTATGACAGACCAATCAACCTGAATACTACAGTGCAGGATAATACGAGAAAACTACCCATAGCTCCTGAGTACAGACAGCAGAGCATCAGTCTAGAGAATCGCTGGTTGCCCTGAGAAAGCGCATGCATATACATACGTGTATATTTTGAAACCCAAGATGCAGTCACTAAGTCTAACCGTTTTGATAACATTTTTGCAGATTGCCTTTCAAATAGGAAAGTAAAGAGTTTTTAATACAAAATTATTTCATAGTCATGAGAAATTGCAGGAGAATAGGTTAATACACTCCCCAAAAGGGAGCTCAAGCTGCAGCTTAGAATGCCATATACCCTACAAACCTGTGGCTAATAATGAATGAAAAAGGATATTTAACAAGAGAAGAATTTGAGACATTCCTGGAAAGAAAAAAAAATGTAAGCATAATATTAGATTTCTAAGTACCTCAGACAAGGTAAGTAAAACTCTTTAAGCAAAGAGTAAATGATAAAATCAGTCACTCCATGTTTAGAAATTTTTTTTAATTAAGAGCAAAAGATTGTTCATGAAGCAATAAAAATAACATGTATGGGAATTCAAAATGTAAGCGGAACAAACAGAAGTGAAGACGGAGGAGCAGAATTGAAGTGCTGTGCTGTGTTTGTTTTTCCTTTGTGCTTGGCATGTAGTGAGTTCTTTATAAATGCTTATTAATTGGTTGAGGTCCCTTCAGGAGTCAGTGTATCTTGTAGTACAGAATCATACAATAGGAGGGTGTAGAAATGGGGAGAGAAGAGATGGGGACAAGGAAATGTGTGGTGCATCCCTACCAAATCCACAGGAGAATAGTGAAGGGAGGATGGTTCCTATAGTCTCCTGAGGAGAGGGCACGGATTAGGGAAGAATGAGAGATGTGGCAGAAGGGACCCAGGTCTGAGGGTGCGTCTTGTATTGGAAGACCTGCTTAAAAAAAACAACCCCCAAACTCCTATGGACCTCATGATTGGTTTAAACTGAGAACAGCTAGTACATTGAGAGATCATCTTTTTTTTTTCATGGGCAACATCCTGACTGAGAAGAAGGAATGTATGATCTAGGGCAGAGAGCACCAATCATGATTTTAGGGGCAGAGGAAGATGCATAGAACCCAGAGAAGAGATGGTATTGGCCTTTGTGAAGGAGACTATTATAATAAAGTATAACAATTTGAGAGACTTATAGTTTCTGGGTAATTGAATCGTTTTATTAGTAAGGCCAGCATGTCATTTTTTTGGCCTTTTTCCTTTCTTTTAAATTTGAGCTCTACTCCCAGGGTGGAAGGGACATTGTCTCCAGCATCTTATACTAGTGACTGCATGCCCTGGCTATTTACTGGGTGCTGTGCTGATGTTGCCCTGAGGCCCATGGGGGTCCCTTGTGTTGGTACTGTCCTGCGGGCATAGGGTGTAGGTTGGCTGGTGCTGCTGGAGGCTGCAGGGGTCTGACAGCTTACCTGGTGCTGAGCAGGGGTCATAGTAGTGATATCCGGCTCTACTCCCTTGAGGCTCAGGATCTCCTCCTGATTTGCTGAGGTGGGGCTCAATAGGACTCTTCCTGTCCTGGACTGCCCTCTCCTTTTGCCTCCAAGTCTCCCAGGCTAAAAGACTGCTCTGCCCTGTCTTTCTGGTGGCTCCACTGTTCCAGGCTTTGTTCTGGGGTGCTGTTTTATGGTTGTTTGGTTATTTGGAGGTGACTATGGGAGAGCTACAGCAATTGATTGTTACTCCTTCATCTTGACTCCCAGAAGTCTCCAGCATTTTATTAATGAAAGGATGGTCATTTGACTGTCTCTCTTAGACCAAAGACAATCGCGGCACTGCGTTCAGTTTTTATACCCTTCAAAGAGTAGGTGTTCCTGAGGGATGGTAATCAACTCTGATTGGATAATCCAGTAGGGAGTGATCTATATTAAAGTGAAGGACTGAGACTGGTATATTGAAGTGAGGGACTGAGGTGAGTGACCAGTCACTCTTGGACTGAGAAACTGACTTGATGTTCAGATCATCTGCAGCCTTAGGCTATCTAGACAAAAGGATCTTTCTCCACCCAAGTTTGAGTAGAACACAATGGGCTTCCCCACTTTAGATTAAATTCCTTAGAAGGTTGGGTGGAGTCTGATTAAGATTGGGGAAAGTCAGTTCAGTCTCATTATCAGTAATGTCATTCAGGAGACTGAACTTTTTAAAAATCAGGACTTTAGAAGAAGAGGAAAACTCTGGATCTCTAGAACTGGGCTACATAATTCACGACATGGTAATATCTGTTTTGTGGCACTACCCTTTTCCAATATTCTTTTATTTCTAGGAATGAGACATACCAGAGAAGAAGGATGATGTGATAAATGATACAAAGGTATTAACCTGGAAATTGCTTTGCAAAAGAAGTTGAAACCTAATGCTTTAAAAGCTTCAACCCCATGAGGAACATATGATTAAAGAAGTAATAAATAAGGTTATAACTGATGAATCAGACAATATAATTTTAGAGTAGACTAGAAGTGAGGAGTATTAGTGAAGAGAACAAAACAAATAAGAATGACTTGGTAGAAAGATTTACAAAAATAAAAATAATAAATATAAGGAGTTAGAAAGAAAAGTATATTTTGAACAAAGCACCTACCCAAGAAAGAAAAACACAAACAAAAGAAAAAAAATCAATAATTTGAGTAAAAAATCCAAATTAGGATAAAAGTATTCAAATGGTGTATCAGCAAGCACCCTAGCATACCCAGGGTGGCTGCTAGCACAGGTTCTTAGATCTGCTTTTCTAAAGGAAAGCAACTCAAAAGGGGTTAACAATCTTACTTTAATCAAACATGTCATTTACCTAGTTCAGGGGGAAAAGTCGGCACCCTGAACTTCAGAGAATGCAAACACAAGTTAACAAGCAAACAAAGAAACAGACCAGCAGATGGGCTTCAAAGCTGGGGGGGGGCGGCGCGGAGAAGGGACGTGCTCAACGGCTGCCCAGAGTCTCTGTCTGGCCAAATCACACAACTCTTCTCAAAGTGAGCCCCAAAGCAAAACCTCACATCAGGGCATATATATACCCTTCTCCTGGCTTGGAGAATGTCACAGCCCTCTTGACCCACTGCCCAATCACAAAGCAACAAGGCGCGAGCATTCTTGAAAAACAAGCCTCCTGCCACAGGCTCCACGTGACCACATTCAGCCTATTAGGGGGCAGAGTATACTTTCAAATAGGGGAAGGTTCTCAGAGTCACTAGCCACTTAAGCAAAGGGCCTAGGGGCAGGGAAGATCTTCAGATTCCCATAACAAATGGGAGCAGGGAAATGGTAGATACCCTGTGGTAAATTAAAAGTGGTGTCAAAGTAGTTTTAAGAACTAATTGCAGAGACAAAGTGCTGATTTATAAAGAGGTATACACATATATAAATATATATACATACATCTAGATAGACACATAATACATTTTGTATATAATATTTAGGAGCTATACCATTTGATATGCATAATAATGATTTTTATGGTTTAAGTATAAAAACTTTTTCATTTTTCTATCAGTATTATGAATTTTTAGTGCAGTTTTGACTGGTAGGTAACATGTTTGTAATTTCTACTTTTTTCATTTAACACAGTACATAATAAATTTTGTTCCAACTTCTCATTTTGATTCTGCATGGTTTTTAGATGTTTGGGTTTTTTCCCATTTTTTTCATTCCCATTTTCATAAAGGGTTTTGCTTAATATTTTACTTAACTTCTTTCTTTAGCTTTAAATATATAAAAACATTTAATATTATGTGAGATATAATAATTATAAAATTATAACATGTATATAACAACATACTCTTAATATAGTAGTATAATGTGTAACAAGGTATTGTACATACATAAACACATATATACATACACATACATATATACACATATATAATATATTCATATAAGATGTATCTACTAAAAAAGAAATTAAGGAAAACACTAAACCTAATGTTAAGGCATTTCTTTCACTTTTTGATGTGAGTGGAACCTTCTCTTCCTACTTCCTCCCCATCCCAAACTACTATATGTATTAAACGTCCAAAAATACACAGAATCAAAATGAAAAGCTGGAACAAAATATATTATGCGTCATGTAAAATTTTTTTAAAAGCTGTCAGACAAAACTAAAAATTCATAATGCCTACAAGAGGAAGGAAAACTACATTATGTTTAAAGAAACCACAGCTATTTTTATTCATATCTACTACATAGATATGAATATACATTTAAGCTTTAATTGCTTAAAACTACACTGAGACTTTTGAAACACCCTGTGTATATGAAATGAACTGGCATTGAAATTCATGAAGGTAAATTAGCTGAATTACAAAAAGACTGATAGTAGCAATAGTAAGAGACTATAATTTTCTCTGTTTTTAGAACTGCACAAATCTAATAAATGTAAATAAAAGGTTGACAGAGAACTGAACAATCTGTTCGAGAATTTAGAGCTGAAAGATTTTGGTGTCCTCTGAATGGGGATATAAAATAATGAATAATATTTCCTATATAATGCACACATACATGTGCATATACTACATGAATACATACATACATATGCAAATACAGATATATACATACACACACGTGTGTGTACATTTGTATACATATACATTTATTCTCAGCACCACATAGCATCGTTATGAAAACAGACAGTGTATTAGGGCACAGAGGATTTTTAAAACTTAAATATCAGTAGCATCCCTTGTGGACTTAAACAAAAATTACAGTTAATACAAGGAGCCAAAACAAGATGGAGGCCTAAATGGAAGTTTTGTAACAGCATTCTGAACAAGGGATAGATCAAAGAAAAGAGTCATAAAAACAACATCTGTGTGAAAGATAATTATAATGAAAAGGCAGTGTACCAAAATTGTAATTTAACTGAAGCAGCCCCCAGAGTAAAAGTATATTCCTTAGAACATATATTAACAAAATAGAAAAAGAGGTTAATGAATTGAATATACAATTAAAAATGGGAAAAATAGCAGATAAATCCAAAATTAAAAAAAGATATCTTGAAAATTAAAAAAAAATAGAAAACAGATTACAAAACTAATAATACTAAAAGCTGGTTCTTTGGAAAGAGTAGCAAAATTGATAAACCATCGGCTAACTAAGTTAATGAGAGAGGAATGAATTAACTAAATTAATGGAGTTTATAATGAGTAGAGTAAAATTCAGTCATTAGGAAGTTAACAGAATCTGCTATACAGTTTTATGTTAATACAATAGAACTCAAATAATTTTATGCAGAAATATAATATGCACAAATTACCAGAACACTAGAGATATTAAACCAAACTCAGAAAAGGAAGTTGAACAAATATCGAAGAAAATCCCAAAGTTGGGTAGGTATCTATTCTAGATGAATTTATAGAATTCTGTCAAACTCTGAAAGAAAGACTAATACATATACTACTCAGATTTTCAAATGAAAGAAAATTCTGTTACTTTCCCATTATGAGATAAAGAAAGAGAACTGTAGATTAACATAAATTTTCCAAATTATTGCAATTATTCCAAATTGCAAATATTCCAAACACTCCAAATTCCAGTTATTCCAAAAAATTAAATAAAATCTTGGCACAAGGAGTACAAGAATTTATCTAAAAAAGTAATTTACTGTTCTCTATTTGGGTTTATATGAGGGATGCAAAGATGGTTTTATACTAGGAAAATGATGAAGATAATTTTGAAAATGAAAACATGTAAAGCCAACAATTTTGTCAGCAGAAGTAGAAAAAGACTTTTATACTTTTTTACCCATTGTTGCTAAAAACCCCATTAAACAGAAGCAAGTATAATTTTTGAAATAAATTTTTGAGAAAATACAAGTTAGCATTATTATGTGATAAAAATTGGAAGCTTTTATATACGACAATAGCAAAATCCAGGTGAGAATAATAGGAAAAAAAAGGCTTTACTCAAAATAACTATGATGCATCTGGTATTCACTTTACCCAACAAATATAAACCCTGTGTGTATATAATTACAACATCCTCCTTAAAGTAATTTAAAAAGCAGCTGGAATCATTGGAGAGGTATTAAATGCTCATGTCTTGGCTTTCAGTATAATAAAAATGACATGATCCTACTCAATACATGAATTAAGTTCTGTTTCAGTCAGATTCCAACTAGAGAAGACTGACAAAAGGAATGACCCTTCCAGCCCTCCAGTTGTAGAGTGATCTTTATGAACTATTTGACCATAATTATAAAATATAAAATTAGGTCAGTAGAACAAACTAGGTTAGGGAGAATAAGAAATAATTTGACATAAGCAGATGTTCAGTAAACCTGAATGCACAAATTATGTGGGGAAGAAATCATTCTTTTTTTTTTTTTAAACAATTGCTGGTAAAATGGGAAAACAATCTGGCAGAAATTAGGTTTAGACCAACAACTAATACCATGAAACAAAAACTCAAATGAACGTACAATAGTCATTTTTAGGATTATAATAAAAAGTAGAAGAGAACAGGATAGACACTTAGCACATCTATATTGAAATGCATTCTTAATCAAAGGATAGACTTCATTATAAAAGGGGATTACACAAAAGTGAAAAACTTCTATCCAAAAATTAATGGGACTTAGATAAGAAGGGAGGCAGCTGACTGGAAAAAATTGTTTTGTATCAAATATTTCTGATAAGGGTCTTATAGCAAATATAAAACAATTCATGAAAATATATATGACCAAAAGCCATTCCCCTATAAATAGCCTAAAGGTTATGGAAAAATATTTCTCAAAAGAAAGATTGCAAATTGTCAACAGCGATAGAAAAGAATTCTCCAAATTGCATATACTAATGAAAATTCATATTAATATGTCAGTAGTATGTGAATGAAATTAATAGTGAGAATTACTATTAGTGATTTGTAACATTTCTTTTATATAGCTGTTAATGTCAAAATAATTCAGTCAGTAAACTGGTATTTACAAAGTGCCTATTTGTGCCAATCACTGTTCTGAGTATTAGGAATACAAAGAAGGGCCAGAAAAAAATCCCATAACATGAAAACAACTACGTACAAACAAGATATATACGTGATTAAATTCAGGATATTCCTGGAGGGAGGACACCCAGGAGAAATGAGAAAGCCTTCTCGGAGAAGACAGAGCTTTAGCTGAGGCTTTAGGGAAGTGAGGAGGCAGAGATGTGGAAGAAAAGTTTGGTAGACATGGAGGACGAGTAGTGACAGACGCTAGATGTCCAAAGATGAAGTGTCACGTGAAAGTAACAGTGAAGGAGCCACGTGTCCCTGCATTGCAGGACACCAGTGGGGAAGTGAGGTTCGGGAGGAATATAAAAAGACCAGAATGGGATCCAGGGGGTCGGGTTACGAGGAGTTGTGAAAGTCAGATAGTGCGTTTTATATTTGATTCCAGAGGTGCGAGGGAGACAATGTAGTTTATTGAATGAGGGACGGGAAGAATATGATTATACTTGTATTTTTTAATGATTAATATGACAGTTGAGTAGAAATTCATCTAGACTAGGGAGAGACTTTTAGCAGACAAAGCAGTCAGAAGGCTTTGGTAAATAGAGGAGGTGATGAAGGCCTCTCCACACAACATATATACCCTGTGTAAGGTAGAAATGGTGTGACTGGACAACTGATTGAATATGAAGATGAGAGCAAGTAAGGAGTAAAGGATGCTAAGCCTGGGCGATTAGAGGATGGTGCCCTAGACAGTAGTGGAGGCATTAGGAAGGGAAGGGTTTGTGGGGAAAATATTGAGTTCTATTTTTTAGATTGTTGAGTTTGAGGTCTGTGGGACATCCTGTTGAGTATGTCTTTTAGACTGTTGGAGATGCAGTACCTGGGGTCATGGGAGAGGTTAGCTGGACAAGTAGATCTGAGAGTCATCTGTATAGAGCTAATAATTGAAAGCATGGTAACAAATCCCAGAGTGAAATAGTATAGAGGAAGAAGCAGAGATGTCCCAAGACTGAACCCTTTGGGACCTCCATACAGGTGTGACATGAATGGATGTCTACCAGAGAAGACTGAGAAGGAATGGTTAGAAAGGAGAGCTGGGGTAGAAGAGTATTATGCAGATTTAGAGAAGAAAGTATCGAGGAGAAGAAGGTAACTGACAGTGCCAGAGTCTGAAGAAATGCAAAGGAGCAGGAGGATTGAGAAAAGGCCGTTAGGTTTGACCATTAATTGTGAGGGATGGATCGATCAAGAGAGGTTTTTTAAATTTTGTTTTGTTTTGGGTTTTTTGGATGATAGAGAAGCAATGTGTATGTTTACATGCAATAAGGAAGCAGCCAGTAAGTGGGGAGTGATTGAAAATTAGTGAGAGTAGGGAAGATAGATAAGGCAGTCTTCTGTAGAAAGCAGGATGGAATGGGATGACTTATGCATTTAGTGGGATTTGCCATTGATTTCATAAAGATGATTAAAAAAAGAAAATTATAGAGAGTAGTCAATGTTGGGGCAGCGTGATGCAGTGAATGGAATGCTGGGCCTGGAGTCAGGAAGACTCATCAAATCTGGACTCAGACACTTAATTGACTGTGTGACTCTGAGCAAGTCACTTAACTGTTTGCCTCAGTTTCCTCTCCAGTGTCTTAGATATTCCAGTATCTTTGCCAAGAAAATCCCAAATAGGATCACAAAGAGTCAGATAAGACTGAGAACAACTGAAAAAGAAGGCAGTGTTGGGAGACCTATGGAAATAAAAAACATTAATGCACTCCTGGTAGAATTGATTTGGTCCAACCTTCTGGAAAGGAATTTGGAATTAAGTTAAGAAAGTGTCTTAAATATCAGTATCATTTGATCCAGAGATCCCACTGCTAGGCATATATACCCGAAAGAGGTTGAATAATAAAAAGAAAGGTCCCTTGTAAAATAATAGTGTTAACTTTTTGTGGTATCAAAGAATCAGAAACAAAAATAGATACCCTTCATTTGGGAGATGGATAAACTAATTGTGGTACATGAATATAATGGAACATCACTTTGTTTTGAGAAACAATGAATAAGATGAGTAAAGAGAATCTTGGGAAGGCTCATATGCATTAATTCAAAGTGGAGTAAGCAAGCAAACATAGTTACTACAACATAAAATGAAAGAACAACAAAATAATCAAAACCAAATATATTGAAATTATAGTGACCAAATTTGGGTTATGAGCTATGAGCTCATAATCTGAAGAGCTAGGAGAAGACGTCTCATTATTTGCAAAAGTGAAGAACTGTGGGGATAGAATGTTGCACATACTGTGAGACTTTCTCAGCTTGTGGATCAGCCTTGTTAAATTGTTTAATTGTTTTCAAAGGAACAGGACATAATCGGGAATATAAGTAATGTAACATATAAAGAAATTCTTTAAAATTTAAGAGAGGTACTTACAAATTAAAAGTGATAGTTATTTAGCCTGGGGAAACCTATTGATATATCTCTGCCAGAATTTTTTATTATATTTATCAAGCCTTAATATTTGTTTACAGGTCTTAGTGGTCGTTTTATCATAACTGCGCTTCCCACTATCTACCAGTAAGTACTTGAAGGTGGGGTTTTCTTTTGATTAGTCTTATGATTTCATTGGTGTAGGGAATGCCCAAATATGGGATCTCACTATCAAGACAAGTTAGCATTTTGTTTTACTTCTTCCAGTATAACCTTAGTTTCTTGGAACACTGAAAGGTTAAATTACTTTACCATGCTTAATAGAACTATTATGTATAAGAGACTTGAATGCAATTCCTTCTGACCCCAAGGCTATCTCTCTAGCCACTAGCTCACGTTGAGATTGAGGTCTTTGAAATTAGTTCTTGGTTCATATAATAATGAGAAAATAATAGGAGTCTTATTTCAGTAAAGCAGAGTTCTACCTTGGGACCTACTGGTAATTTGGTTTTCTTATTTTTTTAAAAATCAAATTAACCAGTAGTTAATTTATTTTTTTACAAAGCCACCTCCTAATTTTGTTTACTGAATTTTTTTAAACTTTCAGTTTTATTAATCTCTCCTTTGATTTTTTAGGATTTCTATTTTGGTGTTTAATTGAGGATTCTAATTTGTTCTTTTTTCTAAGTTGCTTCACTGATCTGTTCTTTCTCTTTTTTATTGGTATATGTGCTTAGAATTACAAATTTTCCTCTAAGTACTGTTTTGGCTGCAACACACAAATTTCGGCATGTTGTCTCCTTGTTATCATTATTTGGATTTCTAATCTTACCAGCTCCTGTAGCTTCATCTATCATCTGTATGCAGATGACTCCCAGATTTATATATCTGTCTTTATCTTTTTCCTGAGCTTTAGTCATACATCATAAACTGCCCAGTGAAAATTTCCAACTGGATACCTTATAAACATCTCAAACTCAATATGAAAACCCATTCTCCCTAATTTCCCTGTTTCTGGGGAGGGTTTTACCATCCTTCCAATCATCCAAGTTTTGCAACTTCAGGGTCATCCTTGACTCCTTGTTATACCATACCTCACATCCCATATCAAATCAATTGTCAAGTCTTGTCAATTCTTTCTCTAGAACATTTCCTGCATCTTTTCTCTTCTGCTCACTTATTATAGTTCAGGTCCTTTATCACTGTTACCTGTCTTGTTGCAATAACTGCCTAATTCGTCTCCCTGCCCCTAGTCTCTCCCCCAATAATCCGTCCTTCATATAGCTGCTGGATTATGTCACTCCATTGCTTAAGAAGCTCCTAGGAACAAATGCAGACTTCTTTGTTTTATAGTTAAAGCCCTTCAAAATCTTGCTTAATTGTACATTATTTCTTTTCATGCATTGTGCATGGTAGGCAGACTGGCCTACTCGCTATTCCCATACATGATGTACTGTCTTCCTTCCCCATACCTTTGTATAGGCCATTCTCCCTGCTTGGAATGTACTTCCTCTTCACCTCCATCTCTTAGACTCTCTAGCTTCTCTCATTTAAAAATTAACTGAAATTCCACCCCTTAAAACCTATCCTAATTGATCTTGAAATTATTTCAGGGACGGGGAACTTGCAGCCTCGGGGCCACGTGTGGCTTTCTAGGTCTTTGGATGCAGCCTTTTGCCTGAGTCTGAGTTTTCCAGAACAGATCTTTTTAAGGGGCTTTATTCTGTGAAGTTTGGACAAAGGGCTGCACTTGAGGACCTAGAGGGCTACAACTTGCTGTTCCCTCCAAATATACCACAAAGTCATTATGTAGATTTTTCTCTCTTTTTTTCTCCTTGCTCCCCCATCCTGAAGATGGCTCCCATTAGACACAAATAGGTATATATGTGTGAAGTTACTCCTTATGTGCTTCTGTTTATCAGTTCTTGCTCGGGATGCAAATAGTGTCTTTTTTCATATTAATTTGTATATTTATAACACTCAGAATGACTTAGGTGCTCAGAGTTGTTCTTAAAAGGGTATTGCTGTTATTGTTCTCTCGATTCTGCTTATTTCACTCTTCCTTACGTGCAGGTCTTTCCATGCTTTTCTAGGGTCCTCGAGCTCATCATTTCTTATGGCACAGCAGTATTTCACCAGAGTCATGTACCACAGCTTGTTCGACCATTCCCCAATTGGTGGGAATCCCTGCAGTTTCTAGCTCTTTGCCACCACAGAGAGAACTGCTGACAAATGTCCCGTTCACATTCATAGTTATAATTGCTGTTTGTGAATTTTCCTCCATCTTATTTTTACTCATTATTTTCTTTCTCAGCCTCTCTTTTTACCCCATACTTTGTTTTACCCCATTTCCTTCCCCAGTGTCCCACCCCCCACTTCACTGACTCCTCCAAGAATCCCCTCTACCCTGCAATCTCAATCCATACACCTCTTCAGAAGTTCCTCCCTGTGCTCTCCCCTCGCCCTTCCAGATCTCACTCTGCAGACCCTTGAAAAGTCCCTCCCCTGCACATGCCCTGGTTTCCTCACCCCTCATCTGCAGCCTTACAGATGTGCACATTGTTTCCTCTTCAGCCCAGGTGAGAGTAAGGTTCTAAACACATTACCAGCCTTCCACCCAGCTTGCTTCCTCTGTACTCGTGCCCCATTTTTATAATATAGTTTTCTCTCTTTCCTACCCAGTTTTGTTTTTTAGAATCATCCCATGTTCTACAGCTCAGCCCCAACCTTTAATTCAAACCACGTTAGTAATGATGACAGTTTTAAGAATACTGATGGCATTTTCATATATAATAACTGAACAGAACCTTAAAGAGAGCCTGAGCAGCTTTGCTTAGCCATTTTTATTTTGTTTTATTTTACTTTTGGCAACTTATTATTATAATCAAGTTTTACTCCTGAGTTATGAGTGTTGTTGCTGTAGGGCTCTGGTTGTCCTTTACTCTTGTTTTCTGAGTTAACTCCAGGGGCTCACGCTCAGGGACTCCTCTCCCCCTACGGCCCCAGCCACACTATCCTGAAAATGTTCTTACTCCTTGTGGTGCCACACTCACCAGGCATGTGCTCACTCCTGCTTGTCCACAGCCACAGCCTGGCATCACTCTGGTCGGCACTGCTATTTCTGGCCCTTGGAAACAGCAGGGGTCCTTCAGTCTTCCCTCAGTCACCCATGTGTTGATCCCTGGATGAAAATGTGTGAGGTAAGAGTTCATGAAGTGAAAGTGCCTGAGGCTGTGCGGTTCTCGAGGCCTTGTCCGCTTTCTGACAGAGCCACTCCAGGGTCTGCTCTTGGTTGGTTCAGGGGAGTCCTCTTGTAGGCATCTGTACTTTACTCAGGCCAGACCTCAGCCCCTGGGGGCCCTCTCTTTCCTGAGGTCCTCTCAAGTTGTCTTAGAAGGACCCCTTTATTTTTGCTACTCTAAGTTCATTTCTAATTTTTCCTCACTCTCTCTAATTTGATTTACATTCGTTTTCTGTTTGTGGAGAAAATCTAGAGAGCCTAGAAATTTCCGACCTAGTCTCTGCCGTCATCCAAGAATACCCCTGATTTTGTTATTTTGATTACCAGCTAGTAGCATATTAATTTAGAGGCTTACTAACTTTCTCATAGATTTATTCATGAATTATTTAATTTAAATTTTCTATACATTTGATACTTTAATATTTTGTTCCGATGATGCATAGTACTAATACATTGGAGATTTCATAATTTTTTTCCTTGCGTCACATGTTCATAATTTTATTGTCTAAACTAGGAAAGTTAATGGCAATGATGTTGAAGTCTCCAACTTAAGAAGAAAGTTATATTGCTTCTCATTTCTATTTTGGACTAGAACATCCTGAGTGAAGATGATTTAAATGATACATTTATGTGCGACTAATAAGTTTGAAATGTCCATGTTCAATGAAGAACAATGTCATTAAATGTAGAAGCAAGTATAATTTTAACTCTTTACGTGAGACGTTACTTTTTCTGTATCTGTCACCTGCCCTTTCTGATTTGGAGTCTGATAGACTTTTTTTCTCTCTTTACGTAGCTGTAGAGATGGAGAATTCAGAAGATATCAAGGCCCCAGGACTAAAGAGGACTTCATAAATTTCATAAATGACAAACAGTGGAAAAGTATTGAGCCTGTTTCTTCATGGTTTGGGCCAGGTTCTTTTCTGTAAGCATTTTTGAATTTTCATCCCTTCTTTTTAAATTTTAAAGTATTAATGACATTCTGAGTATTGTAAAGTAATGACTGGGAAAAATATTTACTATGTATATGAAGAAAAATACTAACTTTTAGTTTAAATCTTAGGCTTCTAAAATTTTTTCCACTTTGCTCTGACTTTGACAAATCTCTAAAAATGACTTGACTTTGTTTTTAGAAGCAGCCAAAAAAAAGTGCCTTTGTGATAAACCACATTGGGGAGGGGTGAGTGTGCAGCATAATTTAGAAAGTTATAAAGTGTTTTTATTATAATGCCATGATGTAGAACACAGATTTCTTTTCACTAAAGGAGTAAAAAATTGGAGGGGAGGGGAGTAGAGAGTAGCCTAAAGTAATTTTGAAACATGGACTACTCTGGGGATATAATTTGGCCTGAATGTAAAGGCTCGTTGTGTGTCCTATGAGTCTGCTACCGATGTTATTGTGACTTGACATGGTGAAAACAAGGAGTATTATTAACAAAAGAGAGAAAACTACATTTAAAAAATCTTCAATTCTCTGGGGTTGGGAGAGAGAGAAAATGTATAAAGTTTGATGGAGTCTTACTTAGAAATAGTCACATGTACACATGTACGTGTATATATGTGTATACGCACACGTATTTGTCTTGGATTAAAAATATACAAAAAATTACTCAAAGGAGCAATTTACAAAGCAAATAAATTTTTCTACTTAGGAGAAGGAAGATATTGTCATAGAAATCAGTAGCTATCTGGAGAAATTGGGCAGTAACAGTTTGTACATAACTGTACGTCCATCTGTAGGCAGTTCTATTTCAGTATAAATTCAGTGGACTCACCAACCTTGTTGTGTTTTCTAATTATGTATCTCTTATTTTAGGATGAGCAGTATGTCAGCTCTTTTTCAGCTATCTATGTGGATTAGGGTATGGACTTAAATCTTGTTTCAACTTTAAACATTTTGCTACTTTGTTTAAATGACCAGTTTCTTAATTTACTCTTTATTTTCTTTAAAACGTAGACTTGCCATAACTATTTTACGGAAGAACTTAAAATACCAGTTTGGGGATCCTATGCAATTTTTGCCTTAGCAACTCTATTCTCAGGTCTAATACTAGGACTTGTAAGTATGCCTTTTCTCAGATTTTTAGGAAAATGAATTTATAGAATTTTTATGAGATAGAGCTTGAGTTATGTGTGACTAGACACTCTAATTTCTGCCATTATTTCTGGTTACAGATTATGGTATTTGTGGCAGACTTCCTTTGTCCTTCAAAAAGGAGTAAACCTCAGCAGTATCCTTATTCAAGTAAGTACATTTTTAGATTAATTTAAACTTTTTGTGAGTTTTGTGATGTCCTATTAATTAATTGACATTCTAAGGTATTGCAAAATCCTAGGGTGGAAATATTTGATCTGAAGCCTACCATTACAAAGGGGAAAAGTGTACTTATTCCCCCAAAGGAACCTTGCCAAAAATCTCCTCCTCAGCCATTGTCTTTTTCTTAACTTAGAGAACTTTACTAGGGACCTGAAAAAAAGAACTCATCCGCCAGCTGACTGATGCCATTTTGCTCTTAGAGATGATGACTTAGCGCAAGAGTTGTTGCCGTCTTTGGTTACTTAATAGTTCTGGGTTCAACACTTTTGATGAGTCATGGACCAATTGTACTGTGTCCAGAGGGCATATAAGCCAGCATGTCATATTGGAATTGGGTAAAGGAACTGGAATCAGTTAATTTGGAGGAGAGTAAGTGTGATACAGTAGTTTTTTCTGATATTTGAAGGATTGTCATGTGAAAGAGGGACTTAAACTTCCCTTTTATCCTGGAAAGTAGAATTAGACTTAAGAGGTAAAAGTTAAAAGGAAGAAGATTTCAACTCAAGTCATGAGGGAATACCTTTCTTACAATTTACACTTCTTAAAATATGGAATTGACTGCGTCAAGAAAATTTTATTATGATTCTAACTGTGCTTGTTATTCTGACACTGTGGCAGATAAAGAGTTCTCCATGTTTGAATATCTTTAAGCAGAAACTGAATGACTGCTTGGAATATTATAGTTTGCCAAGCTAGTGGTCGGTATTCTAGGATGCACCAGTTCTTCCAGTACACTGTGAAAATGAGAATCTTGTTTTACTTCTTCCTTCTCACACTATCTACTGTTATATCTCATGCTGTGCTTAAATAAACATCCAGAGAGTTTATAATAGCTAATTGTTGTTGAAAGTTTAAGGTCTTGATGATAGGTGTTGAGGCATTATAATTGCTTATAAATTTTTACTTTGAAGATCTCTAAATTGTTAAGTAAACTTTTTTAAAACTTCATTAGACTTCTTAAACTAATTGTGCATGCCTGTTTTTCTTTAAGAAAAACCACTGTCAGAATCTACCCGTCTTTTGAAAAAATTAGAACAAGAAGAGGAAGATGAAGAAGATCATTCAGAGGATGAATTGGAGAACAAAAATCCATCAGAAAAAGACTTTTCACAGACAGCAATGAGACAACGTATTGTCAGTCCTCTTTCAGTAGTGGATAAATCTTAATTCTTAGTTAATTTAAAAGTTATTATTTTGATAAAAGTATGAAGAATGATAATCTAACCTCTTGGTTTGAAATAACTGACTTGTACATTGTAGCAGATATTTTTTCAATAAATTCAACAGTTTACTTTATTTAAAAGCAGTATTAGCATCTGGAATGGAATCCTGAAATAGACTTTGAAAACAGTCTGGTGGCTCAACCAGTTCCTTAAAATAGAAGAATCTGGTGTCAAACAATAAGATAGATGTCTTTTTTTCTTTAATTATAACTTGTTTACCCTTTTGGGGAATTTAAAGAGTTTATGCTAATTGGTTTATTCTAGAAAAAACATTTTTTATTTATATAAAACTTATGTTTTACTCTTAGAAAAAATTAAGGAAAACTCTTTGCCTTAAGTGAGAATTTTTCTTGGTATTTTGTAAAGAGAATATATTTCACAGTAAACTTTTATGTTTTGTAGCGATGTAGGCAAATTTCCCCCTTGTCGGTGTTAATGTTAATAAAAATGATTGTTTTTAATTGTACTACTTCCTACACATGGCGACGATTAATAATAGAAACTTAGCAATCATAAATTCCATTTTATTATGTCTTAATTTCACCTAAGGTCAGCAATCATGGCTTTATTTTGGTTATTTTCTGTAGTTAAAATGCTTGTTTATGCTCTTCTTTAAATGCACATTTTCTTACATTCCAAATTATATTTTAACTTGATTATACAGGATTAAATTTATTTCATTTCCCTGTTACCTTAAAGATCCGTTTTCTTAGTCTGTGGTCTTATCATCTTTCTGAGATGTAGGTAAGCATTTTTCATATTATTTGGGATTCAGACTATTGTAGGAGAAAAATAATTTTTTTTGAATTTTAGATAATTCAGGAATTAATGTGGAAAAGGCTTCTTTTTATAAATTTCCTTTAAAAAGGAAATTAACTTTCTTTGTGCAAATGAAGATATTAAAATATGCATAAAATTTTAGCATTGTTTATTGGTAATTTAAATCACTCAAGTGGTTCTATTTGAATCTTGTCATTATTACTACGCTTTTCATTTAAATTCCTTTGGATGGGAAAATTAAAATTGCTGATAATTTGGTATCTGAACTGCTCTGGGGCAGACAACATTTTAAGTTTTAAACTATTCAGAAAATATTTTTTAACATCTACTTTAAAATTTGTATTTAGTCATAGAAAAAAAACAATCCCACGGTTCATTTACTCAGATTGAAAAAAAAAACTTACCTCTAGTAATTTTGATATTTTTTGTCTTCATTAAAGAAAGTTCCTAATTCATTTTTGCCAAATTTAATATATAATGTCATAAAATCTTTTATATAACATTTCTAAGTTTTTGAAAAAAGCAACATTCCATTTTTTAGTATCTTGACTGCTAATTTATTATGAAAGTAGTTACTTAACATGATTGGAGAATCATAGATACATACATATATATGTGTGTGTGTATGTGTATACATAAATACATACATATATGTTCATACCTTGGAGAGTTAGAACCTAGAAAATGTGACTTGAAAGGAAAATAAAGATACAGGGAAGACCAAAACTTATGATAAGCCACCAGAGAAAAATACGTTAGATCCCTTTCAAAAACAGTTTTCCTTCTTGTGTTCTCTTGTAGGATCTCTTTCCTCTAGATACTGCTGATGTGAGCCCACGAACTTTTTGTTTTAATATTCTTTAAAAGGATTTTCTTTTAAAATAATGAATATTCTCAAACTGAAGCCTCCTGCCTTTCAAGAATGACCTAACATTTGGTGTGACTCTATTTAAAAATTTGTAAAAAAAAAAAGTCTGAATTTTTCTAAACATTTTACTAATGAAATAGGAAACTACTTTTTACTTGTATCTTAAAATAAAATAAAGCTAATTGATTTGTAAGAAATGTTCAAAGGAATACTTGAATGCATTTAAATGTATCACTTTCTCGGGGAGGGGGTTGTTTTGTTTTTTAATTACGTTACGTAATTTTATTTTTCTTTCTAAATCATTTTGTTTTTAGTGACGTCCTGTGGAAGGGTGCAAAATACATCGTGAAGTCTTTACACTGTAATGGGTACAGTCATCGTGGCTGCTGTGGAATGGGGGTGGCTTTATTTTTCTTGATCCTGTCCCGGCTGAGAAAACAACTTCCCAGCAGACCATGATTTTTAAAAGCTGCATTCTCTGTCTGATATTATCATATTTTCCAGATAATTTTATATCTTAGTATTTTTCAATTAAATTTTATTTTATTTTAACAAAGATTTGCCTTCTCTTCTCCCCACCCTCCATTGACAAAATAAGTTAAAACAAAAATCATTTTACCACCGTATGTATAGTCATGCAAAACACATTCCTTAATTGGCCATGTCAGAAAAAAATCGACTTGAATCTGGACTCTGAATATGTATCTCCACTTTATCCAGAAGTATGTAGCGTGTCATCCTTTCTCTGGAATTGTGACTGGGCTTTGTGTTCATCAGTTCCCTGAATCTTGCAGAGTTCTTGCTTTTGACCGTGTTATTCCTACGCTATAAATTGTTTTCCTAATGCTTCTCACTTCGCTCTATCAGTTCATACAAGTTTCCATAGATTTCTCTCAAGCCATTCTCATCATCATTCTTTTTTATCTGTTATTTAATTTTTCCCAGTTACATGTAAAAACAATACATTTGTTTTTAAAACACTGAGTTCCAAATTCTCTCCCTCCCGCCTCACACCCGTTCACTGAGAAGGCAGGCAGTTTCATGTGGGTTATGTATGTGTTGTCATGCCAAACCTATCCATAATGGTCATGTTGTGAAAAAAACCAGACCAAAAAACTTGAGAAAAATAACGTTAAAAAAAGTATGCTTCCATTTGTGTTCAGATTCTGTGGGAAGGGCAGCATTTTTCATCCCAAGTCCTGCGGAGTTGTCACGGATTGAGGATAGCTAAGCCATTCACGGCTGATCAGCTTACGTACTGCTGTTACCTCGTACCCAACACGTTTCACTTTGCATCAGCCCGTGCAGGTCTTTCCAGGTTTTTCTGAGAGCATCCTGCTCATCATTTCTTAGAGTACAAGAGTTTTCCATCATAATGAGTGGGACAAGTGAAAATATTCTCATGAAGTAAAGGAGACAGTCACCAAACCTGAGCTGGACTTTAGTCTTGATAGGCCCAAATTTTATTTTTCTGTAGAATTCACAGTCTTGAGGAAAACAAGAAGAGCAACAAGTGATCTGTAAATTGCCTACTAAAAGCAGGGAACAAATAACATCTGCCAGGTATTTCTGTAAATTGCTGCTTTTTTGGGTAAAGGAGAAAAAGTAACATGTAATCTGTAATAAGCTTACTTTTGATAAAAAAAAAGGAAAATAATTGAAATATGCATTTGTATTGGGTAAAAGGATTGTAGGGACACACCTTCCCACCAATGGGAATGAAGATCCGGTTACCGGGGAGGGGTTTTGGGGTTGTCCTAGAATAGTTTGTACAAGGGTATATAACTGCTTGCTTGATTTTGTACTTTGCCTCCCTACACTGGGGCATGTTCTGGGCAGGTGATGCCCAAGTCTCGTGAGGCTTGTTTAGAAAGAAATAGCTTCTGTTTCTACCTGGAATTGAGGAGGGAGCTTCCCTCCCAGGAACTGAGGCTGAGTACCCACCTGGAATTTCCTGGGGTCTCAGATTCTAGAGGGGAGCCACCACCCCTTTATTGAGATAAACCCAAAGAGATGGATTCAGAAGAAACAGAACCTTTGTTAGGGCTCCGATGCTAGAAAAGGGAAACCAAGTCCGGCGGACAAGAGCAGTCAGGAAAGTTGTGCACATGCAACCTGAAGGTAAGTGCTCAGGGGTCTGGAGGTAGTTGGCATCAGGGTGGATTTTAGTGAAATCTGAAGTGTGATTCCTCAAGGAAAGGACATCACTGAATATGCTTCCCGGATGACTGAGGAGGTAAGGTGACCTTCACATAATTAGGCTGACTCTATAGTTGACTTGGGGAGTTTGGTAACAACTCCCAGAAACCCCTCAGAGATGGGAGGGGTACAATTTAACCTTCGCGGTCAGAACGCAAATGTGAGGGACTTGTAGATAGTCCTTTAAGCAATTGATTTCAAAAATTGGAACAAACTACCAAAATATAAAGGGAAAGATAGGAAAAAAATGTTCAAATATTGTTTCATTTGGGGTGGGAAGGATATAGGAGGCGGCACTATCTAGCTGAAATCTGGCTCCTCCAAAGACTGGATATGTCAAAAGCTAAATATGTATGGAAATGATAAGGAACCTTTCAATCTGGAGGAGAGCACCTATGTGGCATTCTGGGTGTTGGGGACACGACAGATGGTGGTAAAGAAGGAGGAGAAGGAGGTTAAGTCTCATCCTTGGGACCCTCTTCTCTTTGCCCTCACCTTATGCTCCTCCTCCTCTGGCCGCAGTGGCAGCCCCCTCCCCACCCTGAGGTTCCAGACCCTGATCCTATGCCAACCCTCTCTGAAGAGACCCTGTTA
Organism: Pseudochirops cupreus; assembly: GCA_028627135.1. Taxonomy (NCBI): domain Eukaryota; kingdom Metazoa; phylum Chordata; class Mammalia; order Diprotodontia; family Pseudocheiridae; genus Pseudochirops; species Pseudochirops cupreus. Next base: position 367,055,536 of record CM053582.1, on the reverse strand, counting down.
ATTTACAGAAGTCCCCTCCTCACGGTCCTCTACTTGGAGAACTGAGGCAGCTCTTAAAGGATCAACAAAACCTGCCTTTGGAGCCAAAATCATCCACTGTACCTCCTCCCTTGGCTCCAAGCTCCCACATTACAACCCAGGATATTTCCCCTGCCACACCTACTTGTGCCCTGGGATCTGCTATGTTCCCCCTAAGGGAAGTCCCTTTGGCTCAGGGAGTCTTGGGATTTGTGAATGCTCCTTTGAGGCTTCGGAGGTTAGAAATTTTAAAAAGGAAATGAAGATTTTGATGGAGGACTCAAGTGGCTTCTAAGAGCAACTAGATCAATTCTTGGGTCCAAGTATTTACACTTGGAATGAATTGATGTCCATCTTGAATGTTTTGTTCTCCAGTGAAGAAAGGGGGATGATGAGAAAGGCTGCTCTGGTAGAGTGGGAGCGGAGACACCTGCAGCCAGAGTGGCACCTACAGACCAAAAATACCCCACTCTTGACCCTAGCTAGGACCATAATGATGCAGTTCATAGAGCTCATATGCAAGACCTTAGAGTGCTTATAGTTACAGGAATTAGAACTGTAGATCTAAAGCCTCAAAATATTAAAAAAAGCCTTTGAGGGGGTCCAGGAGAAGGAAGAATCACCAATGACCTTTTTAGAAAGGCTAAAAGAGAACATGGGAAAATACTCAGGCTTAGATATGAATGATCCTGCCTCAGAAACCATGCTAAAATTAATTTCATGACTAACACATGGCCAGATATCAGTAGGAAAATTCAGAAAATAGATAGATGGAACACTTAGAACCCTAGAAAGCTTACTAGAGGAGCCTACCAGGGTTTATGTGAGGAGAGATGAGGAAAAGCAGAGGCAGAAGGCTAAGTTTCATACTAGGTTCATGGTCCAGACAGTCCAGAACGTTGTCCAGACTATGGACTGCAAGAAAGGTCCTGAGGAGTGGAAAAGGTCCCAGAGTAGGAGGGAGGTGGGGAACAAAGGGGAAGCACTCTGACAGTAGGAGAGGAAGGAAAAAGGGAGGAGTCCTCTTGTGTGTTGGGAGTGTAGACATAGGGCTAGTAATTGCCCACAGCAGCAGATTAATCAAAAGATCTATTCCCTGATAGAGTCAGAAGACTAGGGGTGTCAAGGGTTCCAAGATATAACCCACTTAGAGCCCTTGATAAATTTAAGAACGGGACCTGATGGAAAGGAAATGGTATTTTTAATTGATACTGGAGCAGCCAGCTCATCTATAACTCATTTATCAAAAAGAATTAAGCTATCCCAAGACCTCCTCAATATTTTGGGGGTAAAGGGTGAGAATTTTATTGTTCCCCTCTCTGAGTTTTTGAAAGTGGAATATCAAGGGGCAACTGCCCTAATCCAATTACTTCTGGTCCCAGAAGAGGGTATAAACCTATTAGGAAGATAATTGATTACAAAATTGTCTATTCAATTGACGACTAGGGGAACCCAGATAATCCCAGTTAAAATGTTATATTTGAGGGAAGAGGAGGAACACCAAATTTATTCTGGGGTATGGGCACTCCTTTAATAGAGGAAGAGTTGATAAAGAACTTTTCAAGATTAAACTAAATGACTCTACAGTGGCAGTGAGGGTAAGGCAGTACCCTATATCGCTGGAGGGAAGGCGGGGACTCTAGCCAGTCATCCAAAGATTAGTGGAGGGAAGACTTCTTGAGCCTTGCATTTCCCCCTTCAATACTCCCATTCTGCCAGTTCAGAAGGGAGATGGGGAAGTAGCAACTAGTCCAGGACTTAAGGGAAATTAATAAGATAGTCCTTCCCTCTCATCCTGTGGTCCCTGACCCATATACCATCTTGGGGAGGGTAAAAGAGGACAGCAGATGGTTCAGTGTAGTTGATTTGAAAGATGCCTTTTGGGCCTGCCCTTTAGACCCTGGCAGCAGAGACCTTTTTGCATTTCAGTGCGAGGATCCAGACACCAGAAGAAAACAGCACTGTGGGTGGCGCGTTCTTCCTCGGGGTAGACTGAGTCCCCAGATTTGTTTGGGAAAATTTTGGAAAGAATATTGGAAAACTTCAAACCTCCTCCTAGAGCTCAAGTTTTACAATATGTGGATGACTTACTGGTGACAGGGAAAGAAAGGAAGAAGATTAGTGAAGCTTTTGTCAAAACTATTAAATTGTTTGGGATCAGGGGGATTGAGAGTATCAAAGAGCAAGCTCCAATTTATAGAGAAAGAGGTCAAATATTTGGGACATTTGATTGATGAGAGACAAAAAAGGTTTGACCCAGAATGGGTCTCAGGAATTCTCAGGACTCCCCTCCCAAGGACAAAAAGGGAGCTTTGAAGGTTCCTGGGACTAGTAGGGTATTGTAGGAATTGGATTGATTCTTATGCCACCCTGAGTAAACCTATGTACAAATATTTATTGGAAAAGGAACCTGACAAAATTAGGTGGGATTCAGAAGGTCAAGAGGGGTTTAAGAAACTGAAGCAGATCTTAGCCTCCTCTCCTGTTCTTGCCCTTCCCTCCCTATAAAGACCTTTTTACTTATTTGTAAATGTGGATAAGGGGGTGGCTCTAGGGGTTTTAGCACAGAAAAGAGGGGGGCAAAGGAGACCAGTGGCTTTCCTTTCAAAGCTCCTAGACCCTGTGGCCCGAGGATGGCCAACATGTCTCCAGGCAGTAGCGGCTACAGCCACATTGGTAGAAGACAGTAGAAAGCTGACCTTTGGGGGAAGTTTGGTTGTAGGGGTGCCACATCAAGTAAAAACCATCCTAAATCAGAGAGCAGGGTGGTGGCTCACAGATTCTAGGATCCTGAAATATGAGGCCATTCTACTAGAAAAGGATGATTTGGTCTTATCTCAGGATAATAATTTGAATCCTGCCTCCTTCCTGACATCTGGAGGCTAGGGCCACCTTGAGCTAGAACACCATTGTGTGGATTTCATCAGCCTCCAAACCAGGGTTTGGGGAAGAATAAATTTATTCATTGATGGTTCCTACAGAGTAATAGAGGGAAAAAGAAGGAATGGGTATGCCATAATTGGTGGGGATGGAGAATCCTTGGTTGAAGCAGGATAATTGCCTAAGAATTGGTCAGCTCAAACTTGTGAGATTTATGCCCTAAACCTATATTATGTATATGTACACACATGTCTACATCTAATATATGTATATGTACATGTATGTCTACATCTAATATATGTGTATATACATGTGTATCTATGCATGTATGTCTATGCCTGTTTATCTAAATCTGCACTGAGTCCATAGCCTCTCTATTGGGAGATGAGTGACCTGTTTCATTGAAAGTTCCCAGGAATTGTGGTTGGTCATTATATTGCTCAGAATTCCAATCTTTCAAAGTTTTTTGTCCTTGCAATATTGTTCCTATCATATAAATTCTTCCCCTGGGTCTTCTCATTTCACTCTGCATCAGTTCATACAAGTCTTCCCAGGTTTCTTTGAAACCATCCCTTCAATGATTATTTTTAATATATAACATTTATTAGAATCGCAGAATCTTAAGGGACCTCCAAGGCCATCCAGTCAACCTTGCAGCTGAATAAGCCATATTTGATACCTGATAGCCTTTACACCTTTCCTTGATAACAAGGAAGAGAATCCGTCCCACTTTCAGATGGTTATAGTTGCTCAGGTATTTTCCCTTACATCATGCCTAAATCTGCCTCTTGAAAACCTATAACCATTTATTGCTCCTGGTTTCACCCTTTCGGGGCCACACACAACTTTTTTGTTTTTTATTTTTCTATCATACATAATTACCCTTCAACATTTGAAAACATAAATCTCTTCCCCTACTCCAAAGTTTTCTCATCTTCAGATCAGCGGTTTTCAACCTGTGGGTTATGTTCGATTTGTAACAATGAAAATACATCCTGCATATCAGATAGATTCATAACATAGCAAAATTACAGTTATGAAGTAGCAATGAAAATAATTTTATGGTGGGGGGGTCACCACAACATGAGGAACTGTGTTAAAGGGTCAGGGCATTAGGAAGGTTGAGAACCACCGTTCAAAGTAACTAACAGTTCCTTCAACTGTACTTCACATGGGATGCTCTCAAGGTGCTTCACTACGCTACTTGCCCTTATTTAGAGGCTCTTTGGCTCTTCAATATCCTTTATATAGAATATGCAAAACAGAGATGGGAGATGCAGTGTCCCATGTGAGGTCAACTTACCAATGTACTTTATAAAAGTGTGTTAGGGTTGAAATACAATATTCCCGATGAGGACTTACTGGGCTAAGTGGGGTGACACCTACTCAGTCCTGGTCCCTTTCTTAATAGGAAGAAGGAAGGCAATAATCCTATCTTAAGTGCCTACTATGTACCAGGCACTTTACAAATATCTCAGTTAATCCCCACAAGAGCCGTGGGAGGCTGAGGCTATTATTTCCGCTGTTTTACAGTTGGGGAAAATAAAGCAAACAATGGTTAAGAGTTCTGCCCTAGTTCATACAGCTAGTAAGTGCTTTAATTTTGAATTAAACTAATTAAAGTGATTTGAATTCGTGTTAAAATTAGTCCTCTAGAATTGTGTTTAGTCGCTGAATTCACAAGAGTGCTTGTTTTTCAAAATTATTTGTGTTTAATTCATTTGTCGTTGTGACTGTATAAATTACTCTCTTCTTCCTGCTCACTTCACTCTGCGTCAGTTCATACAAACCTTCCCAGGTTTTTCTGGAAACTGAAATGATCTTTTTTCATTTCTTATGGTAAAATACCATTGCAGTACACATATATACCATAATTCGTCGTTCCTCAGCTGATGTGAAATCCCATAGATTCCAGTCCTTCACTAATGCAATGGGACCTTTATAACAGATCTCCTAGTTCATTTTGCTTTGTTGGTGGTCATATATTGTTTATAACTGATTGCTGCGTACTACGAATATTGGCATACTTTCTTGGTGTGTGTGTTATGTCCTATGTGTAGTTAGTTGCACATGTCATCACTGTAGTACCCTCCCAGATGAAGCTCTGTATAAAGCCGTATCTACTGTTAATAGACATTTACTATTAATATGCATTCGTTTTATTTTTATTTTCAACAATTCTGTAAATTGGTTACTTGGAATGATAGGAAAATCACCCTTGTTTTAAAAACCATTAGTGTTTATTTTTATCTGCGTAGTTAACAGGTTTCACATTTGCCCTGTCTGCTCTTTACAAGTAGCTATGAAGAAATTCAGCCCAGGGGAGGAATGGGACTGTGCCTCAAAGTTCTTTAACTTAAGACTTCTCATTGATGGGTATTGATTGCTAAATGCTCCACATCCTGTGAAGGGCACAGTTGGGAGACCTAAAAAGACAGAAAATCGTTGCCTTAGGGCTTCCAACTTCGAGAGAGAGTACATGAGACTACAGATTTCCTTTACATCCTTATAGGGAGAGGAAGCTAACATACGGAGGAGCCAGAACTTTCTTCATGTTCCTAGTCCCAGTTTACTACACTAGGTTCTTTGGGGAATTAGACCCCTAAATGAGATCTAAGAGTAATGCAAAAAGAGTTTCTATGAATATTTTTGTACATATGGGTTTTTTTCACTCTTGATGTCTTTTGCATATAAGCATGTACTCAATAGATTGAAGTTTATGCACAGCTTGGTGACTCTGTGGACATTGTTCCAAAATGCTTTCTAGACTGACTGGACTAAGTCACAGCTTCAACGGTGTGTTAATGTACCTAGTTTCCTGAATCCCCTACATTTATGATTTTCCTCTTTAATCATCTTTGCCAATGTGCTGGGCATGAGTTGTTTTAATCTCAGACTTGCTTTAATTTCTGTTTCTCTAACTATTAAAAATTGGAGCTTTTAAAAAATATGGCTGTTGATAGATGTTTAGAATAGATTTCTTCTAATAAAAAATGTGGATTCATATCCTTCAGTCACATCAATTGGGAAATGGTTCTTTCTAAATTTGATTCATTCCTTATATATTTTGGAAATGAGACCTTTATCAGAGACAGTTGCTAAATATATATTTTTCACAGTTAACTATTTCCCTTCCAGTATAAGCTGGATTTTTGTTTATAAAGAAAAATATATAAAATATAAAAATAATATAATGCACATATAAATACATAAAAGTATATATTATGAAACTGAAATTGTCCATTTTATCTCTTGTGATTGTCTCTATTTTTTCTATAGTTGTGAACTCTTCCCATATACATAAATCTGACAAAAAATGTCTTCTTTGCTCCTCTGTGCTTATGATGTGTCCTTTTATGTCTATGTCATGTATATATTTGGAGCTTATCTTGATATATGGTGTGAGATGGTTAATTTCTGCCAAACTGTTTTCTGGTTTCCTCAGCAATTTTTGAAAATTATTGAGTCCTGCCCAGTATCTGTTTTTTTTTTTTAACACTATGCTACCATGGCTTAATTTATTTATTTTGCATTTGTTTGTTCGGTATATAATCTATTCCGCTGACTGATCTCTCTGTTTTTTAATCAGTACCGAGTAATTTTGATGATAATTTTTTTGAAGTTTGAGATCTGATGCTGCATGATCCCCTTCCTTCTCACTTCTTTTAAAATTTTAATTTAATTTAATTTTTAGGTTGAAATTTTCACCCTGTCAATTTGGTGGTATTTCATTACAATTTCTTTAGAATTGTGGTTGGTAATTTTGTTGATCAAAGTTCTTATGTTTTTCAAAGTTGTTTGACTACAGTATTGTTGTTGTGTATCAATTATTCTCCTGGTTCTGTTCCCATCATTTTATATCATTTCATACAAATGTTGTATCCAAACCCTCCACCCAGGTCACTACACACCACTGGATTTGTGGGCCACCATTAAGCTCCTCTTGTATTTCTGTCTTTGTTCCTGTGTTATATTTTATCACTGTTTGAAACAGCTTAAGGCATGTCTGGGCATTGCTCAAGGTGTAGTTCCCTGCCCCCTTCTTCCCTAATCAGCATTTCATATTTTCTCCTTGAATCATTATAGTGTACAAGGCTCATTATGGTGCAAGGATCTTATCTACGGACCACTCTGTTCTGTCTCACTGACCAAGTAAGGTTCCCCCTTCACCCAGAATATGACCCTGGCCTGATCTGGAGAATTCCAGTCTCCCTCATCCCATGACCCTCCACCCTGCTCTGAAAAGCTGACTACAGCCCTCCACCCTGTGCCCTCCACCCAGTTCTAGGAAAGACCCTCCCACTTCACCCTTGTACCCTTGCACCATAGATTTAACCATAGTCATAGTTTTAACCAATGGCTGTTCTTTGCTTCTGTACATCATAGCTTCTGCTAGCTCCCTCCCTATTGTGGTTTTTGTGGTTTTAGCCTTTATAATCAAAGTCTGCACTCCCAAAGATCACTGCCAATTTGAGTGGTGAACACTCTGGTAGTCACGCGCTTCATCAATAAATCCACATCTAAATTCACCTTGAACCCAGGTCTCAGCTCGCTCTTATTCTCTGCACAACACAAGAACTCTCAGATTTCTCTGAAACTACTGGTTTCCTCATTTCTTATGGCACAATATTCTTCACATATTATAACTTACTCAGCTGTTCTCAAATCAATGGGCACCTTCTTAGCTTTTAACTCTTTGCTAAACTAGAATGAGCTACTATATAAATATTTTTTTGAACAAATGGGTTCTTTTTCTCTTTTTTTGTTCTTGTTCTTTTGGGTATAATTAAAGCACAGCTTTGTTGGTCATGGTAAAAAATTACTCTCTAGAATGACTAGAGTAGTCCATAGTTTTACTAACATTTCATAAATGTATCTATTTTCCTAAATCCCACTCCTGAACTTCTCATTTTAAAAATTAACCTTTTAGTAATATGATTGGTGTGAAGTAGGGCTTCATTGTTTTAATGTATTAAAAAAAATTATTAGTGATTTAGAGCATTTTTTCCATGTGGCTATTGATAGCTTTAATTTCTTTCTCTGAAAATCTCCTTTTCATATGTTTTACCATTTATTAGTTATGCCTTTCCATTTTATTTCATCATTTCCCTTAGGATTTTGGGTGATCTGTTCCTCCAGATAAATTTCAATATTATTTTTTCTAGATCTTTAGTATAATACTTTTGTGGCAGAGCCAAGATGGTAAAGTTAAGGCAGAATTTTCCCTAAGTTCTCCTAACACATCCTTTCTACAGCATCTTAAAAAATGCCCAACTGAACTCTGAGCAGAGAAAGTCAAGAAAAGGTCACCGTGACTTATTTTTCTTGCTTAGGACAGTGAAAGAAGACAGAGAAGTCTATGGACCAGAAACATGGTGTGGCAGAAGTAGCACAGGGGATAGCAGCAGCACCAGGGAAGAAGTTAGCAGCTAGAGATGATAAGAAAATTGATAACCTGGTCAGAAAGAGATTCCAGGAAACTCTCATACAGTAATAAAAGTATCAGTGGGTGCCATTTGGAGTCTCTGTCACCCATTCCCCAGTTCCAGGTTACAGATGGTCTGACAGGTCTGTTGCTCATTATCCAGTTCTGGGTCACAGTTCCAGGGTGGAGAGGAGTAGTCACAGTCATAATGGAACAGTGGCCCTACCTGTGTAAGGTTCAGAGTAAAGACTAGGAAGGCAGTGACCAGCACTCTCCCCCAATCACACGACTTTAGAAGAATCAAAAATCTAAAAGCTCCCACTGAGTTGTGAAAGTAGCAGAAAGACAAATATCTGGCTCAGGCCAAACATCCTCTCCCCCAGAAAACCCCAGAGGTGAGCAGAACCAACTTTAATGTAACATCCAGTAAAAAAAACTTTTTGGAAAAATGAACAAACAAACAAACAAACATGACCCTAAAAATCTACCATGGTGACAGGGAAGCCCAAGATACAAACTCTGATACAAACATGAAAACAACTACAAGCAAAGCCTCAAAGGAAAATTCAGATTGGATTCTAGCCCCAAAAGAGTTCCTAGAAGAGATAAAGAAAGTGATAAAAAGTAACAAAAGTGCTTTAAAAAATGAGTTGTAGAGGAAAATTGAAGAAATTATTATAATCTATTACACTCAATGCAACAATAAGTAGAGGAATTGACCCAATCTCAAAAAAATAAATTTAAAAAGTTATAAATGGGCTTCTAAAGCCAAATTGAACCTGGAACCAAATGGATTTGTGTGCAAATTGCATCAATACTTAAAGAACCATTAATAACAATACTACACAAACTGAAAAAGATAGGAAAAGAATGCTCTACACATCAGTAATAATTAGATAAATGGAAATTAAAATACCCCTGAGATACCATTTCACACTCATCAGATTGGCCAAGGAGACCAAAAAGGAAGATGACAAGTACGTTGTAAACAAATCCAACTGTTCTGTAGAGCAATTTGGAACGTTGCCCAATGGGCTACTAACTATGCATGCCTATTGACCTAGCAATACCACTACTAGGTCTATACCCTCAAGGAGACCAAAGAAAAAGGAAAGGAGCCCATATGTACAAAATTAATTATAATAACTCTTTTTGCAATGATAACAAATTGGAAAGCAAGAGGTGGCTAGGTGGCACAGCGAACAGAGCATTTGCCCTGGAGTCAAGAAGGAGGACCTGAGTTCAAGTCCAAGCCAGGACACTTAACACTTACTAGCCATGTAACCTTGGGCAACTCACTTAACCCCAACTGCCCTCCAAAAAGCAAAAAAAAAAAAAAAAGAATTGGAAATCAAGGGGATGACCATAAATTGTAGTATGGTTGAGCAAGTTATAATATATAAATGTGATAAAAACATGCTATTTGTGATATAAGAAATGATGAAAGGGATGGTTTCAGAAAAACATAGGAAGCTTCTGTTAACAGGCTCTTACTGAACCTGTCTCTAATCTGAGAATGACAAAACAGCAGGCCAGAGACACAATGTCAGTAATCAGTTATCTGTTTAATTAATTAATTTCATTATGAGGAACAGATTTGCAAACTGGGAATTCTCCTGATCAAAATTCCACCTTACTGAAGTGAAGACAGAGATTATATATATAAATCACAAGCGGGAAGGGAAGTGGGAAGGTGGATTACAAGCCATCATTCAGTGGCTTCCCACAATACTACAAATCCCACAATTCAGTGGTTCTGGTGGGGGTTGTGACCACTTGCTCTAGGGCACAGAACCAGAGTTCTTTGACAAGAACAGCTTCTATAATCTTTGATTCACTTCTCTTAGGGCAGTGATTGTGAGCACTGTCAAAGTTTGATTGATTATTTCAAACTGAATTGTTAATTCTGACTCACAAACTAGAAAAGACGATTCAGAAAATCAAATCTGTTAGTATATTCATTACACATATCACATAGATTATTATGAAAATCGTAATTCCACATTCCCTCCTTTTGGCCAAGAACATCAGAATGGCCCTTGAAGGCCAATGAGGAACATTCATTTGAAACATGATTTTGATTTTCTGTAAGAAAAGATGAGTTACCAGTTGAAAGCCAAGACAGATGGCAAGGCAAATGAAAAAAAGAAATATCAGACCAGGAAGGGCAGAAAAAGAGAATGCTGCCAACGTTCAATATTCCTTCCCAATGTGGGCACTTGCCTCCCTCCCCCTGGCCACCCTCCCAGCCCACCCTTCCCCCACCCATTGGCCATTAGGGTGTCTAGCACCTGATGGGTTTGCAATACCATGAGGGCAAGTGAATCGATCTGTTTGGAGGCTGCTGATAAGCTTCCTTGTGTGCTCCAGGCCCATGGCTACTGGAGCTGAGAGGTTCCCAACAGATGGGTACATGCGTGCCAAAGGTGTTTTCTATACCAGTTAGGGAACCAACGGATGCCAACAGGGCCACAATGAGCAGGAAAGTAAGGCTTGCCAGCTTAGGGAGGGACAACTTTAACCAGAGAGGAAAGTCAGCGGAGTGGTTCCCTGGGAATAGGGATAAATTGGGCATAGCGTAGACAAAAACACAGAGGCCTTCCCAGAAGGGAGGGAGGCTGTGATGTAATATGGAGACACATAAGAAGAATAGTCCTGTGGATGGGGGCAATTCAATGGCAAAGATACAGGTATCAAAGGGTGAATCCCAGGCAGAGCGAGTGAAACTCTCAGAACTCAGTGCCTCCAGGCATGGATGTTTAACTCTGGCATGGTTACGGAACGAGAGGTCTTTCTGGGATTCCCACAGAAACCCAGAAATCTCCACACTCCACTTGCTGCAGGGGGCTTTCACAGAGTTATGAAATACCCCAGTCCCATTCAGAAACATCTGTGGTTGGATTCTCAGTCTGGGCTGGAGCAGCGATTTTCAGAGCATGTCTTAAAGGACCAGTAAAATAGAATCTTCCTATTAGGGTCATGACTCAGATTTCTAATAGGGCAGCTGGGGCTAAAACTTCAACGGGTTAGGATCTTGAATTAACACACCCAGCAGTACGATCCTGAGTGGGTGGTTATTAGGAATAGGACAAACATTTTGGAAAATGAGAGGCTAGGGACTGTTAGAGCAGCAAGAAAGAAAAGGCTCAGCTCCTTGAAGGAGTAACGCAAATCTCAGCCCACTTCTGGTGTCTTGGGTCAGTAGTCTGCATCTGCTATTGTCTTCTCCTGGGGTCTTGAGAACAACTGTCTACCTCTGGTGTCAGCTACTTTTGTCCAACTTTTAGGGTCAGGTCACTCGTGGATTCCACGTCCAGGTGGGTGGTACTGACCCTTTGAGATATGACAGGTAGACTCAAAACTCTACTCCCCAAAGTTCGGCCACAGAGGGGGTGGTGAGCAGGAGTCCAAAGAGACCTTTCCACTGTGGTTCCAGAGATGGCATTTCCAATGGACCCAGTCACTGGGCTGGATCAGGGCTGAGTCTCAGTTGAATTTCTAAAGAGCAGAACTGTGAGACAAGTTGGTAAATCTGATATTTTCGGAGCCACCCAATACAGTATTGGACGAGGGAGCCTTTGGCAACGGGTACAGTGGCATTGGGTGTCTTGTTACTATCTCATAGGGCCTGAGCTTATGGGAACCAAAATGTCTAAATCAAATGCTTGCCAGGGTTAAAGGACAGGCTTTGGGCCAAGGGATATGTAGCTCCTCAGAGAATTTAGCAAAGGAAGTTCAAGTATCCTATTAACTCTTTCAACCATTCCTGATGACTGGGGATGATAGGCTCAACAGAGGTGGTGAATAATTGGCCAGGATGAAAGTAGGTTAGCTAATGAAGCTCCCATGAAATGAATACCTCTAGCACTATGTCCCTCTTTAGGAACCCCTGTAATGGAATGATATTTTTCTAAGAGGATTTTTGCTACCCAGGAGGCTGTGGCAGTATGACAGGGGAGCACTTTCACTTACAGGAAAAGATGCAGATCATAACCAAACCAAGGGCAGGTGGCAATAGAAGTCAGTCTGAAAGGTTTCGAAAGGAGCATCCAGGAGAGGAAACTGCTCACAAGCTGTCTTCAGAGGTTGGGATGCATCGTGCTCAGGGCAGGTGGGACCCATCTAATAGGTGGTGACAGAACTCTGCGAAAACTCCTGACCCAGAAAGAGTCCCATAGTCTGTCTTATCAAGTTCACATCCCTCCTTTTGGAGCTTTTCTTGCTTTGTGATAAGCATTCTTTTCTGGGCAGTGGTTATCTCTTCTGTAGTTGGGGTAAGAGTCTTAGTCAGGCCTTCAGGGAGAGATGAACATACCAAGACCACACTTATGGGGCAAAATGAAAGTTCTATAGGGACCTGTACTATGGGAGCCATTCCCTCAGGAGTTTGAGGAATTAAAGCAGTGGTTTTCTCTGCTTGGTCAACCAAGTCATTTCCACGGGCATGAATTCTATTCTCTCCATTGTGCCCTGGAATTTTAATTACTGCCACAGCTTGGTGAAGCAGTGAACAGTCTAATAGATGGGAAGTCTGTTTCTGATTTTTAATGGGCAGTCTTGAGGAGGTGAGGAAGTCCCGTTGCCTCCACAGCATCCCAAAGTCATATGCCAAAGTCTCATTTTCACTTTCTATCTCAGGGAGATAGGTGGCAGGATTGAATGTGTTGCTTATACCAAATACATTCCCTCATTTCTCAGAGGTGAATAAATCAAACGGGAGAGCTAACTGCACAAGGTGGGGACACTGATAATTGACAGTAACATCTGAAACCCACAAGCTAGAGAGAAATTGGTTGAGAGTCAGATCATCAGAAGGAGTTAAGGAAGATGTCCAGGATAAAGGACACAAGGGAAGCAGTCCCTCCTGGGTCAAATGAAATAGTGACCTGTTGTTGCAAGTGGCTAGTGACTGCAGGGACCAGGACAAAAGGATGAAAGGCTCTGATCTCCCCAATAAAAAGGGACAGCAGTTCTGAGATATGGGCTACAGTGATCTATTAGCAATCCCCACAACTGAGTTACACTCTTGACTCTGGGGGAGGGGAGTGGGGAAAGCAGAGGGTTTTGTTTTTTTTAAACTGACAGTGTGGCACTGGTGTCAACTAGAGAAGACACTTCTTGCCCCTGTATGAACAAAGAGACATCTCCAACAGGAGAATGAACACAGCCTATATGTCCCCCTACTTTTACCACCCCTTCTGCCACTCCTCCCTTGGAACCCAGTCAGGCTGAGTGATTGGGATTGCAGGGAAGGTTTCTCAGTGCTTCCTGGGGTGCTTTCTGGTGCCAACTCCTAGTCTCCCCTTTCCCAACTGAGTCAACCATGAGTTGATACAGATCCAAATATCTGGGTCTGTATGAAAACAGGTGGAGTTGAATAGCTCAGCAAAGTCTATGGGATCCCCTCTAGTGCTGGCTACCAGGGTTTGAAACCACAGGCCCAGATCAAGTCAATCTCCTCAGGGTTTTTTCATGAGAGAACTCTGGTTTGCACTTTGAAAGGCAACGTAGAAACTGAGGAGTTAATGGGGTCTTTTGGTAAAGGTGGGTATATTTTAGTTAGGTAGTTTGAGGGTTGTTAAGGAGATTTTTTTGGTATTGTTCAGTATTTTTTTGGCTCTCCTTTAGCAGGCTGTTGACTTGCTTTTTATGATTTTCTTGCATCATTCTCATTTCTCTTCCTGATTTTTCCTCTCTCTTTCTTGATTTTCAAAATCCTTCTTGAGCTCCTCTTATGGCCTGTAATCAGTTCATATTTTTCTTGGAAGCTTTTGATGCACGAGTTTTGACTTTGTTGTCTTCTTCTGGTTCCATGTTTTGATCCTTTTTGTCCTCAAAAAAAATTCTATGGTCTGATTGCGCTTCCTCTACCTGCTCATCTTGCTGGCCAATTACTTGACTTTTGAGCTCTTTGCCACAGTAGAACTCTGCTTCCAGAGTGGAGAGAGCTGTGTCCAAATTGCTGGGGTTTTCACAGTTGTCAGATCTATGAGCTGGGTGCCCTCTCTACAGCCCCCACAAGCTTTGGCACATGGTGTTCCTCACCAGGACCACTACCCAACACTGCAACCCAGATCCAAGCAGGTCAAGGCAAGAATGGTTATCCTCTGAATGGTCACCTTGTGCCCCTACAATCTACAGTCTGGGAGCTCCAGAGGCAGCCACTGCTCCTCTGCTACCTCTGCCGCTACGGGGCAGGGGCCAGACTGCTTCTTCTGTCACTTGGTTCCGACAGAGTTCCCCACTGACCTTTTACTTTCTCTTTGGCGTTTATGGGTTGAGAAGTCTGGAAACCACCACAGCTGCCAGTGATTCACTCTCTTGAAGTCTGTTCTGGCCTGTCTGGGTTGTGAGTCTGGGCTGGTGTGGCTCACGCGGAACTGCATAAGCTGCTGTGATAGCCTGCCAGGCTGCCTTCAGCAGGAGATTTGTTTCTCTCTGTCACTTTGTGGGTTCTGTAGCTCTAAAATTTGTTTAGAGTCATTTTTTTTTACAGGTATTGGAGGTGGTTGGTGTAGGAGCTCAAGTGAGTTCCTGCTCTTATTCCTCCATGTTCACTTTGTGGCCCTCCCCTCCCTGCCATGGTAATTTAAACTGCATACAAAGCCAACCATGGAGCAACCGTGGGCATTGAACCTGCCAGACCAGGTGAGTTGTGACTCTGGAAAAAGATCCAGTGGTACTGGTCCCTTCTCTCCGGCATCCTACATCCACCCCTCAGAAAACTACTGACACCAATTAATGTTAACAGGATTTTTACTGAGCCAGTTTCTAACCTGAGAATGACAAAATAGCAGGCCAGAGAGGAAGTTCCATTTAATTAATTAATTTAATTATAAAGAACAGATTTGCAAGTCAGGAATTCTCCTGAACAGAATTCCACCTTGCTGAAATAAAGACAGAAATTATATACATAAATCACAAGTGGGAAGGGAGGGGAGAAGATGGATTACAAACAATCATTTAGTGGTTCCCCACAAGAAATCTACAAACCCTCCAGTACAACAATTCTGGTGGGGGATTGTGACCACCCGCCATAAGGCATGAAACCAGAGTCCTGCAATAGGAACAGGTTCTCCAATCTTTGATTCGCTTCACTTAAGGTACAGAGACAGTGATTGTGAGTGTTGTCAAAGTATGATTAATCATTTCAAGCTTTATTGTTAATTCTGAAAATCAAATCTATTAGTATATTAATTATACATATCATAGAGATAACAATCAATAGATTATTATGAGAATTGTAATTTCACACCTTATATGAACTGATGCAAAGTGAAGCAAGCAGAACCAGGAGAATAACGTGCAGCATAACAGGTACAATATAAAGATAACGAACTCTGAAAACCTTAGTTAACTCTGATCTGTACAATGATTCATCCCATCTCCAAAGAACTTATGGTAAAAATTGCTATCTACTTCCAGATAGAGAACTGACAGACTCAGAGTGTATATTGAAGCATATTTTTTAATTTTTAAAATTTTGTATTGTTTTTTTTTTAAATAGCTAATGTAGAAATATGTTTTACTTGAGTATTGTATTCTTATATACCCACCTTTACCAAAAGGCTCCACTAGTTCCTCAGCTTCTATGTTCACTTTTAAAGTGCAAGCCAAAGTTCTCCCAGGAAAAAACCCTGAGGAGAGTGGCTTGATCAGGGCCTGTGGTTTCAAGCCCTGGTAGCTAGCCCCAGAGGGGATCCCATAGGTTTTGTTGGACAGTTAGGACTCCCCTGTTTTCATACAGACCTGAGTATCTGGATCTGTATCAACTCATGCACCCCAGGAACACTGAGGGACCTTCCCTGCAATGCTGATCACTCAGCATGACTAGGTTCCGAGGGAGGGGTGGCAGAAGGGGTAGTAAAACTATTTGATACCTTTTTTCCTTTTTTTTTTTTGTTTCTTCTTTCTTGTGGTTCCTTGTGGTTCACTGATTCAATCTGCATTCAGACTCCATAGTTCTTTCTCCGGATGTGGACAGCATTTTCCAACACAAGTCTTTTAGAGTTATCTTAGATCCTAGTATTGCTGAGAAGAGCCAAGTCTATGAAAGTTAGTCATCATATGATGTGTCCAATACTGTGTACAATGTTCTTCTGCTTCTGCTCAGTTCACTCAGTATCAGTTCATAAAAGTCTTTCCATGTTTTTCTGAAGTCCATCTGCTCATCATTTCTTATAGCACAATAGTATTCCATTACAATCATATAGCACAACTTGTTCAAATATTCCCCAGTTGATGGGCATTGCCTCAGTTTCCAGTTCTTGGCCACCACAAAAAGAGCTGCTATAAATATTTTTGTACATTTGGTCCTTTCCTCATTTTTATGATCTCTTTGGGATATAGGAGGTCTACTTTCTTTAAATATACTAAGTGCAGGGGATATAAAAAGAGGCAAGTAACTGTCCTCAAGGAACTCATGGTCTAATGGGAGAGAGAATCTGCAAATAAAGATGTTTGTTTAAACTATATGAGGAGGGAATGGGGGGTAGGGGTGGCTGGGTGGTGCAGTAAATAGAGCACCAACCCTGGAGTCAGGAGGACCTGACTTCAAATCCAGCCTGAGACACTTAACACTTACCAGCCATGTGACCTGGGGAAAGTCACTTAACTCCAATTGCACTGGCTTCCCCCCTCCAAAAAGCAAAATAAATAAAAAACAAACTATATGCAGGATAAATAGCAAATAATTAAGAGAGAGGACACTAGAATTAAAAGGGGTTCAGGAACACTTCCTGTAGAAGATGAAATTTTAATTAGGACTTGAAGCTAGGGAAGGAAGTGTGCATAGATGAAGAGGAAGAGCATTCTGGACATAAGGAATTAGCCAACAAAAATTGCAGGAGCTGAAATACAGTGTCTTGCCACTGTAGTTTATTGGGAGGATGGATGGAAGGAAGGAAGGATGGAAAGAAGGGGGAGGAGAGGTGACATGATTGGACCTTTGCTTTAGGAAAATCAATTTGGTGTATGAATGAAGGATAGAGAGGGGGGACTTAAGACAGGCAGACCTGCCAGCAGGCAATAGTCAAGGTAAGAGTTGATGAGAGCCTGCCCCAGAGTAGTGGTTGCATCAGAGGAGAGAAGGGGTCATATTAGAGTGATATTGCAAAGGTGAAATTGACATACCTTACAATAGATTGGATATGGGGGGCGGTATATAAGAGACAGTGAAGATGCAAGGTTGATACCTAGCTTGTGAGCTTGCAGGACTGGGAGGATAGTATTGTCTCCTAGAGTAATACTGAAGGTAGGAGGTGGTCATGGTTTAATTTTAGGCATGATGAATTTTGGGCACGTTGAGTAAGATGGAATGACTGAGTTTGAAGAGAAATTTTTTCTTCTTTTCAGTGGAGATTCTCCATATATGGTTGGGAGATCAAGGTGGCCACAGGAGGTATACATTGCTTAGGGCTGACACAGATGAAAGTTATCCAGGTCTGGGTCTTTGCCACCTCTCCCACGGTACAAGAGAAGTGGGAGATGGAAGGTGCAGCCTCAAAAGAAAGTTTGGCTCCTCTTCTCCCCTGTTACTATTGAGGGCAAAATCTTCTCAGGCCCCTGGCTCACAATCTAGGTATTGTCTTCTACTCTTCACTGTCTCTCACACTCAATATCTAATCTGTTGCCAAGACCTGTGGATCTCACTTTTGCAACATCTCTCAAAATTGCCCCATTCACTCTTCTACTCCATCTTCTCATCTTCTCATACTTGGATAATTTCAATAGCCCATTGGCCTATTTCATTCAATATTCTTCCCACTCCAGTCCACCCTCCATTCATCTACCAAAATGATTTTCCTGAAGTGTAGGTCCAACCAACAATATTAACCCCCTCTACTCAATAAATGACTGTGTCTCCCTATCACATCCAAGATCAATCATAAAATTCTCTTTTTGGCATTTTAAAGCCATTCATAAATTAAACTCCTTTTCCCTAAATTTTCCAATAATGTTACACTTTAGTCTCCCTCCCCCATTTGCCCTTTAATCTAATGACAGCAGACCTGTTGCTACTCCTCAAGCAAGATACCCTAACTCTTGGTTCTGGGCATTTTCCCTGGTTATTTGCTATACTCCCCCTCCTCATTTTCACTTTCTATCTTCCCTGACTTCCTTCAAATCTCCGCTAAAATCCTGTCTCACAAGAAACCTTTACTGATCTCACTAATTCTAGTGCCTTCCCTCAGTTAATTATCTTGTATACACCCTGTATATGGCTTGCTTATACACAGTTGTTTGTGTGTCATCTCTCTCACACAATTTTGAGCTTCTGGGGAGCAGTAACTGCCTTTTGCCCTCTTTGTATCCCCAGTGCTTAGCAAAGTAGGCGTTTAATAAATGTTTATCCAATGACATTGAAGTTCACACCAAAGGGAATAATGACCAAGAAATTAAGTGAGAAAATGAAAAATTAGAATAAGTAACTTCTTCCATCCCAATACTACACAATAGGATGAGCTACTACCATCATGACTATTACGAGCGACAAGGTAATTGGGAAAGTAACTTGCCCACAAAACCAGTACTAGTTCGTGGAAGCATGCCAGTCGGCTAAAGTAGTAGGTTATGTGTTGTCTTCCCCCATTAGAATGAACTCCTTGAAGATAAGGACTGTGGTTTTTTTCTGCCTCTATTTATATTCCCAGAACTTAACATAGTGCCTGACATATAATTAAAGTGATTAAAAATGCTTGTTAATTTGACTTGAACATAATCTAGATTTGACAAGAGAAGTACTGTGTAACAGCAAGTACCCTAGGATGCCCAGGGTGGCTGCTAGCACAGGTTCTTTGATCTGCTTTACTAAAGGAAAGCAAATTTAAAGGGGTCAACAATCTTTAATCAAACATTATACATACACACACACACACACACGTGTGTGTGTGTTCACTTAGTTCAGGGGAAAAAGTCAGCACTCTGAACTTCAGAAAATGCAAACAGAAATTACAAGCAGACAAAAAATACAGACAGAGAAAATAACATAATTCAACAGACCATCAGACAGGGCTTCTAGCTGTCTGATCATCACATACCAACATAGTTAGTTATCAGAAAGAGAAGCACCAACATCTGGGTTTTCAAAGTTGGGGGCTCAATGGTTACCCAGAGTCTCATCTGGCCAAATCACATAACTCTTCCCACAAGTGAGCCCCAAAGCAAAACCTCAACTCAGAGTATATATACCCTTCTTCAGACATCACAATCTTCATGACCCACTGCCTAATTACAAAGTGACAAAAGGTGTGGGTTCCTGAAAAACAAGCAAACAAGCTTCCCCCCAATCAAGCCCTTCCTGTTGGGTTCCCCTTGAGGCCCATTAAGGGGTGGGGAAGATCTTCAAATTATTTTACAGTATTTACTGTATGATATGTATATGATAATACAAATTATCATACAGTAATAGAACAAAGAGGGAAAGGGACTAAAGAATAGAGCAGATTGTAGAGTTTAAATGGCTCACTATTTAGTTGAGGTTTAACAGAGAGGAAAGTGAAGTCAGGGCTGGGATTATGGCCTGAGAATGTACTAAAGGTTAAAGGAGTTGAAGTTGTCAATGAGGATAAAGAGGTGTCAGAGTATTGAAATATAGAGAGAGGTGGAATAATAGGAGGTTTTGGTGAGATAGGGTAGTGTCAGAGTTTCTAATTAGGGAAGTAGATATTTGTGAGTAATAGAAAGATGTAGTATGTGATTGAAGTGTTTAAGAAATTTGAGTAAATGAGAATTAGAGATTGTGAGGGAGCATCTTATGGATATTAAAGTCCCCAAGTACACAGGAAGGAGTTAGAGAGGAGAGGGAGATGGTGAAGCAGGACCTTGAGACTCAGGGATTAATGCTTAAGTATGAAGGAATAAGGAGTACTCTGTCCTGTCAATTAGTTTAGAATTCAATGAATGGCTGAGGAAGTATTTGTGTTGGATCAATTTACATAAAATGTCTATAACTTTCTATGTGGAGTAACCCGTGTTTCTTCCACAGATCAGCACACAACTCATCATACATCCTACCTCTTTCCTTATGATTAAGCAGGTAACAAGAATTATACTGATATTTTGATATCTGTTAAGAATTTGCTATACTGACACACCTGAAGCAGGTCCTCTCATGCAGCCTCAATTACATATTTACTATTTAGAACAGTTGCTTTTTTTTCTGCTTGTTTGTACCTATAACATACATGATTACATATATATGCTTACATATATACACAAACACACATATATATTATGTATACACACATATGTATATATATGTATATATGTATGTAAATAGATAGATAATATAAATCTACTGTTAGGAGTTGACTTAAGTAGTCCATTAGGCACAGGATAACCTTCCCTATGCTACTTTTCTCCTCTCCAAACTCCAAATCTTTGAAACAGGCTCAAGCTCTAGCCCTCTTATCATATTGCTGATTATGTCCAGCAGAGCCTCAGCCTCCAATCACTTCCACCATTTGCTGTCTTCATTCCTACACATATACTGCAGACTGAAGGTGGAGAAAACTATAAAACCACTCTGACTGGGTCCGCTACAAATTTATGTTACATAATCCTTCTATGCCCCTTATCTGCTTATTATATCACTCTCTGCAGAGGCTCTTCTAAACCTTTTCATCCCTCCTCAAACTCCCATGGCTCTTCCTCCCTTTCAGTTGAGAACCTTTTTTTTTATACAAATGTATTTTTTTAAATACACGAATAGTCTTTTGAGATATTCTTTTAAGTTTGAACTCCTGGGAGAACAATTTTCTTCAATTTTGAAGACGCCAGAAAATATTTCTAACAAGATATTAATTAATTCAAGCTCACTCACTTATTGAGGGAGGGATTCTAAATGATTCCTGGAGCAAATGATAGGAACCTGAAGGTATTAGTTTTCCTGAATGGCATTACTCTACCAGGTTATGTCTCATTCATGCCCAGTTATTTGCTGTTTGATATGTATTTGACATACAAGTACTGTGTTTCCTATGCTCTCCATTTCCTTTGTTTTGAGTAACTATTTAACCCCCATGAAGTTACTGTGTGCATTAAGATGACTGTAATGAGGCTTCAGTATTTGAAAAGGAGGCCTCAGGTCAAATTTGTCCTCTTTATTAAACATGCTAAAACACACGGTGAAATTATTCATCCTGAATGCCAGCAGGTCTGTGCATGAGAGGCAAGGCACCCTGTCCAACTTTCCTTCCTTCCCTGCTGAAAGCTTCAGTTTCCTCTCTTTTGTCTTGTGTGCCTGTAAATTTAAGGGCTCATCCTGGACCTGAGACTTTAGATGTTGTCTAATGGTACTTACATAGTATTTCAGGTCTTTTAAGTAATCAGGTTATAAACACTTGAGGGGAAGAATAAGTGAAGCTATAAGCCGAGGAGAAGCTAAAACAGGATATGACATGCCTCATATAAATTATTCAGGATTGTAGCCTGATTCACAGCAGGAGGCAAAACCGGATCCAAGCTAGCAGTAACAGCTACTGACGTGAGAGCATTTATATATTAATTTTCAATCAGTGAAGACAGAGACCAAAAACAGGTCTTGGGAGCTGATTTCTGACAATAATCCTTAATGGCTAACAGGGTCTTTTGGTTAAGATCTTACATAGCTATTTCTAAGGTGTAGACTAGACAAATCTTCATAATAGCAGGTCAATAGGTAGCCTTTCCAAGAATGTAATATAACTTCTCTCTTGTGTCACCTCTAGATCACTAGTGTCCCATTTCTTTAAGACTCTCAGTGGTCAAGGATGTCCATGACCTTACCAATGAATCAAAAGAATCTGTCTGTCTCTGTCTCTTTGTGAATCTCTGTCCCTGTTTCTGACTCTATATCTCTATCTCTGTCTGTCTGTCTCTCTCGCGCACACACTCTCATATTCACATAGATTCTGTCAGAGGATCGTGTTCTGTAGCTGCTTGAAACTTAACAATCCTGTTCACCCAGATTAGCTTTCTAATTGTAATCCGCAGCTCCAGACCCTGTCCTACTTCATTCACCTCAGCAGGCTTTGATCATCTCGGCTCAGTGCAATTTTTGAAGTCATAACTTTTAGATTTGACTTGCCCATGTTTTAACCTGTCATTCCCATTCTGGGATTTATCATCGAATTTATCTTAATTTCCTGGTGTCCCCTACAACTGAAACTAACAATATCAAAAAACCTACTGAATATTATTATGTTCTATGAATAAATCCAGCAGTTCATACTTCTATAGTTCGTAGAAGTTAGGTGGTAAAGTCAAGACCATGCTGGGCCTGGAGTCAGAAAGACCTGAATTCATATCTGGCCTCAGACACTTACTCACTATAAGATCCTAAGCAAGTCACTTATCTTCTGTCTGCTTCGGAAAAAGGGAGCCATTTACCTCTCAGGGTTGTTATGAGGCTCAAATGAGATGGTATGTAAAGCACTTAGCAGACTGCCTCACACATGGTAGGTGCTTATTTCTTTCTTTCCAAGAAAAAAGGCTGTTCCTTTCTCTTAATTAATTGTGCAGGCCATCTTGGCCTTGATTTAAGCCCTAACTCTTAGTATCATTCTCTAAGCATAGAACATCTCGTTTCCCTCCCACTTCCATATTTCTCTCCCACATCATAATTCTATTTGGAAGAGTATGGATTGAATGTAGGCCTATTAAAAAAGAAATTTAATAGACTTTAGAGGAAAAGAAATGAACAGAATGTTTACCACACTGCATATGGTGCTTAGTGAATGCTTGTGTATTCTCAACTCTTTTTGTATCAGATCCTTTTGGAAGTCTAGTGAAACCTGTGAACTCCTTCTCAGACTAATTTTGGCATCTACCCTCATAATCAAAGAAATGCTAAATTTTAGCTAGAAGTTAGTAGAAATAAAGATTCATTTTTTCCCATCCAAAATCACAGACTACCTTATATCTATCCACACACCTGTTAAGGGGTTCACTGAAATATTATGTGGGTGCTCACTTCGGCAGCACATATATTAAAATTGGAACAATACAGAGAAGATTAGCATGGCCCCCAAGCAAGGATGACATGCAAATTTGTGAAGCATTCCATATTTTTCTTCTACATTAAGGATCAAAGGACTTGGAATATGATATTCCAGAGGTCGAAGGAGCTAGGATTAAAACCAAGAATCATCTACCCAGCAAATCTGAGTATAATGCTTCAGGGGAAAATATGGCTATTCAATGAAATAGTGGACTTTCAAGTATTCTTGATGAAAAAAAGAGAGGTGAACAGAAAATTTGACTTTCAAATACAAGAAGCAAGAGAAGCATGAGAAGGTAAACAGGAAAAAGAAACCATAAGGAACTTATTAAAGTTGAACTATTTACATTTCTACATGGAAAAAACGATAATTGTAACTCATGAGACTTTTCTCAGTATGAGGATAGTTGAAGGGAATATATGTGTATATATATATATGTATACATACACATATATGTATGTATAGAAGGGTGTATGTGTAGAAAAATACATATGTGGGTGTGTATATATGTGTGTACATGTATACATAGATAGATGGCACAGAATCAGTTGAATAGGAAGGAAATATCTAAAACATAAAATTAAGAGGTGAGAGTGGAATATATTGAGAAAAGGAGAAATAGAATTGGGTAAATTATCACATATAAAAGAGACAAGAGAAAACTGTTACAATGGAGGGGAAGAGCTAGAAGGTGAAAGGGAATGGGTCAACCTTACTCTCATTAGATTTGGCTTAAGGAGGGAATAACATACATACTCAGTTGAATATCTTACCCTACAGGAAAGTAGGGGGGAAGAGGATAAGAAGGGGATGATAGTTAGCAATAGTAATTGTAAAAGAATTTTTTGAAGCCAGTTTCTCTGATAAAGTTCTCATTTCTCAAACATATAGAAGACTGAATCAAGTTTATAAAATAAGAACCATTCCCTAATTGATAAATGATAAAAAGTGAACAATTTTCATACAAAGTAATCAAAGTTATCTATTGCCATATGAAAAAAATGCTCTCACTATTGTTTGTAGAAATGCAAATTAAAACAATTCTGAGGTACTACTTCATACTTATTAGATTGGCTAATGGGACACAAAAAGAAAATGACAGGTGGTGGAGGGAATGTGGGCAAAATGAGATATTAATGCATTGTTGATGAAGTTGTGAACTGATTCAACCATTCTGTAGAGCAATTTGGAATTATGGTCAAAGAGTTATAAAACCCTTTGACCTAGCCACACCACTACCAGGTCTATATCCCAAAAGAGGTAAAAAAAAAAAAACAAAAAGAACCTATATGTACGAAACTATAGCAGCTCTTTTCTGTGGGGCAAAGAATTGGTAATTGAGGGGATGCCCATCAATTGAGAAATGGCTGAAGAAATTGTACTATGTGATTATGATGGAATACTATTGTGCTATAAGAAATGTTGAGCAGGATGCTCTCAGAAATATCTGGAAAGACTCACATGAGCTGATACAGACTGAAGTGTGCTGTGTACAAAGTAACAGCAATATTTTAAGATGATCATCTGTGAATAACTAAACCTATTTTCAGTAGTACAATAATGCAAGACAACTCTGAAGGACATATGATAAAATATACTACCCATCCCCAAAGAAAGAACTGATGGTGTCTGAATATAGACTGAAGCATATTTTTTTTTTACTTTATTATTCTTGAATGTTTTTTGTCTATGTTTTCTTTCATAACATGACTATTGTGGAAATTTTTGCATGACTGCACATGTATAACCTATATCATATTACTTGCATTCTCAATGAGGAGGGGTGGAGAGGGAAGAAGGGGAGAGAATTTGACACTCAAAGTTTTAAAAATGAATGTTAAAAATTGTCTCTACATGTAACTGGGGAAAAATACAATCTTAAAAAACGTTGAATTGACTGAATTGAAAAGCTAATTGAAGAAAACAATTCCTTAAAAAGTAGAATTGGACAGGTGGAAACTAATGACTCTAAGAGAAATCAAGAATCAATGAAAAATCAAAGAATGAAAAAAGAGAAGGAAATTTGAAATCTCTCTCTCTCTTTTTTTTAAATTTGAAATATCTCACTGGAAAAACAGCTGACCTGGAAAATAGATCCAGGACTTGAAAACCATGATTAAAAAAAAAAAGAGCCTGGACAGCATCTTTCAAGAGATTATCAACAGCCCTGATATCCTAGAATCACAGGGTAAAATAGTCATTGAAAGAATACACTGATCACCTCCTTTTAGGTGATGATCTCTTTCAGAGATACCAAAATGAAAATGCCAAGGAGTATTATAACCAAATTCCAAAACTCTCAAGTTAAGGAGAAAATACTGCAAAAAGTAAAAAAGAAACAATTCAATATCCTTGAGTCACAGTCAGGATTACATTACATTACAGGCTTCCACATTAAATGATCAGATGGTTTAATAATATGATATTCTGGAGGGCAAAAGAGCTTAGACTACAATGAAGAATCAACTACCCAGCAAAATCGAGAATTATCTTTCAAGGGAAAAAATGTGAATTCCAGAAACCAGGGTTAGCAATCATAATCTTAGACAAAGCAAAACCAAAAATAGATCTAATTAAGAGAAAAAGAGGAAAACTACACCTTTCTAAAAGGTACCATAGACAATGAAGTAACAAAAATACTAAACACATGTTCACCAAGTGGTATAGCATCCAAATTTCTAAAAGAGAAATTAAATATTGTAGAAGGGACTAGTAAAACTGTACTAGTAAGGGACCTCAACCTTCCCCTGTCAGAAGTAGAAAAATCTAACCAAGAAAATAAAAAAAAAATTAAAGAGGATAATACAATTTTAGAAAAATTAGATATGATAGACCTTTGGAGAAAATTGAACGGGAAGAGAAAGGAATATGCATTTTTTTCTCAGCAGGACACAACACCTACACAAAAACGATCATTTATTAGGCCATAAAAACCTCATAATCAAGTGCAGAAAGTCGGGAATGTTAAATGATCTCTTTCAGATTATGATGCTATTAATAAATGATCAAGGGAACTCCCTAAGAAAAAAATCCCTAGCGCCAGATGGATTTAGAGGTGAATTCTACCTACCATTTAAAGAACAATTAATTTCAATACTATATAAACTATTTGGGAAAATAAGCAAAGAAGGAGTCCTACTACATTCATTTAATGACACAAGCATTGTGCTGATAACTAAACCAAACTGGATTCAAAATAGAGAAATAAAATTAGAGACTAGTGTCCCTAATGAATTTTGATGTAAAATATTTAAATAAAATACTAACAAGGATTATGCACTATGACCAGGTGGGATTTATACCATGAATGCAGCCTATTTCCTCAAATGTACATGATTTAGATTTAAAGTGTGATTCCATAAGCAAATTAGGAGGGCAAGGAATAGTTTACCTGTTAGATCTATGGAGAAGGGGAGAATTTACGAACAAACAAGAGATAGAGAGCATTACAAAATGTGAATTGGATTAAAAATTTTGACTAAAAAGTTCCAATGCAACTAAGATTAGAAGGAAAGCAGAAAGCTGGGGAACACTTTTGTTTTAAAAAAATCATTTATTTTTAGTTTTCAACATTTTACATCCGTAAGATTTTGGGTTTTAAATTTTCTCTCTCTCCCTCCTCTCTCCACTCCCCAAGATGACATGCAATCTGATATAGGCTATACATATACATTCATATTAAACATATTTCCACATTAGTCATATTGTAAAGAAAAATTAGAGTCAATGGAGGAATCATGAGAAAGAAGAAACAAATGAAACAAAACAGAACAAAAGGACAGAAAATTGTATGCTTCAATCTACCTTCAGATTCAATAGCTCTTTTTCTGAATGTGAATATATTCCATCCTGAGTCTTTTGGAATTGTCTTAAATCCTTGCATTGCTGAGAAGAGCTAAATTTATTAAATTTAGTCATTGCATAATGTTGCTGTTACTGTGTACAATGTTCTCCTGGTTCTGCTCATTTCACTTGGCATCAGTTCATATAAGTCTTACCAAGTTTTTCTGAAGTTTGCCTGCTCATAATTTCTTGTAGCATAATAGTATTCCATTACATTCATAAATACAACTTGTTTAACCATTTCCCAATTGATGGGCATCCCTTCAGTTTCCAATTCTTGGCCACCATAAAAAGAGCTCCTATAAGTATTTTTGTACACGTGTGTCCTTTTCTCATTTTTATGATCTCTTTGGGATACAGACCTAGAGGTGGTATTGTTGGGTCAAAGTGTATGCACAGTTTTATAGCCCTTTGGGCATGATTCTAAATTATTTTCCAGAATGGTTGGATCAATTCATAACTACACCAACAATGCATTAACGTTCCAATTTTCCAGCACCTTCTCCAACATTTATCATTTTCTGTTTTATCATGTTAGCCAATCTGATAAGTGTGATGTGGTACCTCACAGTTGTTTTGATTTACATTTCTCTAATCAATAGTGATTTAGAGTATTTTTCTTATGACTATAGATAGCTTTAATTTTTTCATCAGAAAACTGCCTGTTCATATCCTTTGATAGGTTATCAATTGAGGAATGATTTGTAAATTTATAAATTTGACTCAGTTCTCTAATATATTTTAGAAAGGAGGTCTTAATTGGAGAAACTGACTGTAAAAATTGTTTCCCAGTGGGTTTCCCAGTGGGTTTTCCTAGAGATGACTTATGAATTATTTCAATTGGAATTTCATTTTCAATGTTCAGAAGTTATGGGCTGTTTTTAAAAATTATTTCATTTATTATGGTGTTAAAGTATTTTGCCCTGTTGTGTTCTTTTGGGAAACCTACTTTGTTTATGGTTGGAGACTAATCTCCATTTGAGAAGAGACTTTTGACTGACTAAATGAATGTACTGTCTAGGGGTGGAGTAGTACCTGGATTGAAGTGAGAACTTACTTGCTAAAGGAACAAGTTACACTGTATTTTGACTTTCTCTGTTCTGTGAATGTTTGCTGAATAAATGGGGTTTACTATGCTGGTAATCTGAACCTTGGAAGTTGCCTTTGCTTGGCATTACAGCCTTCCAGGAGGCAATAGCCACTTCAGCCTTCCAGGAGGCAACAGCCACTTCAGTCTTCCACCAGGAGCCACCAGGAGGAAAATTCTTGATCCTATCTGTCTCTCTTCTGGAGCTCTTCTTAAATACACACACACACACACACACACACACACACACACATACATTGGCTTCCTGTCTCAGCCAACCCCTTCCTGTCATGTCAGCAACAGGAGACAGAGTTCACACCTTCTGTTTCTTTCACAGAAGTTCTTAGCCCTTGGTTACTAAGGACTAAGTACCTACTAAATTAATTACTGTTACAAGGGCCATGGAAAGATAGACTAAAAACTAATTGGAACCTAAATAATTTAATCCTAAAGAATGAGTGGATAAAGCAAGAAATTATAGAAACAATCAGTAATTTCATTCAAGAGAATGACAATAATGAGACAACATACCAAAACTTGTGGGATGCAGTAAAGGCAGTTCTTAGGGGAAGTTTTATATCCCTGAATGCACACATGAATAAATGCGAGAAAATGGAGGTCAATGAATTGGGCGTGCAATTGAAAAAGCTAGAAAAAGAACAAATAGAAAATCCCCAAGTAAATACTAAATTTTGAGGAGGGATAAGGTGAAAGGAGAGAAGGAAAAGAATAAACAGGGGTGGTTATGGTGGAGGGAAGTACAGTTAGCAATAGCAACTATGAAAAAAATTTTGAAGCAAATTTCTCTGATAAAGGTCCCATTTCTCAAATATAGAGAGAAGTCAAATTTATGAAAATAAGAGCCATTACTCAATTGATAAATGATCAAAATATATGATCACTGTTCAGATGAAATAATCAAAGCTATCTATAGCTATATAAAAAATACCCTAACTCACCCTAACTTCAAATTCAACATTATCTCCTACTTTTAGTTCCTGCAGGTTGCAGGAACTCACTATTGAATGGAGACATGCAAATGGAAACAATTCTGAGGTACTCTCTCATACCTATTATATTGCCTAATAGGAGAGAAAAGGTAAATGACAAATATTGGGGGGAAAATGAGACACTAATGCACTCTTGGTGGATTTGTGAATTGATTCAACCATCTGGAGAGCAATTTGGAATCGTACCCAAGCGGTTATAAAACTATGCATACCCTTCGACCTAGCAATACCACTATTAGGTCTGTATCCCAAAAGAGATAAAAAACAAAAAGGAAAAAAAAAGATCTATATGCACAAAAATATTTATAGTAGCTCATTTTAGGGGGCAAAGAATTAGAAATTGATGGGATACTTATCAATTGGGGAATAGCTGAACAAGTTGTGGTATGTGATTATGATGGACTACTATTTTACTACAAGAATTGCCTAGCAAGATGTTCTCAGAAAAACCTGGAAAGACTTATGTGAACTGATGCAAAGTAAAATGAGCAGAACCAGGAGAACATTGTACACAGTAACATCAATATTGTACAATTATCAACTTGTGAATGACTTAGGTATTCTCGGTAATTCAATGATCCAAGAAAATTCTGAATGCCTTATGATAAAAAATACTATCCATCCCCAGAGAAAGAACTGCTGGAGTCTGAATAGAAATCTAAGCATAGCTTTAAAATTTTTTCATCTGTGTTTTCTTTTACAATGTGACTAATATGGAAATATGTTTTGCATGACAACACATGTAAAACCTCTACCAAGTTGCTTGCCTTCTCAATGGGGGAGAAGAAAGAGGGAAAGAATTTGGAGCTTAAAATTTTAAAAATGTGTGTTAAAAATTGTTCTTACATGTAATTGGGGGGAAATGAAATATTAAATAAAGAAGAAAAGAAGATATTAAAGGAGTTTTCATTTTAGCAGATTCAGAGAGGCACGTTAATCATCGAACTTTCTGACACCACTTCTAGCAATCCCTCTTTGCTCCCACTTAGCAGATAAGTAGGTCAACCTTGTAGAGTTAGCTAGTGCTGCTACATCATATTACACATGTTTGTAGACCAAAAAGAGAAATTAAATTTTCTGGCATATCCAAATATGAGCTACCCTAACCAATACTAACAATAGCTAAAACAAATTTACTGATGCTTAGTTACATTCATAGGAATTAAAAGTACTTAATATATCATCTACAATTAAAAAAAATTGTCAGTAATGTGATCTCATTGGTGTAGGGAAATCTCAGGTTGTAACTCCCCCTGCTGATGCAAATTGATATTTTCTCTGTACTTTCTTATCTTAGAGAATTGTCAGTGACTTGTCAATATGTGGCAAAGGCAGGACTTGAACTCAGGTTTACCCAACTCTGAGAATGGCTCTCTGTCTACTTACCTATCCCATATTCCTTATACATCATTTAAAAAATAGTACAAATCCTTCTCTTTGGCTTTTGCATCTAGAATAAAAATATTTCTTTCAAATTGATATTCATGCTGTAGTCAAGTAATGTTTCAATACATAGAATGCTTATTTGAAAGAAACGATGATGTCTGATATATGTTTGATAGCGTATTGATGAAGTCAACCTTCATTTTTTCTGCCACAAGAAAACAATTTGGTGATTTCAAAAGTTTCTCATTAGATTTTGTCTGATATGTTGGTTTCTCTTGCTATTTATGCTTAGTCTTTGTTCCTGCCCAAGCCAGTAACCTCCAGATAATTATTAATCTAAATGCTTATTGAATTAAGACTTTAATGACTTAGTGAATGACCGTAGAAATTAGACACTTAGGCATATTTATTTTACACATGGGGTCAGTTAAGGTAATGAAGTTGTCCTAAACCATAGATAATTAATGGCAGAGCAACACTTATATTCCGGATTTTCTAACATCCAATCCAGTTTCTCTTAGTAACTGAAAATTGATCAAACATCTTTAATCCCCACACTTTCCCAAAGTGTTTTCTTAAAAGCTGTGTTTCAGGATATTAAACTCAGAGAAATCATATCTACACATCATTCATCACTGACTCTTATTTGTTGAATGCCCAGACTAAGAAAACCACATTCCTTCTGTGATAGTAATCAATGCCAGTCCTTCTCTCTTTAGAGAAACAAGTTGGAGCTTGATTAGGTATAGCTACTGATCTACATGGAAGAAGCTTGAGCCCCAACCAAAGACATTTTATGCTTAAAGAAACCCATAGCAGCCTTGACTTTTCTTTTCTTTCTTTCTTTTTTTTTTGTCAAGTCTGGTCCAGGGAACCTATTCAGTAACCTAGATCCAGGTCCTTGTTCTGGGTGAGTTTATCTACTATCTCCCCAAATTCATTAGGCTCAATGATGTTCAGGTGAACAGGTAAGTTCATGCATAAGACATTTGCAATTGAATGAACTGCTGTTTCCTGAGGAACAGTGTAATTATCCCATGTGTGCGGTAATATAGTATCCGAGTTTTCATCAGAAATTGAAACTGAAAAGAAAAAGTTTCCTTTTCCATAGCTTTGTACTTTTCTCCCCACAACCTTATATCCCCTCTCCCTTCTCCTTGAGACATCTCCTTGTTCACCTGCTTTGTCCTGCAATAAGTTTTGTGAATTACAAAGAATTATTCTCTTTTCATGGCTCTGCGTCCAGCTGAAGCAATTAAAGATTAAGCCATGGAGTCTACTATGCCTAACTTTGGATTTGCTCCAACAGAAGCTAGGAAAATGAGCATGCTATTTCCTCTTAGACAAGTGGGGAATGGTTAAACAAATTGTTGTACATGAATGTAATTCTAAAATGCAAAATTACAGATGAGACAATTTCAGAGAATACTAGTTAGCATGAACTGATGCAGAATGAAGGGAGCAGAACCAACAGAACAATTTATATAAGGATAAGAGCATTGTAAAAAAAAGAATCCATTGAAAGACTTAAGAGTACTGATCAGTACAATGACTGTGTATCCAGAGGAACCATGATGAAACACCTACTTCTTGAAAGAGAGGTGATGGACAAAGTTGAAGAAGGGACATACATTTTTGAATGTATCATCATGTATCCATATTGATTAGTTTGGACTATTTATCGCAAGGGTTTTTGCTTTTTCTTTCTCTTGATTTTTAATTGATACATGTATGATAGTGGTAGGGAGATGTTAGCTATAGTGATGAAAAAGAGGACCATCACAACTTAAAACAAATTTTTTTTGAAGAAAATTAAAAGAAAAAAATTACAGAAGTAAATACAGACTAGCTGAACAATTTGCTTAAAACACGTAAAATTTATCTTAAATGTCTTTTTTTTTAAAAGCAAATGCTATGAGATGGAGATGCATGGTTTCACATCTAATCCTTTTTTTAAAAAAATGTTCTGCTTACAAGAAATCCATTAAAAAAAGACATACACAAAATAAACTAAGAGTATAGAAAAATATTTGCTATGCATCAAATGAATCCAAAAATGCAGGAGTTGCAATCATACTGAAAAAACAAAAACAAACATTCAAAAAATAAACAGAGATAAACAAGGAAACTACATTGTGCTGAAAGTCACCATGGGTAAGAAGGTATTATCAGTAATATAGTTATATATTCCAAATGTATTAGAATCTAAATCAGTGGTTCTCAACCTTCCTAATGCCGCAACCCTTTAATACTCATATAGGGGCATATCTGCGTGTGGGTGGACCCACCTGGAGATGGATGGAGGAGCAATGTCTTGGTTTCTAAGACCATTGGAAATATGTGTTTTCCGATGGTTTTAGGTGACCCCTGTGACCCCTGTGAGAGGTTCGTTGGACCCCCAAAGGGTCATGACCCACAGGTTGAGGACCGCTGATCTAAATCCATAAAAGAAATATTAACCAAGGGGCAAGAAGACAGAAAAAGCAACAAAATAGTGACAGGTGAATTCAATGCTCCTCTCAATTTGGGATAAATCTATCAGAAAGAGGAACAGAAGGGAAAATATGCAACCGAATGATGGAACTAAAAGAATCTTCTAGATGGAACTGCAAAAGAACATATATATTTCTCACCACATGGAATTAAAAAAAAGTTCATCATGGGTATAGGAATAATTGCAAACAAATGTAAAAAAGGCAGAAATAATAAATATGCCATTTATATACCATAACACAATAAAAATAGTCATTGGTTCACGGACCACAAATGAAAGACTCAACATCCTAAATAATGAATGGGTCAAAGAATAAAATGTAGAAACAATTAATACTTACATGGAAGATAATGGAAACGATGAAATAACATATAAAAATTTCTGGGATGTAGTAAAAGCAGTACTCAGAAGAAAAAATTGCATTCCTACAGAAACATATCATTGAATGTATTTTTCATACTGTGCTTAATTCTTTAACATTCTGACTCTTATACCATAATACACAATATATTCACAGGAAATGTTTTGTTTTGGGTGGGGGTAGCTAATTCTTTTTCTATTTCTACTTCTTTCCCCTCCCCAACGCCAACTTCTCCTCCAACTCTCTTTTGCTCCTTTGAAGGAATGTTTTCCCAAAATAGTCTCCTAGGTCCCTTGTGGTTTGGAAAAAAGCTCAAGTTAACTCTTGATAATCTGCACATTTTATTTTTTCCTTTTCCTTGTATACTTTCCTATTCTTTCCTTCTCTGTTTTTATAAATCTAAATGAGGTCATTAAAAGGAAGAACTGAAAAAGAAATAAACCAATGTCAACCTAAAAGGAACAGAAACAAAATTTAATATCAAAATTTGTCGAGGAAAGACTTCAGAGATCACATCGAAATGATATTTATGTTTTGAACACTTTGTAGCCTTGACTTCAAAACACTCTAATTCAGCCTTGAGAAACATCCTGCTATAGACCGCCAAGGAAGACCTAAGAATTCATTTCATTTTTCAAAAGCAGGTCATGACCATGCTATGGATCTGGTTCATAATAAACCCTCCTCTATTATTCAGGGCTGCCTTTACTTCTAAAAGAGGTATAAGTTCTATTACTCTAGTTCAGACAGTTTCAGAAAAGCTTCCTGTTGTTGCTGCAGTAAGCCAGGTGGCAAAATGGATAGAGTGCTGGGCCTGGAGTCAAGAGCACCTGAGCTCAAATCTGGCCTCAGACACTTACTAGATGTGTGACCCTGGACAAGTCACTTAACCCTGTTTGCTTTAGTTTCATATTCTGTAAAATAAGCTGGAGAAGGAAATGACAAACCATTCTACTGTCTTTACCAAGAAAAAACTTTCAGAAAAATTTCCTAGTTATTTCTAAATATACAAAACATTATGATTTCAGCTACTAAAAAAGTAATAGGGTTGAGGTAATCTGTTCTTTCACTTTCCTTGATTTTCAGTTAATAAAATGGCCAGAACCTCCATAGAAATAAAAGACTAGTGTCCTTCAGGGACAAGCTCTATTTCATTATTTCTATTTCCTTGTTAGGGAGATATAAGATATAAGAAAGTTTACAAGATTACAAGAAAGATACTGACATTTTTAATGTGATATATATGTACATAAATATAGAAAAGATTACAAAGGCTGATTTCTGCAAGGTGGTTCTTCCATTCTGAGTCTCTTCCTCACAGGGGTCACAGGGGTCACCTAAAACCATCCTCCAATGGGCAGGATGAAGTTCTGTTAATAAGTGAAAAGCTTGTCATATTTAGTTGGTCCTATAATCCATCCAGCCTATGTATGTGTAATCAAAGAACCCACTGGCATCTTTTGGAAAGATATGGTTGTATCGTTAATGATAGGCACCCTGCTGAACACTTAAGACTTACATCAGACTAGAGAAGATCAGAGCTACTCAGGAATTTAGACTGGTTGTTTAGCCAAGATGGTGCCGTAAGTACAAATGACAGATGGACAATCAGACAAATACACAAAATCTTAGGCTATCTCTGAGGTTTTTCTGGAGAGGACTACAACTTTACTGGAGCGATGATTTTTCCTGCCTGTAAATCTTCTTAGATAAAAATCTACCTTGTGCATGGTGCGGGGTGACTGGGCTGGAAAACTAAATCTTGCTCCAATCTAATAAAAAGACAATTCTAATTATTTATTAATATGAGAGAAAAATTTCCCTCACAATGAATAGCCTGAATGAAATTCTTTTAATATTGACTGATTTAGTGACCTTGCTATCCAAGGAACCTTGAAAAGTACTCTCTAGCACCACAACTTAAAAGCATCAATTCCATAGTACTCAGCATTCCTTCTAGTCCAACTCTCACAGACATACATTGCCACTGGAAAAACCATACTTTTGACTATACAGACTTTTGTTGGCAACATGACATCTTTGCTTTTTAGTATGCTGTCGAGATTCCTTCTAAGGAGCAAGCGCCTTTAATGTCATGGCTGCAGTAATTGTCTTCAGTGATCTTTAAGATCGAAGATATAAAATCTGATACTGCTTCCATTTCTTCTCCTTATATTTGCAGGAAGTGATGGGACCAGTCACCAAGGCCTTACTTTTTTCTTCTTTTTATAATAGTTTTTCATTTTTTTCCAGTTGCATAAAAAGATCATTTTAATATCTGTTGTCTTTCCAGTGGGGGTGGGTGATGAGGGAGGAAGGGAAAGAATCTAGTATATTGGGGAAGAATTAAGAGACTAGGTAATAGTATTTGGAATGCCTCTGTCAATATTTGGTGATATTGCTGCTAGGTATCTTATTAAAAAATTAGGAAATGAATTAAGGGGTGAGAAACAGGATTGCACTGGGAGAAGAGGAAAGGGAGAGGTAGAAAGGGGCAAGTTATCTCAATTAAAGAGATACAAATGGTCTATTATACTGGAGGGGAACATGGGGGATGGGCAGCACTTGACTCTTACTCTCATAAGAATTGTCTCAAAGAAGGAATAACATACACACTCAATTGGGTATAGAAATCTATCTTATCCAATAGGGAAGTAGGGATCGTGGGGAATAAGAGAAGAGGGGGCATGGATGGGAGGAAGGGCAAATTTAGGGAGTCAGTGGTCAAAAGCAAAACTCTAGTGAAGAGAGACAAGGAGAGAAAGAGAGTGGATAAAAACCAGAATCTTTCAATATGTGGTTGTAAGCAACACATTTAAAGCATTTAAAGGTAAGGAGCTAGAGAAGACTATTATGATTCAGCAGAAGTTACAAAAGTAAGAGTAGCAATCATGATCATAGATAAAGTAAAAGTAAAAACAGATCAAATTAAAAGAGATAAGGAAGGAAACTACATCTTGCTAAAATGTGCCATAGACAACAAAGCAATTTCAATGCTAAACATATATGCGCCAAAATGGCTTAGCATCCAAATTTTGTAAAAAAATGTTAAATAAGTTATACGAAGAAATAGACAGTAATACTATACTAGTGGGGGATCTCAACCTACTCCTCTCACAAGTGGATAAATCTTACCAAAAGCAAATTTAAAAGTTAATGAGGTGAATATATTCTGAGAAAAATTAGGTATGATCCTCTGGAGAAAATTGAATGGGGATAGAAAAGATTATACCTTTTTCCCAGATATATACATGGCACCTACCAAAAAACAAAACAAAACAAAACACCTTACAACCAAATGTAGAAAAGCAGAAATATTAAAAGAAACCTTTTCAGATCATAATGCAATAAAAATTACATTAGATAAAGGGCCATGGGAGGCTAGACTAAAAATTAGTTGGAAACTGAATAATGTAATCTTAAAGAATGAGTGGGTCAAAGAACAAATTATGGAAATAATCAATAATTTCATAAAAGAATCAACTAAAAAGCTAGTTGAAATAATTAACAACTTTAGTAAAGTTGTAGGATATAAAATAAACCTAACTAAATCATCAGCAGTTGTGCATGTTAGCAATAAAGTCCAGCAACAGATAGAAAGAAAATTCCATTTAAAAATAACCGTAGACAATATAAAATACTTCAGAGTCTACCTGCCAAAACAAACCCATGAATTATATAAACACAATTACAAAGCACTTTTCACACAGATAAAGTCAGATATTTGGTATTTTGATATCTTTGATGCTTTGGAAAAATATCAATTGCTCATGGGTAGCCTGAGACAATACAATAAAAATAATTCTACCTAAACTAATTTACTTATTCAATGACATACTGACTAAATTACCAAAAATATTTTACATGGCTAGAAATCATAATAACAAAATTCATCTGGAAGAACAAAAGGTCAAGAACATCAAGGCAATTGGTGAAAAAATGCAAAGGAAGTTGATTTAGTTGTATCAGATTTCTAGCTATATGGTAAAGCAATAATCACCAAAATTATCTGGTATGGACCAAGGAACAGAGTGGTGGATCAGTAGAGTAGATTAGGTACAAAAGGCAGAGTGGTGAATAACAATAGTAGTCTGGTGTTTGCTATATCCAAAGACCCCAGCTTCTGGACTAATAACTCACTATTTGACAAAAACTACTGAGAAAATCAGAAAACAGTACAGCAGAAACTAAGTATAGGCCAACATCTCACACTGTATACCAAGACAAGATCAAAGTGGGTACATCATTTAGACATAAAGAGTGATACCAAAACCAAGTAGGAGAACAAGGAATAGGTTATCTGTCAATAATCAGTTGGAAAGAATTTATGACCAAACAAGAGATAGAGAACATTACAAAATGTAAAATTTTGATTATATTGAATTAAAAGGTTTTTGCACAAAGAAAAACTATACAATTATACAACAAAGTAAGCAGAAAGTTGTGAAATAATTTTTACAGCAAATGTCTCTGATAGAGGTCTCATTTCTTAAATATATAAAGAACCGAGGTAAATTTAAAAGAATATGCATCATTCCCCAGTTTATAAATGATCAAAGGATATAAACAGGTAGTTTTCAGCTGAATTAATCAAAGCTATCAAAAGTCATATAAAAATGCTCTAAATCACTATTAATTAGAGAAATTCAAATTGAAACAACTGTGAGCTACCACCTCACACCTTATCAGATTGACTAACATGACATAAAAGGAAAATGATAAATATTGGAGATGTGGGAAAATTGTGACATTATTGCACTGTTGGTAGAGTCGTGGACTGATCCAATTATTTTGGAGAGCAATTTGTAACTATGCCCAAAGGGTATAAAACTGGCCATACCCTTTGATTCAGCTACTACTTCTGTATCCCAAAGAGATTTAAAAGAAAAAAAAAAGAAAGGACCTATTTGTGCAAAAATATTTATAGTAGTAATTTTAATGGTGGCAAAGAATTGGAAATTGAGAGGATGTCTTAATTGGGGAATGATTGAACAAGTTGTGGTATATGATTGTGATTGGGCTATAAGAAATGATGAGGGGGATTGTTTCAGAAAAACCTGGAAAGACTTACATGAACTAATGCAAAGTAATGTGATCAGAAGCAGGAGAACATCGTACAGTTACATTATACAATGATCAATTATTCATGACTTAGCTCTTCTCAGCAGTACAATGATCAAAGACCAAAGGACTCATGATGAAAAATTCCATCCCCATCTAGAGAAAGATGACAGATTCTGAATGCAGACCAAAGCATTATATTTTCACTATTTTGTTTTTTTTTCTTTTTGATATGTTTCTTCTTTCATGATATGACAAGCATGGAAATATGTTTTGCATGACTGCCCATATATAATCTATATCAATTTTGTTTACCATCTGAGAGAAAGAGAATGGGAAGAAGACGGGGAGAGAATCTGGCACTTAAAATTAAAAAAAAAGAATGTTCAAAATTATTTTTACACATAACTTAGAAAATAATAAAATATTATTTTATAAAAGAAAGAAATTGAGTAACAAACTTCTTGTTCCAGTTCCTTCTAAGACTCCTGCTCAAGTTTCCAGTGCCACCCAGGGCTGTAACCTTCTAAAGATCTTTTACGAGCCCTTCTGGCCACCATCTGCCACCAAGATAATCTAGGCTACAAAAGGAGTATTGCAACCCTTTAAAACAGAAGGCTGAGTGAGAATGATCCTTTAAAATGACCCCTGACCCTAATCTCAACTCTGATGAAACCGGGACTCCCTGAGGGATAACATTGCCCATTCCTGAGGTCCATCTCAAGCCGTGCAGTTACAACCCAAAAAACAAAGTAGATGCTGATAGTTTCTCTGAGCATAAAGGAGGAATTTAGCCCCTAGGTTCTGCTCAAAGACCTAATGCAGAAGTTCAAGAAATTATCACAATAGTTGTATAATTGCCCTTTACTGAAGATGGCCTTCAGACTATCCTCTGCTGAGCTACACCAAGTTGCTGCAATTTGCTATGAAGCTAAGGTGATAGCTCTCCTAAAAATCCTAGGAGCTAGAGAGAAGATCTTAAAAAAACCAGTGCTTGGGGGTAGAGCCAAGATGGCAGAGTATGAGCAGGGACGTGCTTGAGATCTCCCCCAAACCCCTCCAAATGCCTGTAAAAAATGACACCTAAACAAATTCTACAGCTACAGAACTCACGAAAAGACAAAGTGAAGCAAATCTCCAGCCCAAGACAGCCTGAAAGGCCAACAGGAAGGGTCTATTATACTGAACTGGGAGTGGAACACAGTCTGGCATGGGCCATGCCAGTGCAGATGAGGCTGGAGCAGGCCTCAGGGCACTGAATCACTGCAGCTGTAGTTGTTTCCAGGCTTCTCAACTCACAAACAACAAAGACAGCATAGAAGGTCAGTGGGAAAACTCTGTGGGAACTGGCTGAAAGAGGAATGCAATCTGCCTGGGGTCTGACCCAAGCCTGGGGGCTGCAAAAGTGATGGCAGCAAGCAGCAGTGGCTGCTTCTGGAGCTCTGGGCCCACAGACAATGGGGGATCGCAAGGTTGATACAAAAACCCTGAAGCCTGGGACAGTACACCCACCCACACCCCAAATGGAAGCAGAGTCCTACCCAGATAAAGAGTTAGAAAGTCAGGTATTTGGCTGGAAAGATGAACAAACAGTGTACAAAAAATCAGACTATAGAATGTTACATATGTGACAAAGATCAAAACATAACCAGAAGAAGACAATAAAGTCAAAGCTCCTGCATAAAAGGCCACCAAGGAAAATATGAATTGAACTCAGGCTATGGAAGTGCTCAAAAAGGATTTTGAAAATCAAGTAAGAGAAGTAGAGGGAAAATTGGGAAGGGAAATGAGAATGATACAAGAAAATAATCAAAGAAGGATCAACAGTTTGCTAAATGAGACCCCCCCCCAAAAAAAACTGAAGAAAATAACACCTTAAAAAATAGACTAACCCAAATGACAAAAGAGGTCCAAAAAGCCAATGAGGAGAAGAACGCCTTAAAAAATAGAATGAGTCAAATGGAAGAGGAGGTCCAAAAGCTCACTGAAGAAAATAATTCCTTCAAAATTAGAATGGAGCAAATAGAAGCTAATGACTTTATGAGAAAGCAAGAAATTATAAAACATGACCAAAAGAATGAAAAAATAGAAGACAATGTGAAATATCTCATTGGAAAAGTCACTTGCCTGGAAAATAGATCTAGGAGAGATTATTAAAAAAATTATTGGACTACCTGAAAGTCATTATCAGAAGAAAGGCCTAGTCATCATATTTCAAGAAATTGTCAAGGAAAACTGCCCTGATATTCTAGAACCAGAAGGTGAAACAGAAATTGAAAGGATCCGCTCTTCACTTCTTGAAAAAGATCCCCAAAAGAAAACTCCTAGTAATAATAGAGACAAATTCCACAGGTCAAGGAGAAAAATATTACAAGCAGTCAGGAAGAAACAATTTAAGTATGGTGGAAACACAATCAGGATAACACAAGATCTAGCAGCTTCTACATTAAAGGACTGAAGGGCTTGGAATATGATATTCCAAAGGTCAGAGGAGCTAGGATAAAAACCAAGCATCACCTACCCATCAAAACTGAGTATTTTTAGGGGAAAAAAAAAGGAAATTCAATGAAATAAGAAACTTCCAAGCATTCTTGATGAAAAGACTAGAGCTAAATAGAAGATTTGTCTTTCAAGTACAAGAATCAAGAGAAGCATGAAAAGGTAAACAAGAAAGAGAAATTATAAGGGATTTATTAAAGTTGAACTGTATACATTCCTACATGGAAAGGTGATATTTTTAACTCATGATATCTTTCTAAATATTAGGGTAATTGGAGGAAATGTAGGTAGATAGATGATAGATGGCACAAAGTGAGTTGAATATGAAGGGATAATATCTAAAAAATAAAATTAAGGGGTGAGAGAGGAATATATTGGGAGAAGGAGAAAGGGAGAGATAGAATGGAATAAATTATCTCATGAAAAAGAGGGAAGGAAAAGGTTTCACAATGGAGGGGTAGAGGGGAGAGGTGAGATGGAATGAGTGAGTCTTACTCTATTGAATTTGTCCTAAGGAGGGAATAACATACACACTCAACTGGGAATCTTACCTTCAGGAAAATAAGGAGGAAGGAGATAAGGTGGGGATAATAGAAAGGAGGACAGACTAGGGGAGGGGCTAGTCAAAAGCAAACAATTTTGAAAAAGGACAGGGTCAAATGAGGAAATAGAAGAATGGCAGGTGGGATAGGATGGAAGGAAATACAGTCAGTCTTTATGACATGACTATAATGGAAATGTTTTGCATAACTACACATGTAACCTATATTGAATTGCTTGCCTTTTTAATGCACCGGGTGGGTGGGGAGGGAAGAAGGGAGAGAATTTGTAACTCAAAGTTTTAAAAATAAATGTTGAAAATTGTTTTTACATGCAACTGGAAAATAAGATATGCAGACAATGGGTTATAGAAATCTATGTCTTCCTATAGGAAAATAAGGGAGAAGGAGATAAGACATGGGGCATGACAGAAGTTGACTGCAGACTGGAGGAAAGCATATTCAGAATGCACACTATCTTGGAGTGGGGGGAGGGGAGAGATGGGGAGAAAATTTGGAAATCAAAATCTTGTGCAAATAAATGTTGACAACTAAAAATAAATAAATTAATTAAAAATTAAGAAAAACTGATGCACTGTCCTGTTGAAGAGGCAGTTCCTGCTCTGTAAGTTCTCCAACTCCTGGCCTGGAGAGATGCTCACCCTAACCTGTCACCCTAATCTTTAGCTGCCCCTCCATCTAAGAGACCTTCAAGGAAAGGCATTTTTTGCTGCATGGATTATGTATGGTCTTGTGCCTGTACCCTGATACTGATGTGCCCTAAGAAGAAGAAATACAGGCATTACCTAAGGAAGCTGCCCTAAAGGAGAGGATGCCTATTCCTTGTTCCTTCAAGAAGCACCTAAGAAATGTTGTGCCACCCTATTTCCAATGATAGCTACATACAAATTGCTTTCAATTGCCTGGACATGGTGGAGAGACTGAGGAGGAGCAGCAACCTCAGGTATTCTCCATTGAAGCACCTAGGGGAAGATGGATGAGATGAATTCAGGGGAAGATATAAGGGACAAGGACCCAGAATTGGAAGACCAAGAAATAGATCTAGAAAATTGACCCTGAAATTCTAGGGGGATGAGGACAATCTGTCTACCCTATACTGGTACCTCCAAGAACTGGTTTCTCCTAGCTGGATGATTTTGGAAAAGTCATTGGTTGAGCTGAGATACCTCCTATAAAGACAGAGCAGGAAAGGGATAGGGCAGGAAAGGAAAGCAATAGAAGAGTTCTCTGAGGCAGTTAAAAAAGATGTATTCAAGGCCATGAAGACTGACCCTAAATTGTAGGAATAGCAGAGGCACCAGAAGGAAAATTGCACAGAGATATGGCCAAATTCATGATTTGAGGCCCCTGAGAATAAACATTCCTTCACTAGCTCCCTATGAACTGGCTACCTGTCAATGTGATCCTGAAGGCTTCAAACTGTCTTTTTGTATAGTCTTGGAATGAATGAGAGCCTAGTCTTGTTTCTCCTTGGATTTCTTAAATATTATTTGATCCAGTGCCTTTTTACATTTCTTTGGTTTTGATTTTTGTTGTAGTACAGCTGAATTTTCATTTGACCTTTTTTATACTGCCATCTTGACCATAAATCTTCTATATTCTCTTTTTAACCGGTTCAGTTTTCTGCCCATCACAAATGGATTTCACTTTCTAAAACTACTCAGTTCCTCAAATAGATCTGTGTTTCATAAATTCAGGAATTATTTCTAATGATGCGTGACTATCCTGTGCAACTTATGCCCATGTTCTACCCAAAGTTCACCACAGAAGTTCCACCTTATGTACTAGAGGCCTTTCCAGATCTCTCCAGGTATTGCAAGAGTACTTGTCGAGCATTCTATCTGTCCACACACTCTCTCTTGTCACATGATCAAGTCCATCTTCAATTTTTGTAATTTAATTTTTTGTCATCTAATTCTTTTTTAAATTCTGTATTGGTTATGTATTGTAGCCTACTCACATTCAATGTGCATCTCTTCATTATACTCTGCATTATATTAACCTTTAGTTCATCAGAGAGAATGATACTACATGTCTCACTATCATATCATATCAACACTAGTAAAACACAAATATTGAAAAAGAAGGAACCTTGCCTTCATGGAAAGATTAGGCTCAGCAAAAGGACTTTGTAAATTTTTTTTCACTTTAACATAATTTCAGTTATTTCATTAGATATTTTCCAATCACATGTTAAAAATTTTTAAATTCATTTTTTAGAATTTTGAGTTCTAAAATCTCTCCCTCCCCCCTATTTCTCCCCCTGCTCGAGAAGGCAAGACATTTTATAACAATTGTACATATGAAATCATGCAAAGTATATTTCTGTATTAGCCATCTTGCAAAAGAAAACAGAGAAAGACAAAAACAAAAAATAAAGTAAAAAAGTTTCCTTCACAAACACTTTTGAAAAGGGATAGGGTCATAGAAAATAGAATAAATGACGGGGGTGGGGGTTAGGATGGAGGGAAATATAGTCTTTCACAGTATGACTACTATGGAAATGTTTTGCATAACTACACATGTATAACCTATATTGAATTGCGTGTCTTCTCAATTGGGAATGGGTGAGGAGGGAAGAAGGGAAAGAATTTGGAACTCAAAGTTTTAAAAACAAATGTTAAAAAATTGTTTCTACATGCAGCTGGGAAATAAGATATACAGGCAATGGGGTATAGAAATCCATCTTGCCCTACAAGAAAGTGAGGGGGGAGGGAAGGGATAGAGGAGGGTAAAAGAGAGGGCAGACTGGGGGGAAGAGGGAATCAGTATGCTTGCCATCTTGGGGGGAGGGGAGGGGAAAGACGGGGAAAAAATTTGGAAATCAAAATCTTGTGGAAATGAATGTTGAAAACTAAAATAAATTAAAATGTGCAATCAGAGTTCCTCTGTTTTCTCTCTGAAGGTAGCATTTTTCATCATGTTTTCCATGCAACTGTCTTATGTCATTGTTTAGATGAGAGTTAGCTAAGACTTTCACAGTCAATCATCCTTACGATATTGCTGTTACTGTGTACAATGTTATCCTTGTTCTACTCACTTCACTTTGCACGAATTCATATGTCTTCCCACGTTTTTTTTGAAGCACCACTCTCTTCATTTCTTATAGCACAATAGTGTTGTGTTCCCTTCATATACCGCAGCTTGC
Source organism: Pseudochirops cupreus (assembly GCA_028627135.1). Lineage (NCBI taxonomy): Eukaryota > Metazoa > Chordata > Mammalia > Diprotodontia > Pseudocheiridae > Pseudochirops > Pseudochirops cupreus. The sequence continues at coordinate 367,010,783 of CM053582.1, read as the reverse complement.
TCAACTAATACCCAGTTGATAGGCATCCCCTAAATTCCCAGTTTTTTGCCACCACAAAAAGAATTGTTATACATATTATTGTACAAATAGGTCCTTTTTCCTTTTCTTTGATCTCTTTGGAATACAGCCCAAATATTAGCATTGCTGGATCAAAGGATATGCAGGTTTAAAGCCCTTTGGGTGAAATTCAAAATTATTCTCCAGAATGCTTGGACTAGTTCTCAAGTCCATTAACAGCAGCACATTAGTGTCCCAATTTTCCCACATCTCCCCCAGTATTTCTCATTTTCTTTTTCTGTCCTGTTAGTCCATCTGATAGGTGTGAGGTGGTGTCTCAGAGTTGTTTTAATTTGCATTTCCCTAATTACTGCCTATTTAGAACATGTTTTCACATGTATAATTTTGATTTCTTCTTCTGAAAACTACCTGTTAACATTCTTTGACCATTCATCATCTGGTGAACGGCTCTCATTTTTGTAAATTTGGCTCAGTTCCCTATATAATTGAGAAAGGAGGCCTTTATCAGAAAAGCTTCCTATTGTCCTTCTGATTGTGGCTATATCAGTCTTTTTGTGCAAAAGATTTTTAATTTGTGGGCCAAGATGGCGGAATGTAAGCAGGCACTTTTCTGAGCTCCTCCATGAATTCTGTCACTAACCTCTAAAAAGTGAATTTGAATGGATTTTAGAGTGACAGAATCCAATGAGGGATACAACGTGGCAGATTCCCAGTCCAGGAAAGTGCTCATGTAGCTCTGGGCAGGGGGAGTGTGGAGCACACAGGGCCTGTACCAACACAGACCTGAGAACAGAGCACAGCAGAGTAAGTGTGAGTCCCATCCAGTGGATTCGGCCACCCCCAGGGAGATTCACAGATGTCTCACTACAGAATGGAGGATTGGTCAGAGCTGGGTAAGAGAAAGTGCAGGGCCCACAGCAGCAGCTTCTCCTGGGGCTATCAACCTGCAGCCTGGATGTTAAAAAAAATCACCTACCTGAACCTCCAGGAGCCAAGACAGCAGAGTATACATTAGCTGCTCTAATCCCCCTCCCTGACCCTGAAAACCCAGAGATTAATGCCCCACCCAGTGTAAAATCTTGAAATAGTGGAAGCAGCTATAGGTCTGGGAGCCCTAGAGGAAGGGTGTGACTGAAGCTGTGCCAAGCCTGAAGTGAAGGGCAAGGGAATGGTGGAAAAAACAGTCGGGACAACATTCTCCAAGAGATTGTCAAAGAAAACTGTCCTGAGGTCCTAGAATCAGAAGGTAAAACAGTTATCAAAAGAATTCACCAGACTCCTGAAAGAGATCCCAAATTGAAAACTCTAAGAAATATAGTAGCCAAATTCCAGAATTACAAGGTCAAGGAGAAAATACTGCAAGCAGCCAGAAATAACAATTCAAATATCACAGAGCTATAGTCAGGATTACACAGGACCCAGCACTTCTACATTAAAAGATCAGAGGGATTGGAATTTGATATTTTGTAAGGCAAAAGAGCTAGGACTCCAACCAAGGATCAACTACCCAGCAAAACTGAGCACAATATTTCAGGCAAGGAGATGGTCATTCAATGAAATAAGGGACTTCAAGACTTTCCTGCTGAAAAAGCCAGAGCTCAATGGAAAATTTGATCTCCAAATACAAGACTCAAGAGAGACATAAAAAGATAAACAAGGAAAACATACACACACACACACACACACACACACACACACAACTTGTGATTCATCAAGAGCAAACTGTTTACATCCTTGTATGGGAAGCTGATACCTGTAAATATTGAGATTTACATAATTATCATGAAATTTAGATTTATAAACATAGATAGAGGGTGTGAGTATAAATAAACTAATCTAATGATAAAAACTTTATTAAGGGGTACAAAGGGACTATAATGGGACAAAAGGAAAGGATGAGGCAGAAAATGGTAAATTATGTCACAAGAAGGGGCATAAGAACATACTATAGTAGAGGGAAAGAAGGGAAGGAGATGAACATCATATGAACTTTATTCTGATTGGTTTGGTTCAAGGAGGGATCAACATAATCAGTTAAGTTTAGGATTCTAATGTGAAAAGACACAAAAACTCATTGTAGTAGAGGGAAAGGAAGGAAGGAGAGGAGCATTGTGTGAAATTTACTCTCATTGGTTTGGGGAGGAAATAACATACTCCACTAAGTATAAAAATCTATTGTGCCCTACAGGCAGCAGGATGGGTAAGGGGGGAAAAAGGGAGGGTGATTAGAAGGGAGGGAAATAGTAGTAAGGGGGAAGAGTAGGTGAAGGGAGGGGGGTGCATAGGGAGTGAGGGAGATTGTAGGTCAAAAGAAAAACTCTTAAGGAGGGGAAGGGAGAAGGAAGAAATAAAACATAAACAGGAGAGGGAATAGGATGGAGGGAAAGACACAGATAGTAATCATAACTGTGAGTGTAAATGGGATGAACTCTCCCATAAAATGAAGGTAGATAGCAGATAATCCTACAATATGCTGTCTACAAGAAACACATTTGAAACAAGGAGTTATGCTCTAGGTAAAGGTAAAAGGCTGTAGTAGAATATATTGTGCTTCACCTAAAGTAAAAAAAGTAGAGGTAGCAATCCTTATCGCAGATAAAGCAAAAGCAAAAATAAATCTAATTAAAAGAGAAAAGGAAAGAAACTATATCCTGCTAATAGGCACAATTAAGAATGAGGCAATATCATTACTTAATATATATGCACCAAGTGGTACAGCATCCAAATTCCTAGAGAAGAAGTTAAGGGAATTAAAGAAAGAAATAGATAGCAAAACTATACTAGTGGAGGACCTCAATCTCCCCCTCTTTGAACTTGATAATTCTAACCTCAAAATAAACAAGAAAGAAGTTAAAGAGTTGAATAGAATTTTAGGGAAGGTAGATATGATAGACCTCTGGAGAAAACTGAATGGAGATAAAATGGAATATACCTTCTCAGCAGTACATGGCACATACACAAAAACTGACCATGTACTAGGGCACAAAAACCTCACAATTCAGTGCAGAAAAGCAGAAATATTAAATGCATCCTTCTCAGATCATGATGCAATAAAAATTATATGCAATAAAGGGCCATGGAAAAATAGACTAAAAAACTAACTGGAAACTAAATAATTTAATCCTAAAGAATGAGTGGGTCAAACAAGAAATTATAGAAACAATCAGTAACTTCATTCAAGAGAATGACAATAATGAGACAACATACCAAAACTTGTGGGATGCAGCAAAAGCAGTTCTTAGGGGAAGTTTTATATCTCTGAATGCACACATGAATAAAATAGAGAAAATGGAGGTAAATAAATTGGGTGTGCAACTGGAAAAGCTAAAAAAAGAACAAATTGAAAATCCCTAATTAAATACTAAATTAGGAATATTGAAAACCAAAGGAGTGATTAATAAAATTGGAAGCAAGAAAACCAGTGATGTAACAAATAAAACTAAGAGCTGATTTTATGGGGAAAAAACCTCAATAAAATTGATAGACCTTTAGTCAATATGATTAAAAAAAAAGAAAGAAGAAAACCAAATTACAAGTATCAAAAATGAAAAGGGTGAATCTACCTCCAATGAAGAGGAAATTAAAACAAAAATTAGAAATTATTTTGCCCAATTGTATGCACATAAGTTTGACAATCTTAGTAAAGTGGATGAATGTTTACAAAAATATAAATCACCCAGATTAACTGAAGAGGAAATAAATCACTTAAATAACTGCATCTCAGAAAAAAAATAATTGAACAAGTCATCAATGAACTCTCTTGGAAAAAATCTCCAGGGCCAGATGGATTTACTAATGAATTCTATCAAACATTTAAAGAACAATTGATTCCAATACTTCACAAACTATTTGGGAAAACTGGAGAAGTCCTACAAAACTATTTTATGACACAAATATGGTACTGATACCTAACTCAAGAAGAGACAAAACAGAGAAAGAAAATAATAGACCAATTTCCCTCATGAATATAGATGCAAAAATTTTAAATAAAATATTAGCAAAAACACTACAGCAATTTTTCACAAGAATAATACAGTTTGATCAGGTAGGATTTATTTTAGGAATGAAAAGATGATTCAATATTAGGGAACTATCAGTATAATTGATCACATCAACAACAAAACTCGCAGAAACCATATGATTATCTCAATAGATGCAGAAAAGGCTTTTGATAAAATACAACACTCATTCCTATTAAAAACACTGGAGAGTATAGGAATAAATGGAGTCTTCCTTAAAAGAATAAGCAGCATCTATCTAAAACCATCAGCAAGTATTATAAATAATGGGAACTTTACCCCAATAAGATCAGAGTGAAAAAAGGATGTCCACTATCACCCCTCTTATTCAATTTGGTACTAGAAATGTTAGCAGTAGCAATTAGAGAAGAAAAAGAAATTGAAGGAATCAAATTGGGCAAAGAAGAGACTAATCTATCACTCTTTGCAGATGATATGATGATATACTTAGAGAATCCTAGAGAATCAAGTGAAAAATTACTTAAGGTGATAAATAAATTTGGCAAAGTTCAGGATATAAAATAAACCCACATAAATCCTCAGCATTCCTATATTTCTAATGACGTCCAACAGCCAGAAAGAGGAAGAGAAATTCCATTTAAAGTTACTGTAGACAATATAAAATGTTTGGAAATCTACCTGCCAAAACAAACCCAGGACCTACATGAACACAATTACAAAACACTCTTCACACAAATAAAGTCAGATCTAACTAACTGGAAAAACATCAGTTGCTTGTGGCTGGGTCAAACTAATATAATAAAAATGACAATTTTACCTAAATTAAATTACATATTTAGTGCCGTGTCAATCAATCTACCAAAAAATTACTTTATAGACCTAGAAAAAATAGTAACAAAATTCATTTGGAAGAACAAAAGGTCTGGAATATCAAGGGAATTAATGAAAAGAAATGCTAGGGAAGGTGGCCTAGCCATACCAGATTTTGATCTGTATTATATAGGAGCAGTCATCAAAACTACTTGGTGCTGGCTGAGGAACAGAGTAGTGGATCAATGGAATAGATTGGGTACATGAGACTCAGCAGTCAATGACTATAGTAATCTACTGTTTGATAAACCCAAAGACCCCAGTTTGGGGGATAAGAACTCACTATTGGACAAAAACTGCTTGGAAAACTGGAATGTAGCATGGCAGAAACTGGGCATAAATCAATATCTACCACTGTATACCAAAATCAAGTTTAAATGGGTGCACGATATAGGTATAAAGGCTGATACTGTAAGCAAACTGGGAGAACAAGGAATAGTTTACCTGTCAGATTTATGGAGAAGAGATTTTATGATGAAACAAGAGGTGGAGAACATTATAAAATGCAAAATGGATAATTTTGATTACATTAAATTGAAAATTTTTTGTACAAATAAAGCCAATGTAACCAAGATTAAGAGGGAAGTGGAAAATTGGGAAAGAATTTTTACAACTAGTGTCTCTGATAAAGGCCTCATTTCTAAAATATACAGAGAATTGAGTCAAATCTATAAGAATTCAAGTCATTCCCCAATTGATAAATGGTCAAACGATATGAAAAAGCAGTTTTCAGAGGATGAAATTAAAGATATCTATAAGCATATGAAAAAATGTTCTACATGACTATTGATTAGAGAAATGCAAATCAAAACATCTCTGAGGTACAACATCTTACTGACCAGATTGGCTAAGATGACAAAATAGGAAAATGATAAATTTTGTAGAGGATGTGGAAAAATTGGAACACTAATGCATTGTTGGTGGATTTGTGAACTGATTCAACCATTCTAGAGAGCAATTTGAAACTATGCCCAAAGGGCTATAAATAATTTCATACCCTTTGACCTAGCAGTACCACTTCTAGGGTTGTATCCCAAAGAGATCACAGAAGTGGGAGGAAGATCCATATGTACAAAAACATTTGTAGCAGCTCTTTTTGTTATGGCAAAGAATTGGAAATCAAGAGGATGCCCATCAATTGGGGAATGGCTGAACAAGTTGTGGTATATGAATGTAATGGAATACTATTATGCTATAAGAAATTAGGAGCAGACAGACTTAAATAATCTGATACTGAGAGAAAAGAGCAGAACCAGGAGAAAATTGTACACAATTGTAGACACAACATATGTGTGATGACCAGCCTTGATAGACTAGACACCTCTCAGCAATGTAAGATTATAAAGATTCATGATGGAAAGAGATATCCACATCTAGAGAAAGAGATGCAGAGTCTGAATGCAGATTGAAACAAACTACCAGCTCTCTTTCTTTTTCTTGTTTTGTTTTGTTTCTTCTTTCCCATTCTTCATTCCATCCGTTATAATCCTTCTAACCTGACTAATGTTTAATGTGAAGGTGTTTGTAGATCCTTTGATTGACTGCATGCTGCTGTGGGTGGGGGGGAGAGAGAGGGAGAAAATTTGAAACTCAAGGGACTGTGGAACTGAATAACGTAAACTGCACAAAGGCGGTTTTATTTTGACATACCAGAGATTGAAGACAGCTATGAGGAAAAATAGGCAGGGCTAAAATGGAAATGATTGGTTTCTTCTTCTGTCAAGTGAGATTAAACTGGACTACAAGACAACTGGAATTTCATGTTACAAAATGAATTATTTACTCTTGCTCATGTGTTAGGTATTGAAAAAAACTCTGCCTATTTATGCATAAAGTTTTATGAGATTAATAGTCATTAATGCAGGCTTGAATCAGTTACAATATTATTTTTTTTTACAATATTTTTCTTTAAATTCAGCAGTACTTCCAGCACCTAAATGTTTAAAGTGATTTTACACATGGTAAGTGAATTTTTTTCTTAAATACTCTTAGAAGAGCTACTCTGACAACCATATAGGACAACATCCACTATTTATTTCTCTTTTAAACATGACATCTTCAGAGACAAATATATCTCAAGGCAATTTAAAGTTGTGAACTTTGTCTAAGATGTGAGAAATAATCCGTATAGTATAGTGTAGTATAGTATAGTATAGTATAGTACAGTGCAGTGCAGTACAGTACAGCATAGTATAGTATAGTACAGTATAGTACAGTATGTATAGTATAGTATAGCATAGCGTAGCATAGTATAGTACGGTATAGTATAGAATAGCAGGGAGGTGAGGAGAAATGAGTAAACTTTACACTCATTGGAATTGGCTCGAAGAGGGAGTAATGCACAAACTCACTTGAGTATAGAAGTCTATTTTACCCTACAGGAAAGTAGGAGTCGAAGGGGATAAGAGGAGGGCAGGGGTCATAGATATTAGGGCAGATTGGGGGAGGTGGTAGTCAGAAGCAAAACATTTTTGAGGGGAGACAGTGAAAGGAGAAAGAGAATAGAATAAACAGGATGGGGAAATAGGATGGAGGGAAATACTGTTAACAACAGTAACTGTGAAAAAAAATTTGAAGCAATTTTCTCTGATAAAGGCCTTGTTTCTCAAACATATATATGTGTGTATATATATATATATATATATATTTATGTGTACATATATATGAGTATATATATGTATACATATACATATATATGGAACTGAAACAAATTTATAAAAATAAAAACCATTCCCCAATTTATAAATGATCAAAAGATATGAACAATTTTCAGATGAAGTAATCAAAGCTATCTATAGCCATAGGAAAAAATGTTCCAACTATTGTTTGGAGAAATGCAAATTAAAACAGTTCTGAGGTACTCTCTCATACCTATTAGATTAACTAATAGGACAGAAAAGGAAAATTACAAATGTTGGAGCAAATGTGGGAAAAATGAGACATTAATACATTATTGATGGAGTTGTGAACTGATTCTACTGTTCTGTAGAACAACTTGGAACCATACCCAAAGAGCTATAAAACCACACATACCTTTGACCTAGTAATATCACTACCAGGTCTCTATCCCAAATGGGATAAAAACAAAAAGGAAAAGGACCTATATGTGCAAAAATATTTAGAGCAGCTCTTTCCTGGTGACAAAAAGCTGGAAACTGAGGGGGTGCCCATCAATTGGAGAATGACTGAACAGATTGTGATATGTGATTATAATGGCCTACTAGTGTGATATAAGAAATGACGAGCAGGATGCTCTCAGAAAAAAACCTGGGAAGACTTACATGAGTCGATGCAAAGTGAAATGTACTGTGTACAAAGTAATAGCAATAAGAGGATCAGCTGTGAACAATTTAGCTATTCTCAGCAATACAATGATCCAAGACAATTTGAAGGCCTTCTGATGAAAACTCCTTTCCATCCCAGAGAAAGAAATGATGGTGTCTGAATACAGTTTGAAGTATACTTTTTTTAAACTTTATTTTTCTTGAGTTTTTTTTTTGGTCTGTATTTTCTTTTACAACATCTCTAATATGGAAATGTTTTGCATAACTACACATGGATAACCTATATCAAATTGCTTGCCTTCTCATTTGGGAAGGGTAGAGTGTGGGGAAGGAGAAAGGGGAAGAATTTGGAACTCAAAGTTTTAAAAGCAAATTAAAAAAAAATTTACATGTAATTGAGGAAAAATAAAATACTAAAAAACAAAAAATCAAGATGATTATGTAGTTATCTCACATAGAAAATACATGTACATATATATTACAAATAGGATTATTAATAATTTTCTTGTATATTTATCCTTAATCCTCTTTGATTACACTTGTATTTTAAATGGGTGAATGTCCTGGAATAAAAGTAGTAAGGGTAATTTTAAAATTGCTTTAAATTTTCATCAATCTTTAAATAATATGGAAAGCATGTCAGGTCAACATATGAATGACTAAGGGATCATGTTAGATTAGTTTCTGAAAATTGTCACAATGGGTACCCCTTCTAAATCCCATGGAATGTGTCTTGTGGGCCTCATATCCCTTTGCAGGGCATTCATCAAACCAAACTACACAAGTAGATCCATTTTTCAGAAAAGAAATCTAAAGAAGTCAAAGAGATTGAAGGAAATTAACATAAGCTTATGAAAATATCAGCAATTCCAGTGGGTTTACAGACCTACTTGACAGCAAGAGATCTGTAACATTGCTAGAATGGACTGGAATACATGAGGACTCAAAGGGTTTCCATGCATTAAAAAGTGAAGACATTTACAGGGCCAAACTCTACACAGAAAACTCTGGCCAAATAAATTCAGCTGGTTCCCATCATGAAGCCAAGCCTCATATTGTCTTTAAATACTCAACACATCTATGTTTTTGTGAATACTAAATGCCGCACCTGACCTTTAACAACGTGATGGTAGTCAGAATGTTAGAATCTCAGAATTGGAAAGTGACTTCAGAGGAAATCTAGTCCAACTAGAACCAAGTCAGGAATTCTCAACATGCAGTCATCCATTCTTTTCTTGAAGACCTCCAGGAACAAAGAACTCACTCTCTCCTGAAGCAAGCCAGAACACTTTTGGAAAATGATTATTGTTAGAAAATATTTCTTCACTTACTTGTGTCAATGAAACCTGAACTGGTTTTTAATCTGTGGGTGGCCAGAACTGAACAAACATATATTTTAAAACATATATATTTTTTGCTATAAAGGATGGCACTCTGGCAAGAGGAATGGGAGGACTCCAGGGGAAATGTTAGAGACAGGAGAATCAGAAATCAAACAGAAGTTTAATTTCAAAGAGAAGAAAACCACTTGTTAGCAAGGACACATCCTGGAGCCCCACCCTGCGGCATTATGGGGATATCTCAATACTTATATCATTGCTGTACACCTGACAATGAGGGATAACAGCAACAATGTTTGCTTCACAGCTTAATTCAAAGCAGGACTTCAAGACTAAATATAAATTCTCTAAAATAAATTCAAAATGGATGTTTGATATTAATACTAAAGTTTATAACATTAAAAAAAGAAATAGATTATATAGGATATGCTATGGGTAGGAGATGTGCTCTTAACCACAAAGAATATTATAGGAGATGAAACGGATAACTTGGATTAAATGAAACTGAAAAGGTTCTGCACGAAATACAACCAGTATAGGAAGAGAAATGGTCAAATGGGGGGAAAATTTTGGGGTTCAAAGTATCCAAAGATATATAAACAAGATATTTACAAATATGCACACATATGTTTATACATGTATATATGTTGTGTATATATAAATATGTATGTGTACGTATACACATACATATATGTATGTATATCCAAAAGCCATTCTCAAATAGATAAGTGGTCAAACAGTCTTAAAAGAACTGCAAACTATTAATAACCATATAAAAATGCTCCATATCACTAATAAAAAGAGATATGCAATTTTAACAAAGCCTCTGACACCACTTTGAACCCTACAAACTGGAAAAGTTGACAAAATATAGCAATAGTCAATTTTGGGAGTCTTGTTGAAAGCTAGGTCCACATTGTTGGTGTAGTTATGTATCATTATTATTTTGGGAAAACAATTTAAAGTGACCAAAATATCTATACCCTTTGACCCAAGGATTCCACTACTAGGTTTATATACCAAAGATGCCATTGATAAGCAGAAAATCTTCATATACACCAAAATATTTTTAACAACATTTTTTATTTGGAAATAAAGTGGATACCCTTCAAAAAAAGGAACGGCTATATTAATTCTGGTATGTTAGTTTAATAGAATATTGTTGTGATATAAGAAATAATGAATGTGACTAATATTGAGAAGCCTGGAATGATTTATGCAGCTTGGAGAAAAAGTCAACTAGAGCTCCTGAAAGAAATTAAGCAAGAAATTTTATATGTTAAAAGCATGTTTGAATGGAATGAGAATCTCAGAAAGAATTTTAGACAAAACAAGAGCTCTAAAGAAAAGACATGGAAGGAAGAACTAAGCTTAATGGAAGAGTTACAACAGGCTTGCTTGAGTAATAAATTCCCTAAACGTTACAATGGATCAAACAGGTTACTAACTTTATAAGATTATGAGAAATATTAAAATAAAATCAAAAATAAAGGGGGGGAAAAAGAAAAGGTAAGGTATTTCACATAAAAAAACTGAGGATGGAGCCAAGATGGCAGAGTAACGGCACGGACCTGCTTGAGATCTCCCCCAACCCCCTCTAAATACCTGTAAAAAGTAACTAAACAAATACCAGAGCTGCAGAACCCACAAAATGGCAGAGTGAAACAGAAACGAGATAGTCTGGAAGATCAACAGGGAGGGTCTATCACACTGGGCTGAGAGCAGAGCACAGTCCAGCGTGGACAGGACTGACATAGAGGGAGCCGGAGCAGGCCTTGACGGACTGAATCACTGAAAATTGTGGCACTTTACAGGCTTCTCAACTCACAAACACCAAAGACGGCATAGAAGGCCAGCGGGTAAACTCTGTGGGACCAGGGTGAAAGAAGAGCATAGTCTGACTGGGGTCTGGTCCTAGCCCCAGGTGACAGAGGGAGTGGCAGTGGCAGCAGCAGCAGGGGCAGCAGTGGCTTCCTCTCTGGAACTCTGTGACCACAGATAGTGGGGGATAAAGCAGATGATGCGACACCTGGGACAGTACAACTGATCTGGAGAACAGATTGAGGAGTCACAATATAAGGCTTTTGGACTACCTGAAAGCTATGGTCAAAAAAAGAATCTGAATAGAATATTAAAAGAAATTATTAAGGAAAACAACCATGAAGTTCTAGAGCAAGGGAGTAAAGTAGAAATTTAAAAAAATCTCCTGTTTATTTCCCGAAAGAGATTCCAAGAGGAAAATTTACAGCAATAGCCAAGTTTCATAGCCAAGTTTCAAAACTCCCAGGTTAAGAAGAAAATATTGCAAGTGAAAAGAAAAAAAAACTATTGAAATACTTCAGAAATGCAATCAGGTTTTGACAAGACCTAGCAGCTTCTACACTAAAAGACTATAAGTCTTGAAACATTATATTTTGAAGAATAATAGAGCTGGGGTTGCATTAAAGAATTACTTGCCCAGCAAAATTGAATATAATCCTGAATGAAAAAAGAAAGTGGACATTTGACAAACTGAAAGACTCTCAGGTATTTGTAACAAAAAGACCAGAACTCAATGAAAAATTTGATGTAAAAGATCCAGAAGAACTATAAGGAAAACATTAAAGACCAATTTCAGCCACACATTAAGGTCAAGCTACTATGTGCAATACATATGAAAATATCAGTATTCTTAAAGTCATTGTCATTATTGAGGTAGTTTCAGAGAAAAGTTAGGTATGATGGAGTGATCCTAAAAAACAAAATCGGGTAGGAAAAGATGTTTAAAAAGCAATTAACTCAAAAATGGGGTGCAAAAAGAACTAATACAGAAGAAACAGATCAGAGGGGAGGGCAAGTAATATTGGAACTTTATTCTCATCTTGGTTGAAGAGGAAACAACATGTACATATGGGATGGTGTATAAGCCTTCTGAACTTATAGAGAGGGGAGAAAACTGGGGGACACAATGGAGGAGAGACTTTTAGATGGATATATAGTTTAAGATTAGGAGGGTGGTGGGGGAGAAGAAAAGGAACTCTTAGAGGGGTGAGTAAAATAAGGAATCGAAGGCTAAGAGGAGAAGATAAAGTAGCAGGGATAGAGTAAGAAGACAGACTGAAAAGGAAGATAATAGGTAAAAATGAGATGAGGAAAAATTCATAAAAAGTAATTATAACTCTGAATGTGAACGGGATGAACTCACCCCCGAAATGGTCCTGGGATTGGAAGATCTTCCACGCCACTTGAACTTGCTGACGTAGCAGGAAAAGGTGGAGCAAGAGAACGCTGGAACCAAGCTAGTCTCAGTGTAGGGCTGACTGGAAGCTTGAAAACTCTTTTTTTCTTTCAGTGGCCAGAATCTCTGCTAAGGACTCCTGCTGAGGACTGCCTGGGGTGGGCACTGCTGGGGGCGGAGCTGCCCAGAGCAAGCTGCGTGCCTGAGGAGAGGAGGATCTTTGCCTGAGGTAGCCTGTCCTGTTTGAAGGCTTGACAAGGTGGGTGTTTAGTACTTTAACCACGTGTGCCAACTTCATCACTACTGTGTTGGCTTTGACTTACTGGTTTTGGGACTCCGTTTTCTGGTATTTAAATGAATGCTCCAGCTATATTTCTTATGTAGAGAGCCTGTTACATTTCATGATTAATAACCATATCAGCATATTTATAGTTACTGTAGGCATTGTGAATACTGCATTGCTTATACACCCCCCCCCAAAAAAAAACCAGAAACAGCAGAATGGATTAAAAATCAGAATCCAACAATAGGTTGTTTACAAGAAACATATTTTAAAAATGAGAGATACACACAGTTAAAATAGAGGGCTGGAGAAGGATTTATTATGCTTCAGCTGATTAAAAAAAAGGCAAGGGTAGTAATTATGATCCTTAGACAAAGTTATGGCCAAAATAGCTTTAATTATGGGAGATAAACAGGGTAATTACATTTTGGTAAAAGGTACCTTTGACAATGAAGTAATATTGACACTGAACCTATCTGTGCCAAATAACATAACATATAAATTTTTTAAAGTGAAATGAATTACAGGTGGAGGTAGATAGTCTCATAGTGGGGGCATAATCTTCCCCTCACACAACTAGATAAATCTAACCAAAAAAAATAAATAATAGAGAAGTAAAGGAAGTGAATAGAATTTTAGATAATCTGGATGTGATGGATAAGTAGAGAGACCTGAGTAGACGTAGAAAGGAATATATCTTTTTTCTCAGCAGTTCATGTTACCTTTATAAAGACTGACAATACATTAGTAAACAAAAATTTTATATTTAAAAGTAGAAAAGCAGAAGTATTCAAAGTATCTTCTTCAAATCACAATGCAATAAAAATCATATTTAATAAGGGACCAGGGAAATGTAGATTAAAAACTAATTTGAGAATAAACAACCCAATCCTAAAAAATGAGTAGATTAAGGAACAAATCATAGAAATAATCAATAATTTCACCAAAAAGAATGTCGATAAGGAGACAACATATCAAAATCTATGGGATACATTAAAAGCAATGATCAAAGGAAAATTCATATCTAAATGTAGAGATATGTAAACAATAAAGAGCAGACTAATGAATTGGATATACAATTTAAAAAACTAGAAAAAGAACAAACTAAAAATCCCCAATTAAACACTAAATTGGAAGATCTAAAAATTAAAGTTAAGATTAACAAAATTGAGTGTTAAAAATATTGAATTAATGATTTAAAAGTAGAAGTTGGTTTTATGAAAAAGCAAATAAATAGATCAACAACTGGTTAATTAGATTAAAAATAGAAAAAAAGCAAATCTCTAGTATCAAAAATGAAAATGGTGAATATGCCACTAAAGGAGCTGAAATCAAAGCAATTATAAGGACTTATTCTGTTCAATTATGTGTTAATAAATTTACCAATTTAAGTGAAATGCATAAATATTTACAAAAATATAAGTTCCCAGAAGAGGAAATAGAATACCTAAATAGAATTTTCTTTGAAAAACAAATTGAACAGACCATAAATGAGCTTCCTAAGAAAAAAGCGCCAAGACCAGATGGATTTACAAGTGTATTTTATCAAACGTCTAAAGATCAAAAGATTAAATAAATTGTTTGGAATACTAGGCAAAGAAAGGGTACTACCAAACTCCTTTTATGAAACAAATATGATACTGATAGCTAAACCAGGAGGAGTAAAAGCAGAAAAAAAATTATAGACCAATTTCATTAATGGATATGGATGCTGAAATCTTAAATAAAATACAAGCTAAAAGATCACAACAATATATTACAAAGATTATACACTATGATCAAGTGAGTTTTATACCAGGAATGTAGGATTGGTTTAACACAAGGAAAACTACTAACATTCCCCTCTCAGGATTCTTGAGTTACTTATAAGGGGTTGTGAGGTTCTAATGCTATCATCTCTGGAGTACTCTTCTCACTATTGATTTACCAATATTACCTCAATATCATAAATAAGAAATTAACATCAATTAAACTTTTAAAGGATTGAGAAAATTAAGCAGGAATAGTTGGCACAATACACAGTTCCTCCACACAAGAGACATACCTCCTCTAGTGTTTCAGATCTCGTAAGGTCACTCCATCTCCAATACTCCCCTTGAGAGAAGGAATGAATCGACACAACGGGAACAAAGCAACCTAGTGTCCAATGGTTTTACCAGGTGATAGAGGGAGAGGAGAAGCAGAAGCTGAGTTGCCCAACTGGAACTGACCAGCTTCTGGCAGCTCTTCTCAAAGAGGACAATGACCATCAAGGAGATGACATGACTTGCTATTGAATTTGATTTGAGTGAGGGAGGACTGCATCCTGGGCCATCTCTGGTTGCCCTGACTGATGTCTGGTCACTGGACCCAGATGGCTCTAGAGGAGAAAGTGAGGCTGGTGACTTTGCACACTTCCCTCCCCTCCCCTCCTCTTCCCCTCTTCCCCCTACCCTCCCTTGACCTGAGAGAATTCTGCCAAAGGATGGTAAACCTTGATGGCTGAAACCTACCTAGTTGCTGTGGGGTTTGCTGGCTACACTTCTTTCCTCAAAGACCAAACCTTAAACATAATTCACTCTGGATTGGATAACAATCAGTTCCTATCCTGTCCAACCACCACTTAATGGTTATTTTTTGGGCCCTCCAGGCTCAGAGTGAATGTAAATAGTAACTGTTTCTCTTTTGGCTGACAACCCTGAGGGTCTTCCCCTCCCACGTTGATTTTTTTTTTTAATTAAAGGGGCCATCCCTTGACTCACTTCTTAAAGAGGCCTATTCACTGAATGGGTGTTGCCTCATTCAAAGTGAGAACCTGAAAAGACCTTAGCTTAAAAGGGCCAAAGTCTCCTGCTGTTCTAGTTTAGTAGCAAATTAAAAGGCTTTTCTTCATTACTCAGTGAGAAGATACCAATCTGTCACAGAATGATGGCCTTTTCATTCCACATCATCATGAGCTTTCAGAAACAGGTTCGCCAAACATTCTGTGAATCCCTCCTTATATTTTCTAGTCTCCTTCTGCTCATATTACATCATGAATTTAATTTGTAGCTTCCAAATCTGCTTGTCTATTTTTCTTTTGGATCTTTCTTTTGTTTTCTTCTACACTTTAGGAAAAAACACGCAGTTAAAAATTTTTTTGGGGGGGCAATTATAACTACCCTACTTTACAGCAATGGACAATGGAGTCATCCTTGAAGTCCTGGGGGATAACCTCCTCTTGCCATTTAACCTGGAAAATTTCAGTCAGCTTCTGTATGAGCAATAAACCCCCTACTTTGTAAATCTCAGCTGGAATAGAATCAGCACCAGGTGCTTTACCACATGAAAGGAGTCTAATGGCATTCAAAACTTCTTCAGTTGGAGCTTCAGCTGGGGAGGGATTGACTTCAACCTGAGGTAAACAGTTAATAGCTTCAGCTTTGATTGATAACAGTCTATTGAGAACACTATGGAAGTGTTCAGCCCATCTCTCTAGGATCATGTTCTTATCACTAATCAATGTGAATCTGTCAGCACTGAGTAGTTGCAACACATCATAGGTCTTCAGTTCATAAATAGCTTTCAGGGCATCATAAAAGAGCTTTGGATTGTTACTATCAGCATAGCATTAGGTTTCATCTGCCTTCTTACTGAGCCA
>CM053582.1:366970956-366993672 GCA_028627135.1 Pseudochirops cupreus | reverse complement strand
ATTAGATTGAGAGGAAATAGGGAGACACAGAATGGGGTTGAGCATCTCATGGAAGAGACAAAGGATAATTGTTACAATAGAGGGGGAGGAAGGCAACCTTACTCTCATTGAACTTGAACTTGGCTTAGGGAAGAAATGACATAAATTCTAAACTGGGCATCTTGGCACACAGGAAAATAAGGGGAATGGGTATGAGAGGGAGGATGATGGAGGGAAGGGCAGGGTGGGCAGAGAGTTGATGGAAGTGCACACTTCTGTAGAGGGACAGGGACAGGGACAGGGTAGAGACTGGATGGGGGGGGGCAGATAGGAAGAAGGGACATGTAATCAGTCTCTCACAATGTACCCACTGTGGAGAGGTTCTGCGTAATTACACATGTACAGCCTGTATTTGATGGCTTGTTCTTCCAGTGGGGGTGGCTGACGAGGGAAGAAGAGAAAGATCTAGAATTTAAAGCTCTATAATCAAATATTTAAAATATGTATGTATATATATATATACACATACATATATATATATATACAATTATTATTACTATTATTATTAACTACATCCAACTGGAACTTAAGATTCACAGGCACTGTGGAAGGGAGATTCATCCTGCCCTATAGGAAAGTTAGAGAAGAGATGGGGTAGGACATAGGAGAGATTAGATTGGGGGAAGGGTCATACAAGGGGACGGCTGTTTTGAGTGGGGGGTAGGGGAAAGATGGGGAGAAAATTTGTAACTCAAAATCTCATGGAAATGAATGATGTAAACTAAAATAAATAAAAACAAAGTTCTCCTGGTTCTGCTCTCCTCACTCAGCGTCAGTTTATCTAAGTTTCTCCAGGTTATTATGAAGTCCGTCTGCTCCTCATTTCTTATAGCACAGTAGTATTCCATTACATTCATATACCACAACGTGTTTAGCCATTCCCCAATAATGGGTATCCAGTCTTTGCTACCACAAAAAGAGCTACTATAAATATTTTTGTGCAATCTTTGCCTCATATTTTACAGAAAAAAAGAAAGACATTCACCGTGACTTCCCTCTTTTCTTCTCTTATTATGTCATTCAGATGCTTTCTGTCATATTCTCCTCTCTTACATCTGTCTCACATGATGAGGTAGCCTTAATCCTCACCAAGGCTAATCCCTCAAGTGATCCCAACCTCTCTTCTCCAAGAGATTGTCACTTCTGTTAACTCTATTCTATCATGTATTTTCAATTTCACCCCATCTACAATGCAATATTATGATTATTCTAAAAATAGTTTAGTCTTCTGATGTTTAGAAGAAAATATTCCTTACAAATGTAAACACTACTTACAAACATGATTGTTTCTCTCTATTTTGGGGGGAAAAAGCCCTTCTCACTTGATCCTTCCATCCTGGCTAATTATTATCCTATATCTGTTCTTCCTTTTGTAGTCAAACTCCTCTAAAACGCCATTTATAATCAGTGCCTCAACTTTCTTTCCAGTCACTTTCTTCTTTGAATTCAACTTATCGTTCCACCAAAACTTCTATCTGCAAAGTTACTAATGACTTCTTAGATGACAAATTCAGTGGCATTTTCTCAATGTGCATTCTCTTTTAAATCTCTGTAGCGTTTGATGACCCTCTCTTCCTTCATGCTCTCTTCTCTCTAGGTTTTTGGGACACCACTCTCTCTTGGCTTTTCTTCTATCAGTTGGATCATCTTTCTCTATCTCCTTTACTGGCTCTTCCACCAGATCACACCATCTAACTATAAGTGTCCCATAAGTTCTGTTGTGAGGCCTCTTCTTTTCTCCCGTTAGACCAGTGGTTCTCAACCCTTGGGTTATGTTCAATTTGTAACAATGAAAATACATCCTGCATATCAGATACTTACATTACAATTCATAACAGTAGCAAAATTACAGTTATAAAATAGCAACAAAAATAATTTTATGGTTGGGGGTCACCACAACATGAGGAACTGTATTAAAGGGTCGCGGCATTAGGAAGGTTGAGAACCACTGCTTTAGACTATCTCACTTTGTAATTCATTAGCTCCTGTAAATTACAATCTCTATACTTAAATCTGCCTATGTTGGTCTTTCTCTCTGCTGATTGCTAAATTTCCTTCCCCTTGTATTCTTCCCCCTCCCCCTTTGTATTCTGGTTCTGAGAAATGGGTCTGTGTGTGTTTATTGCTAATCTGTGTTGTTTGTCCTCAGTTTCAGGTGCTAGAGGTGATCCTTAAAAGACCAGGGAGTTTGAACCATCGCAGTCTTGGAGCCAGGATTGCAAGAGCGAGAGCAGCGGAGCAAAAGTACCAGTTCAATTCATTGCATCCATGCTGTGGGTGAACTTGGATCTTCACCCTCTGGATGAACACAGGAAAGATCACAGCAGAGCAGAAGAGACTGGCTCAAGCTCAATAGTTTTAAAGACACTGACTTTTCTGATTATACAGCTGATTAAAGTAGGTTACCCTCATCCACATGGTAAGGAACACAGAGGCCACCATGTTAGGCTATCTGGACATCCTCCAAAGGCCCCTCT
This sequence comes from Pseudochirops cupreus, assembly GCA_028627135.1. Taxonomy (NCBI): domain Eukaryota; kingdom Metazoa; phylum Chordata; class Mammalia; order Diprotodontia; family Pseudocheiridae; genus Pseudochirops; species Pseudochirops cupreus. Next base: position 366,991,156 of record CM053582.1, on the reverse strand, counting down.
GTGTTAGACAATCTGATTATGCCAAGAAAAACTGGATTACACAGAATAAATAAAAAAACAAAATTAAATAAAAGACACACGGGGAGAGGAAGTAGTCAGGAGAACAGGAAGGATATCTAATTGGTGTCTTGGGATTCTCGAACTGCATCTTGAAGGAAGGAAGATGTTTAATGAGGGGTAACGCATTTCTAGTTTGGGAAACAGGGCAAAAATAAGGATAGGAGAGGGAATGTATGAGGAATGAATGTAGAAGAACCTCATGTATAGTGAATTGAAGGCACAAAAATTCTTATCCTTATCTCTTTGTGATAATTATACATAAGTATCTATTTTTCTTTGGGGAAGGCTGGATTTATAAACATAGGAAAGAAAAGCTCAAGTATAATTTATAAGAAATGTGTACGTACCCTTTCACAACCATTTTCTCCATTCTCACAAGCATTGTCCACATCTACTAATGTCTTTACAATAAATTGCAAAGATCATCTGTAGAATCTGCAGAAAGGTTGATGAGTAATGTCATTTGGAGGTATAATGCCAAGCAAAGGCAACTTCCAAGATTAGGATTACCAGCATAGTAAATGCCATTTATTCAGCAAACATTCACAGAACAGAGAAAGTCAAAATACAGTGTAACTTGTTCATTTAGGAAGTAAGTTCTCAATTCAATTGCAAAGTATCAAGGTCCAAGTATCCCACCCCTGGCCAGTACATTAGTCAAAGTAGCCCCCTCCTGGGCAGTACATTTAGTCAGTCAACAAAGTCTTTCCTCTCAAATGGATATTAGTCACCAATCTTAAACAAAGTACATTCGTTTGGTCAATCACAGAACACAAAGAAAACTCAAAGGCTTCCCACCCCTGAATCTCAAAAGGGTCAGGAGAACACAAAAGGCCATCTACCCTTAAGTTACAACAAGGTTAAGATATCACCTCAGCATTGAATACCCAAGGAAAGACCCTTCTTTCATCTTCACTCAAGGCAAGCCCTCAGCAATCTCAGTTCCTGGGGAGACAAGGCTCAACAAAGCCATAATCAACGTCCTCACCCAGTCACTCTCTGCCTGTAGAACAGTCTCAGAGCCCCTGAAAACATCAGCAAGGCCGTCTTCCAGGATTTCTGTAAACATACAACAGGAAAACCCTCCTTCAGGGCTTCTGAACCAACAGCAAGGTTCCAGGATCTCTACAACAGAAGCACTGTCCTTCACCAGCAGGTGAATCTGGAAAAACAACATCAAAACAGACAGACAAAATACCAACATCACAGCCATGCCTCCTCAGTTCTTGGCAGCTCCGCATGGCAGTTCTCAAAAGTCCTGGGCAGCTCCAACAGGCTCTCAGCAGTCTTTCTCTCAGCAACTCAGGTTCCACAATATTGGATACTGCTCTCCCAAAAGTCCTTCTGACCTTCTCTAAGCTTGGGCCTCTTTCCCAATTCACAGCTCCTCCCAGTTCAGCCCTCTCTCTTCATGTCAACAAGTCCATCCCACAAGTGGGATTCACAATCTCTGGGTTTTAACACTCAACCCAAAAACCAAGCCAATACAGGAGCATCTCCAAATTCTATTACCATTATAGGAGGACAGTCTAGAAGTGTCAGTGAGGAGCAAGGAGAATTTATTTTAACTTCCTCCAGAACCAGTGAATATACATATGGAATGGGAGAAGATGCAACTAGTTTTGGGAAGTATGGCCAAGAAAGTCATGTTACACAAAGGGAGCTAGGTCCCTTTAAGTGACAGATGATGGAAGGCATGTGAAAGGAAAATACCTTTTTTTTCTTTTTCTTTTTTCTTTTTAGGGATTTTTGGGAGGAAAGAGAAGGTCTTAAATAAGGGTAAGTTTGTCATTTATGGGACAGAAATTGTGGAGGGTACAGTTTAAAGGATGAGAAGTTCTATCATAGAGTGGGACAGTGTAAGAGTAGGATTAAGGTAGAAAGGCACGAGGCAGTGGAAAGACAGCAGTATTTCAGTCTTAGGTAACCAGAGACTCAGTACAAATGGAATTCCACCAGAAGGTTGGAGAGTTTGTTAGGAAGAGGATGTATCTTGGCAGAGTATTAGTAGATGGGAAAAGCTTTGCTGACGACTACATATGAGTATTATGTCATCTGTTCCAGTTACTGTCTTCATGCCATTCTTAGTTTCTGCCTTCTTTTAGGTCCTGCCTGGAGCATAGTGCTTCTTTTGTAGCTCCTGAGTGGAATATGAGATTTGTTCTATATTATTATAGCTATAAATGACTTCTTATTGTTGTTCAGTGTCTTTGTGATTCTATATAGCATTTTCTTGGCAAAGATACTGGAGTGGTTTGCCATTTCTTTCTCCAGTGGATTAAGCCAAACAGAGGTTAAATGATTTGCCCAGGGTCATATAGCTAGTGAGTGTCTAAGGCTGGATCTGAATTAAGGTCTTTCTGAGTCCAGGGCCAGCATTCTATTCACTGAGCCTCCTAGCTGCCTCCATGAATTATTTAAAATCATAAATATATATAGTTTTCAGGTATAAGTCTTATAATAACAAAAACGACCTATTTGCAGAATTAATCTCTACTCTCTGCCTTAAGAAGTCAGGGACCCTGGAGACTTGCTGTTTTCAGACACCTCAGATTCACATTGAAGCAGGCAAAGCTCCTCCCCTAGATCAGCTCATGGTTTTCTATAAAGTATCTTCAACTATGGAGGATCTAGGAGGCATCATCTTTCTTTTTTTAATTGATTAATTTATTTTAGTTTTCAACATTCATTTCCACAAGATTTTGGTTTACAATTTTTTCTCCCCATTTTTCCCCTACCCCCACCCCAAAAAAGCAAGCCCACTGAATGCCCCTTCCACCAATCTGTTCTCTCTTATATTCTCCCCCCTCAATCCCCCCTAACTTTCTAGTAGGGCAAGATGGATTTCTATACCCCAATGTCTGTATATCTTATTACCCAGTTACACATAAAAACCAAATTTTTTTAAACATTTGTTTTTAAAACTTTGAGTTCCAGATTTTTCCCCTTCTTTCCTCCTCACCCACTCCCAGTGGGAAGACAAGCAATTCAATATAGGTTGTCCATGTGTAGTTACTCAAATAATTTCCATAATTGTTATATTGTGTAAGACTAACTATATTTCCCTCCATCCTATCCCACCCCCAACTTATTCTATTTTCTCCTTTGACCTTACCCCTTTTCAAAAATGTTTGCTTCTAATTACCCTCTCCCCCAATCTGCCCTCCCTTCTATAATCCTCCCTCTTATCCCCTACCCCACTATTTTCCCATAGGGTAAGATACCCAATTGAGTGTGTATGTTATTCCCTCCTTAAGCCAAATTCAATGAGAGGAAGATTGTTCCATTCCTTCCTGCTCTTCCCCTTCATTGTAACAGTTTTCTCTTATCTCTTTTATATGAGATAATTTACCCTAATCTGTCTCTTCCTTTCTCTTTCTCCTAATAAATTCCTCTTTTACCTCTTAATTTTATTTTTTAGATATCATCCCTTCATATTCAACTCATCCTCTGCCCTGTGTCTATGTATACATGAACATACATATGCTCACACTCACATATATATTTATATACACATACACACTCTTATACATATATACATATGTATGTATACATATACACACATATTCCCTTCAACTATCCTCATACTGAGAGAAGTCTTATAAGTTACGATTATTGTTTTTCCATGTAAGAATGTAAATAGTTCAACTTTAATAAGTTCCTTATGATTTCTTTTTCCTGTTTACCTTCTCATGCTTCTCTTGCTTCTTGTATTTGAAAGTCAAATTTTCTGTTCAGCTCTGGTTTTTTAAAATTTTGAGTGCCAAATTCTCTCCCTCCCACCAGAAGTAGAGGAAAAATTGGAAGGAAAAATGAGAATGATGCAGGAAATCATGAAAAGCAAGTCAACGGCCTGACTAAAGAAAATAACACCTTAAAAAATAGACTAACATTTGCCAGATGGAAAAAGAATCTCAAAAGCTCACTGAAGAGAACAATTCCTTCAGAATTAGAGTGGAGCAAATCAAAGCTAATGGCTTTATGAGAAATCAGGATACAATTACACAGATCCAAACAAATGAAAAAGTAGAAGGCAATGGGAAACAGCTCATTGAAAAAACCACTGACCTGGAAAATAGATTCAGGAGAGACAATTTAAAAATTACCAGACTACCTGAAAGCCATGATCAAAAAAAGAACCTAGAAATCATCCTTCAAGAAATTCTCAAGGAAAAGTGCCCTGAAATTTTAGAACCAGAGGACAAAGTAGAAATTTAAAGAATTCACCAATCACCTCCTGAAAAAGATACCAAAAAGAAAACTCCTAGGAATATTATAGCCAGGTCCCAGAGTTCACAGACCAAGGTGAAAATATTACAAGCTCCCAAGAAGAAACAGTTCGAATACTGTGGAAACACAATCAAGATAACACAAGACCTAGTAGCTTCCACATTAAGGGATCAAAGGGCTTGGAATATGATATTCTGGAGGTGAAAGGAGCTAGGACTAAAACCAAGAATCACCTGCCCAGTAAAACTGAGTATAATGTTTCAGGGGAAAATATGGTCATTCAATGAAATAGAGGATTTTCAAGCATTCTTGAGGAAAAATAACTTGTACTGGTTCTTAGAAGATATTCAGTTATTTTAGTAGTTTCTGACTCTTTATGACCCTTTTTGGGATTTTCTTGGCAAAATTACTGAAGTAGTTTGCCATTTCCTTCTCCCACTCATTTTACAGATGAAGAAACTAAGATGAACAGGGTTAAGTGACTTGCTCAAGGTCACACAATTAGTAAGTGTCTGAGGTCACATTTGAACTCAGGTCTACTTGACTCCAGGCCTGACGCTCTATCCACTATATCACCAAGTTGTCCCATAATGAACTTAACAAACATCAAAAAAACCCATTTCCATATAGAAAGAAATGCAGAAGAAATGGATCGTGTATGAAACCTTGAATCTTTACGGGAGACAGCTCTTTAAAACACAAAGATGTATTATTGGAATGATTATTCTAACACTACCTTGCTTATCTGTGACACCTTTTGAACTTCTGTTATTTTCTTTGCATATTTAAATATCACATTAATATTTGTCTTCTTCTTTTTTAAGCCACTATTTAAGCCACTGCTCTTAGCACAGTACCTCCAGCACTTAACACAGTGCTTGGCACATAAGAGGTCAGATAAGGGTATGATTTCCTATGGACAGAGGGAGAGGAGGGAGAGAGGGAAAGAGGAAAGGAGGGGGAAAAAGAGAAAAGGAAAGGAGGGTGGAAGGGAGGAAGTAAGAAGTCGTGTTGCCCAACCCAAGTTGGGTCCCCAGTGGGGCAACTACTACTACTCACTGACCATTGCCCTTCATTCTCAAAGAGGACCATGACATCAAGAAGATAATGTCATGACTTACAAATAAATTGGATTTAGGTGAGGGAGAGCTGTGAAAAGTCAGCAGCCTCACTCCTCAGGAGCCATCTGGGTCCAGTGTTGAGTTAAAGATCAGGACTACTGGAGGTGGCCCCAGATGCAGTGGGAGACCTTGGCCTTTTTAAGCTAAGGTCTTTCCCAGGTCTCAGTTTGACTGAGGCAATGCCATTCAGTGATTAAGGCTAGGTAAGAAATGAAGCAAAGAATGGCCTCTTTTACCTAGTTTAAAAAGCAAAAAACAAAATCAGTCTGGGAGAGGGAGACTCTCAGGGTTTCTGGCCAAAAGAGAAATAATCGCTATTTACGCTCCCTTTGAACCATAATGGCCTAAACAATGACTGGGACCCATTGTTGGCTAATCAGCGAGAGCCAGAGTGATTTGGGTTTAAGGCATGGTTCTTAAAAAAGAAATCTAGTCCATAAACCCCCAGATATTTCATGGGTTTTCAATGATCAAAATTTATACTTATACAAATGTTTAAAATTTGTATAAATATTATATATGCATGTGTGTACACACACACACACACACACACACACACACACACACACACTCACACACGTCCCAGCCAAGTCTCACTTGGTCACTGTTTGGGCTAGGATGGCTCAGAGGGAGTGTAAATAGCAGCTATTTCTGTCTGGGTCAGAAATCCTGAGGGTCTCCCCCTCCCAGATTGATGTTGGGTTTTTTTGTTCTTTTAAATAGACAAACAGATCATTTTTCACCTCATTCCTTACCTAGCCTTTTGCCTCAGTCAAACTGAGACCTGGGAAAGACCTTAGCTTAAAAAGGCCAAGGTCTTTCACTGCATCTGAGGGACGTCTCCAGTCATCCTGATCTATATCTTGACACTGGACACAAAAGGGTCTTGAGGAGAGAGTGAGGCTGGTGACTTTGCATAGCCTTCCCCCACTTAAATCTAATTCATTTGCAAGCTATGACATCAGTTTCCTGATGTGATGGTCCTCTTTGAAAACAAACAAACAAAAAAAGCCACAGAAATAATAACAGGAATCCATGGAATTTAGATAGTACTTTAAGATTCAGCTTCTGACTGTGTGATTCCACTGAAACTGCTATCCAACATTACTGATAATTTCTTAGTTGTCAAATCCAGTGGCCTTTTTTTCCATTTTCATTTCTCTTGACTTCTCGGCTGCTTTTGACACTCTTGATCACTCCTTCCTGACACTCTTCTGTCTAGGCTTTCTGGACATCACCCTCTCCTTGTTCTTGTCTTACCTATCTGATTGCTCCTTTTCCCTTTCCTTTCCTGGATCCTCCTTCAGGTCACACTGCCTAAATCTAGGTGTTCTTCAAGGTTTTGTCCTTACTCCTCTTCTTTTCTCTCTCTATACTACTTCACTTCGTGATCTCATCAGCTTCCGTGGATTTAGTTACCATCTCTGTCATAATATTTCTCAAATCTACTTATTTTACCTCAGGCTGTCTGCTGATCTCCAGTCTCACATCTCGAACTGTCTCTTAAGCATCTCAAGTTGGATGTCCAGTAGACATCTTAAACTCAACATATCCAAAACCTAACTCATTATCTTTCCCCTTAAACCCAACTCTCCTCCCTTTCTAACTTACCTGCAATGACATTTTTCCTCAGGTTCACAACTAAGAGTCATCTTGGATTCCTCACCTTCTCTCACACCCCATATCCAATCTGTTTTCAAGGTCTATCAATACCATCTTTGCAACATCTCTTGAATACACCCTATTCTTCTCTGACATTACCACCACTCTAATGCGAGCCTCCATTGCCTCATACCTAAATTATTGTAGTAGCCTGCTGATGGGTCTTCTTGCCTCTAGTCTTTCCCATCAGTTCTCCATTCAAATTGATATTCCTAAGGAGCCCGTCTGATTATGTTGCTCCCTTACTCAATAAACTTCATTGGCTCCCTATTCCCTCCAGGGTCAAAAAAAAAAGGTCTTGTTGGTATTCAAAGTCTTTCATAATCTACCCCCCTCCTACCTTTCCAGCCTTCTTCTTCCATACTCCTCACCATATACTCTTTGATCCAATGATACTGGCCTCTTGGCTATTCCAGAAAGGAAACACTGTGTCTTTTGACTGTGGGTATTCTCTTTGGCCATCTCCAATGCCTGGAATACTCTCCTTCCTCTTCTCCACCAACTGTCCCTCTGGCTTCTTTCAAGCCTGAACTAAAAGTCCATCTTTTTCTAAAAGTCTTCCCTAAGCCCTCTGTATTCTAGTGCCTTCTTTCTGTTAATTATTTTACATTTATTCTGTATGTTTTTGCTTTGTATGCCTTTGTTGGCATGTTATCTCCCCCATTTGACTGTCGACTCCTCAAGGGCAGGGGCTGCCTTTGCCTCTTTTTGCTTCCCCAACACTTAGCAGAGCAACTGGCTCATAGTAGGCACTTAATAAATATTGATTGATTGATTGATTAATAATGAAATACTATGAACAGAAATGTTCAATCATTAGACTTTAAAGAGAGAGAAAATTTCTGTTCTTAATCTCTTTTTCCTCTTAATATGTGATTTGGGACTCTGACATCTTTCTCTCGGCTTTCCAAGGAAGGTATGAAAGTTAGTTATACATGGCAGCAATAATGTAGACTGGGTCTTAATCTCTCTGACTGTTTCTTCTGCTTTGTACTTCTTTATCTCAGCACTTGTGACAAAACAGCAGACATGATATATGGATTTTTCAAACCTGGTTGCTACCTTGTTTCTGGGATCCTAAGTGCTGCCAGCTGTTGTGTGGAAGGTCATACTTGTAGCTACAATATTCCTTGAGAGAGAAAATCATCACCAAGAGGAAGACAAAGCCAAGGCATTCCTTGACTTACTAGAAGGTATGTACTTTGAAGGACTTGTTCAGAAGGTGTTGATCCAATGAGATATTCATCTCAAAGGAATGCCACAAAATAATTCATATTTTTAAAGTTCTTTCACTTAATATATCAGCCAGGAGAGGACTACCTGCCGAAGTGGCAGCTGTCTGTATAGAGACAGACTGCCCAGCTCCAACACATCTACTTCAATAAAATCCTGAAGTACACACCAGACTGAATAATGATCAAGAAATGAGGAACTAGGGGCAGCTAAGTGGTGCAGTGAATAGAGCATCAGCCCTGCAGTCAGGAGGACCTGAGTTCAAATCTGGCCTCAGACACTTAACACTTACTAGCTGTGTGACCTTGGGCACTTAACCCCAATTGCCCTTCCAAAATGCCAAAAAAAGGAGAAACTACCATAAGTGACTTCTTTTCACAAAACAGAAATTTGAAGCCCATAGAGAAAAGGAACATAGCCTTGCCAGCAAAGCCAGTGTCATTTCAGGGTAGCCTCCAAATATATGAGAGATGGGAAAAAATATCCTGTTAGACTGTTTCTGGATGCAGCAAGAGCATAATAAAGTCCCAAAGCAGTAAGAAATGAGGTAGCAATATGATGCCATAGAAAGCCCCGAGGACCTAGCACTATGAACCTTAAAGATCGGGGGGGGGGGGGGAAGAGAGGGGAGAAAGGGTGAAATTCTAAGTCATGGAAGTCAAGGAAAAAATCCAGGGAACACAAACAAGAACAATCATCACTCCCAAAAGCACAGCAAGAGATGGAGCCTGGTCCCAGAAGGATGCTCTGGTTTAGGAACTAAAGCTGGAGAGATGAGTAAATCAAAGAAAAATGCACCAACCACCATTAAAAATTAATATAGATGTAGGAATACACCTCAAAGAAGAAAGTAACTATGACAAAGGTAAGCAGAGAAACATGATTTCTCACAAAGGTCAGAAATGAAATAAATCTCTGGAGGAAGGAAGAAGGAAGACAAGTAAGTAGCTTAGAAGAGAAAGTGGTAAATCTTACCCAACAAAAGGATTACATGAAAATTATAATAAACCAAATAGAAGTCAATTACTCCCTAAGACCCCAAGACATATTAGAACAAAATCAAAATATTAAAAAAGAAGAAATTATAAGAAATCATGTTGGAACTAGTTAGAAGAAAGAATCCAAAATATATAACTTAGAAACTTTAATTCAATGATAGCTTAAAGAAGGAATAAATAATTATTGAATTATTTGAATGAATCAAAGAACAAAAGCCAAGAATAAATTTTTAAAAACAGATGAGTAATTAAGAGAATGAGGGAAACAAATCCTTTTTATTTGTTTGTTTTTTAAATTTATTTTATCTCATTAAACATTTCCCAATTACATGTAAAAATTTTTAATATTCACTTTAAAAATTTTGAGTTTCAAATTCTCTCCCATCCTCTACCCCTTGAAAAGGCAAGCAATACAGTATCGATTGTACTTGTGAAGTCATGCAAAGCATATTTCCATATTAGCCATGATGCAAAAGAAACCAACACACACACACACACACACACACACAAGTTTTTTGTTTTTGTTTTTTTAAAGTGTGCTTCAATCTGCGTTCAGAGTTCTTCAGTTCTTTCTCTGGAAGTGGATAGCATTTTTCATCATGGGACCTTTAGAATTGCCTTGGATCATTGTCTTGATCAGAGTGACAAAGTGTTTCACAGTTGATCATCATTACAATATTGCTGCCACTGTGTACAGTGTTCTCCTGGTTTTGTTTACTTTACTTTGAATCAGTTTCTTTAAGTCTTTGCAGATGTTTCTGAAACCATCCTGTTCATTAGGAAACAAATTCTTTTAAGAAAAAATGCACAAGAAATGAAATTTAAAATGCTAAGAAACAAAACAAGTTGAATGAGGAGAAGAAAGGTTTTATCTGACTACTTATCTGAGAAGAAAAACAAAGGATAAGAATTAATTAATTAGATAAAAGAAAAAAAGTCAAAAGACTAATATGTAAAACTTCAAAACTATGGAGATGGGTAACAAATGGGAGGGGAAGGAAATTAAGAGAGAGGGAAGGGAACAAATGGGGAAAGAATTCCTTAAAGAAGATTAAGATAGAATAACTAAAGAGCTGTAATACTGTGTTTAGAGAGAAAGAGGGAGAAAATTCTAATTTGAGAAAAATAAATTAGAGAAAAACATAAACCTACTTTTCATAATGTGAGTTGATTAATCAAATACAAAAAAGAGTTACACATTAGGTGGGATAAACTTCTATAATCTATAGTTTACAAGAAATATATTTAAAAACAAAAAGATAAAATAAAGATGAGGGGCTGTAAAATTTTTACTTTGTATCAAGTGAACTCATAAAAGCAGTAACCGTAATTATGTTATCAGACAAAACACAAACATTCACATCCTAAAAAAGAATAAACTAGAAAACTACATTATGATGAAAGGAACCATAGAAGACAAACCAATTATCCATTTTAAATTTACATACTCCATATCCCTTTGCATCTAAATTCATGAAGGAAAAACCTAACTAAACTACAAGAAAATATAGAGAATAATACAATAGTGGCAGGACATTTTAATGTAGTTCAATGGAAAAGACTAGACAAAGGAGAATAAAAAATAATGGAATTTATTAACTCAATGCCCTATAAACTGGAAAACATAAATTATTTAGTAAAGAGCCTTCTATTTGATTAAAAGCTGCTGGGAAAACTGGAAAGCAATCTGGCAGGAAATGGATTTAGAACACCTTGTTCCATATACCACAATACATTCTAAACAGGTCCATGACTTTAATATTAAAGATTACAGAATTTTAAAAAACTTAGAAGAAAAGCAGATCGTATTCCTTATGCAACTATGGGTAGGAGTTGTATTCTTAACCAAACAAAGGAACTGAAAAGCTTTTCCACAAAATACAGGATAAGAAGGAAAGCAGACAAATGGGAGGAAACTTTTGTTTTAAATTTCTATGATAAAAGTATCCATGAAATAAACACATTGAACACATACACACATATACATATCCATTTATCTCTATATTTTATATACACAGAGACACACATATATACATATACCACATATGAACCTAATGTATATGGATATAACCAAGACCTATCCACAACAGGTGAGTGGTCAAAGAATATAAGCAAATAGTTCCCAATAGAAAAATTACAAACTATTAACTATGGAGAGAATACTCCAAATCTAATAGGATACACGTAAACAAAAATATCTCCGAGATTTCACATCACACCCCAAAAATTTATCAATTTTTATTTTTAATTTTTATCAAAATGACAGAATATGGGAATAGTCAATATGTAGAAAAATGTAGGAAGAATAACACCTTGCTCCATATGCCACAAAACATTCTAAATAGTTCCATGACTTTAATATTAAAGATTACAGAATAAATATAAAATACAATATATATATAAAATACAGATATATAAATATAAAATACCATATACTTCTACCACTGATTCAGTCACCCCCAAGTCTGCTCCCAGTTTTGTGGGGCCTGGTCTGCACTGGTGTGGCCTGCACTAGACTGTGTTCCACTCTCACCCTGGTGCAACAGAGCTTTTCTGTTTACCTTTTAAGTAGTCTTGGGCTAGAAAATTGTTTCACTCTATATTTTTTTGAGTTCTTCCACTCTAGAATTAGTTTAGAGTAACTATTTAAAGGGGTTTGAGGGAGAGCTCAAATAAGTTCCTGCCTTTACTCCACTACCATGGCTCTGCCTTTGATTGGAACTTTTTACTTCTCATAATTGGAATATGTGAGAAGAGGAATTTATAAACATCAGTGAAAGGGGAAGAGTGGATATCAGATTAACCTCATTCTTATCTAAAAAGTTAAAAAGGAGGGTTTAACAGACAAAGACATTTTTGGTGCTGAAATACATCAAACTCAACAGAGGAACATGTGGGGATGGAAGGGGAAAGTTAGGAAGGAGGATATCACTGGAACATGAAATAGGGGCAAGCAAAACAAACTTCTTGGTCCTGAAGGGAGGATTGAAAGGAAGGGGGAGGAAAATAACAGAACTAGAACCTAAAGGGAGAGGGATCATTTATATTGCTTCATATGCAATTGGGGGAATGTCTGAACAAAATGTGGTATATGAATATGATAAAATATTATTGTCCAATTAAAAATGACAAAAGATATAATTTTAGAGAATCTCATGTAGTATGAACTGACATATAATGAAATGGGCAAGACTGGGAGAACAATTCATAAAAAGAGAGCAACACTGTGAATAAAAATAATTTTGAAAGACTTAAGAAATCTGATTAATGTAATGACAAACGAAGTCTGCAGAGGACCTATAATGAACGTGTCACCTGTCTCCTGACAGAGCAGTAATGGATGCACATAGCAAAGACTTACTATTTTTGACATAACTACTGCATGAATTCATTTTGTTTGACCATGCTTATTTGTATAAATGGTTTTTTTTCTTTCTCTTCCTTCCTCTTGATTTTTTTTTAATTGGAGTGGGATGGGATAGGGTATTAGGATTAGCAACGTTGATGCAAAAAAAGAGGACTATTGATTGGAACATCTTTTAAAATTCACAGAAGAGTAAAGAAAGAGTTCAAAAGGAAACAGATTAACAGGACAGTTTTTGTTAGTAATGTACTGAATTTATGCTATACTTTTAAATAATTTCATATGTAATACTCTTTTTGTGTTCTGCTATGGATGTGGGAAGGCTTTTCTTGGTGTTTAAGTTCAGAATTAAAAATTAGAAAAAATACCAATATTAGTTAACTAGAGTGGTAGTAATATGTATATGTAATAATATATTATATATATAATATAACCATGGTAATGGAAAAACAAAGCAAAACAACCACCACCACCCATGCATTGCATAATTTAGACATTTAACCTAGAGAGAAGCAAGCAGTTAAACCTGATAACCAAGTTCCCTTTCGATATAATGATGGATGGGGGGAGGAGAGAGTTACTACAGAGTTACATAATCAAGATTTTGAGGGGAACAATTAACACATTTTTAAAAGTTTTCAGCATCCACTTGCACACAATGTGTCCTCATTGCAATTAGTAATCATCCACTTATTAACAGTCTTGACGTGAACATTCCCTGTACTAATTCCTTCGTCCCCTCTCTCCTCCAAACTCTGGCTGAAGAGAACTAGAATGAGAGCCAGTCCTGGTACTTTCCCCAGATTTATCCAAGACTGAGATGCATAGGGTCTAGAGACATTGCTTTCTGGATCAGGGCCTTGAATAAGAGAGTAGCTATGACACTATGTATGTTTCCTTACCAATTTTTCAATATTGATCACCCCACTCTCTATCCAGTATTTTTTCCCAGCTGAAGGTAGGGTAGCGGAGGGTACCTCCTCACTGAGGCTCTTTCCCATTCTTCTAAATTTTGGAAATCAAAGCTGTGTGGCCTCAGTAGCACAATGAATAATGTATAGAAATTATAGCAAAAGAAAATTAAAATTACTTTAAGGGAAAGCACTCCAATAGAGTCATCTAAAACTGGAACGAATTTACTAGAAGAAATTGTTTCTCCTCCTAGGTCTCCCAAGGGTAACTCAATTAACATTTGGGATAGGATAGAGGGGTTTCTTATTTAGAAAGCTACTCTCCTATTAGCAGATTTATACTGTCTCTTTCTTTTGAGATTTTGGAACTTTTCCTTTGTTATCCTTGGGATTTGGCAATATTTCGTTTTTATATATATTCAAAATTAATTAAATAGTCTTCATACAAAAAAAATAAAATACTTGGTTCTTTTGGAAAGGCATTACTTAAGTGACATGGCCAGAATAATAATTACAAAGCATTCCTACAACATCAGAGACACTCTTCTACAAGTAAATTCATGATCTATGGCAAGAGGAGTGAGTACAAACAAAATCCAATATGGAGGCAAAGACATGAGACCAAAACAACTCACTGTTCCAGAACTTCTGGGCCCTAACGCTCTCTATTTCCCTATAGGGTCCTTAGGAAGGTCACTGTGAGCACAGTATCAGTTATGGATGAGTCACTCTGTGGCTCAGTTAGGCTACTTCCTTGCAAGGCAATAGCCAAGCTCAACTTTTTCTTTATAAGGTTGTCAATGGGATTTATGATTTACCTATTAATCAATATTATATACATTCACATACACACATACACACACATATAAAAGATTATGCTGACTCTCTAGATTTGTTGGAACTCCCCTGTTTAGCCAGGATATCCTGGCCTGAGAGCTGGAGCTGTAGTCTACATGCTGCAGCAGAAAGTGATCAATCAAAATCTCACGTGCAAACAATTCCTGAATTCTCTGCTTGTCACTACTAAGTGAACCAAACCAGAGGCTGCACGCCTGTGCCTGCTCCGTAACTCTGGCTCTATACCCCACTGAACAATCACAGGTGACACAGTGATTAAGGACTGATTCCACAGGACTCAAGGACACATGTCTTGTTGCAAAGATGACTGCACGTGTGGGCTTGCTTGGGGGAACTGTTTACTCAAAACATACAGTTCATAAGCCCTACTCCTGCCCCAGGATGTTAAGTCCTGCTTCTTGGGAGAAGAGGCGGGAACTTCAGTTTGCAAACTATTTTCCTCTCTTTGAAATCAAGCTGCTATTTCTTTCCTGACCCTTCTGTCTGTGGTCTGCTTTGTTTGGCTCTGGCCACCCGCATATTAGAGACTGGTCCTTTCCAGACTACATTTAAAATTCTTTTGTCAGGGTATAGTGTCTAAGTAGGATGAATCCACTTCTGGACTAGGCCAAGCATGTTGTTATGTTGGTTCTTCAGTGGGTTTAACTGCTGTTGGAGTGAGCCATATAGTCTGCCAGATGGAGCTGGGCATGAGATTGATGCTAGATGTTGGTTGCTGGAAGGGGTAAAATAATTACAAAGAGAAATGAGAATGATGCAAGAAAATCATGAAAAGTTAGTCAACAGCCTGCTAAAGGAGACCCCCCCAAAATACTGAACAATACCCAAAAAATAACACCATAAAAAATAGACTAACTCAAATGGCAAAAGCGGCCCAAAAAGCCAATAAGGAGAATGCCTTAAAAAACCGAATTCACCAGATGCAAAAGAAATTTCAAAAACTCACTGAAGAGAATAATTTCTTCAAAATTAGATTGAAACAAATGGAAGCTAATGACTTTGTGAGAAATCAAGATACTATAAAACAGATCCAAACAAATGAAAAAATAGAAGGCAATGTGAAATATATCATTGGAAAATGACTGATCTGGAAAATAGATCCAGGAGAGATAATTTTTAAATTATTAGACTACCTTAAAGCCATGATCAAAAAAGAACCTAGAAATCATGCTTCAAGAAATTCTCAAGGAAAATTGCCCCAATATCTTAGAACCAGAGGGCAAAATAGAAATTTAAAGGATTCATCTATCACCTCTTGAAAAAGATCCCAAAAAGAAAACTCCTAGGAATATCATAGCCAAATTCCAGAGTTCACAGGTCAAGGAGAAAATATTGCAAGCACCCAGGAAGAAACAATTTGAGTATTGTGGAAACACAATCAGGATAACACAGGATCTAGCCGCTTCTACATTAAGGGATCAAAGGGCTTAGAATATGATATTCTGGAGGTCAAAGGAGCTAGCATTAAAACCAAGAACCACCTACCCAGAAAAACTGAGTATAATACTAAAGGGGAAAATATGATCATTCAATGAAATAGAGGATTTTCAAGCATTCTTGACGAAAAAACCAGAGCTGAACAGAAAATTTGACTTTCAAATACAAGAAGCAAGAGAAGTATGAGAAGGTAAACAGGAAAAAGAAATCATAAGGAATGTATTAAAGTTGAACTATTTACATTCCTACATGGAAAAATGGTAATTGTAACTCATGAGACTTTTCTTAGTATGAGGATAGTTGAAGGGAATATATATATGTTTATATAGGAGGGTGTATGTGTGTATGTAAGTGTGTGTATATATGTGTACATGTGTACATAGACAGGGCACAGGATCAGTTGAATATGAAAGGATGATATCTAAAAAATAAAATTAAGAGGTGAGAGAGGAATATAATTGAAGAGGGAGACAGGGAGAGATAGAATAGGATAAGTTATCTCATATAAAAGAGGCAAGAGAAAACTGTTCCAATGAAGGGGAAGAGTAGGGAGATGAAAGGGAATGGGTCGACCTTACTCTCATTGAATTTGACTTAAGGAGGGAATAACATACACACTCAACTGGGTATCTTATCCTACAGGAAAGCAGTGGGGAAGAGCATAAGAGGGGAGATGATAGAAGGGAGAGCAGATTGGGGAAGACGGTAGTTAGAAGCACACACTTTGGAAAAGGGACAGGGTCAAAAGAGAAAATAGAATAAGTGGGGGGTGGGATAGGATGGATGGAAATATAGTTAGTCTTTCACAATATAACTACTATGGAAATGTTTTGTGTAACTACGCATGTACAACCTATATTGAATTGCCTATCTTCCCAGGGGGGTGGGTGAGGAGGGAAGAAGGGAAAGAATCTGGAAATCAAAGTTTTAAAAACAAATGTTTTCAAAAATTGTTTTTTTACAGGGAAATAAGATATACAAGCACTGGGGTATAGAAATCCATCTTGTCCTACTAGGGGATGGGGGAGGATATAAGAGAGAACAGACTGATGGAAGGGGTGTCCAGTAGGCTTGCTATTTGGGGTGGGGGGCAGGGGAAAAATGGGGAGAAAATTTGTAATTCAAAATCTTGTGGAAGTGAATGTTGAAAACTAAAAATAAGCAAATTTTTTAAAAAGATATAGTCAGCTGTCTCCCACGTGCGTCAGTGCTAATCTATGTAGATAGAGGCAAGCCTTTTGTTCCAAACACATATGCCATGTTGGAGGGGTTGGAACAGTTTGTATGAAGAGTGCAATAGTCACTAGAAACCGGTTTCATTTGCACACTGATGTGTGAGCAAGAGTAAATCTCATTATTCCAAACAAAAACTTGTATTCTTTGTTTTAAAATGGGCTATCAGAGAAGTCCCAAAAACAAAATATATGAAGTAAAATTATATGTGTGAATTAGTAACAGTACACTGATATATTCTGACCAGTGCTGAATTGGCTACTGGCTTGAGATGGATAAAGGCCCTAACCAATTATTAATGCAGCATACGTTTCTAGTCAGTGAAGACTATTGCGGATTCAGATATCTTGTCTCAAAGGCCCTGTGCCACTGAAAATCTGGTGATACCTAAAGGAGGGAAAGCTATATGTGACACTTAGAGAGCTGGGTTATGAGCAAATGACAGTATGGCTGAAAGATTGAGAGTTCTACTGGACAGAATGCAAATGACATATGTGAACATTGCCTCACTGAAGCCCATGAAATGACTGTCGGTGAGAGCAGATGACTGATAAAGGGATGAAGAAGTGATCAAAGACAGGGAGTGAGCATGATGGAAAACATGCATAACAGGCTTTTGAAGGCAACCTCCTGTTGAGACATTGAATTGTCTCTAAATTGACTGTTGTTCTTGGTTCAAATTTATCCAACATATCCAACATAAGAAGCACCTAACCTAGCACTGCCACCTCATATTACTCTAAACCAGTGGTTCTCAACCTGTGGGCTATGTTCAGTTTGTAACAATGCATCGTGCATATCAGATATTTACCTTACGATTCATAACAGTAGCAAAGTTACAGTTATGAAGCAGCAACAAAAATAATTTTATGGTTGGGGGTCACCACAACATGAGGAACTGTATTAAAGGGTCGTGGCATTAGGAAGGCTGAGAACCACTGCTCTAAATCATGAAAGTTTTAAATATGAAAGCTTTAAATGTTGATTTTAGCTAAGAGGTTTTAATAATGATAATAAGAAACAGATTCTACTCGTCAAAGATGGCTGCAGACATCACTAAAAACTGTGAGAGTCACGTTGTCTATTTAGAGAATATGTTTGGAACTTTTAAACACACCGACTTACTGTTTTTGAAGAAGATAGCACAGGTGGCACTGTAGATAGTATGCCAGGCCTGGAGTCAGAAAGACTCATCTTTCTTGAGTTTAAATCTAGCCTCAATAGTTGCTGGCTGTGTGCCGCTAGGCGAGTCATGTAAGCTGTTTGTCTTGGCTTTCTCATTAACAAAATGAGCTGGAGAAGGAAATGGTAAGCCTCTCCCATATCTCTGCCAAGAAAACCCCAAATGGGATCCCAAAGAGTTAGACATAATTGAAAAATTACTGAACAACAACAAATACATAGTCATATTCAACCAGGAACCAGAAAAGCTTTCATGGGTGTGAATTATTATGGGAGAAATATTTTTCAAGGTATAGACCCCCTTCTAGGATCCATTCAATTCAGAGCAGAGACTTTGAAAGCACAATGCTCAATGAAATGTTAGCTCTGGCTGGCATCAAGTTGAGAACTATATGTTACTACCCTCAAGAAGATCCATACTTTGCACATTTCACTCACACATTGAGTCATAACATAAGCATATTGGGGACACTGAGAATAGAAGAAAAATGTCAATGGAGCCAACATGTGGCTTTCTGAGTTATCGTTCAGTCATTTCAATCATGTCTTTGTGACTCTGTTTTGGGTTTTCTTGGCAAAGATAATGGTTTTGCCATTCCCTTCTTTAATTCATTATCCAGACGAGGAAACTGAGGCAAAGATGGTTAAGTGCCTTGCCTAGGGTAACGCCACTAGTGCCTGAAGTAGGATTCGAACTCAAGTCTTCCCAACACCAGGCACTGTGCTCTCTGTTCACTGTGCCCCCTAGCTGCCTTTGGCTTTCTGAGGACAAGTGTTCAGTTCCACTAGGAATGATGCCACAGGCTTCATAATATACCTTCTGATGTTTGGGCAAGAGCCTTGCGACCTAATAGATTTGTATTTTGGAATCTCTGATGAAAAAGAGACTACAGACATAACCAATATATCTCTCAGCTGAGAGAGAAGCTAAAAGAAAGTTACCAACTTAAGGACAATTTCAGCTCCAAAGAATGATGACAGAAATAAACAACAGGATGATAGCTGAAGCTCTTGTCAACATCTTCAACAAAGGACAGAATTTTGCTGTGAAATCGTGGTGTCCTTAGGATACTCAAGTCAGAAGATTAGCAGAAAACTATTTCTCACAGTTGTATAGGGACTGGGCAGTTTACCTGTTTACAAAATAGCCCCAAAGATTTGCAGAAGTCAGATTTTATATTCTTGGTTTTAATTATCGCTACAGAAGGCAACTTCAGCCATTAAAGTAAAAGCTGCTTGTTCCTTGGGAGTAAAGTTATAGCAAATCTGGACAGCATACTGAAAAGCAGAGACATCGCCTTGCTTAACAAAGGTCTGTATAGTCAAAGCTATGGTTTCTCCAGTGGCAACATATGACTGTGGCAGTTGGACTTTAAGGAAAGCTGAGTGCCACAGAATCAATGCTGTCAAATTGTGATGCTGGAGAAGACTTTTGAGAGTCCCTTGAACTGCAAGGAGATCGAATCAGTCAATATCTAAAGAAATTAATTCAGACTATTCACCAGAAGGTCAAATACTGAAGCTTAAATATTTTGGCCACATAATGAGAACTTAGACAGACTTTGAGAGATAGTGGCCTGGCATGAGATAGAAAGATACAAGGGCCTGCCATGTTATGGTCCATGGGGTCAGGAACAGTCAGACACAACTGAATGAGTGAATTATAACAAATGTAAAGACAACTTGTCAAAATTAATTATTGCCAAAGACACTCTCCTGATCTGGCTGCTTGAGGAGAAGGAAAAGACTGATGGGCTCTAAGCAAAAGAAATTACCCGGAAATAGTGCAAAGACTGCCTGGAGCAGACATTTCAAGTCAAAAGGCCTTTGTTTGTCATAATCCAACAGCCAGTTCAAGTAGATGGAGAAAACAGAGCACAGAGTTAACACCATCTCTGCCTAGAATTACAG
>CM053582.1:366932382-366960449 GCA_028627135.1 Pseudochirops cupreus | reverse complement strand
TTGGGAAGAGAAATAAGAATGTTGCAAGAAAATCATGAAAAGAGAGTCAGCAATATGAGCGAAGAAATTAACACCCTAAAAAATAGATTAACTGAAATGACAAAAGAGGCCCAAAAAGCCAATGAGAAGAAGAATGCCTTAAAAAGTCGACTTTGTCAATTGAGCCCTTCATCACCCAAAGAAGGCTGAAAAGCTGAATTGGCTAATCAGAAAAAGGCATTTTTGCTCACTTTGAGTTAACATACCAATAATGCCTTTCTATGCTCTCTGAGTGAACCCAAAGTTCTCCTGCTAGATTAAACTGACCAGGAGCATTCTCCTGTTTATGACTGATAAAGACCAGGGGCCTTGAACAGGGCACTATCTTGATTAACGGCATTTTACTTATCTTGTTGTTATATGGCCCTCTCTTGTTAAGATGCCATCTCATTATGACTCTCTCTTATTTTCTGACATTCTCTTGTTTATGGTTGACAGAAACCAGACATCCTGGGAGCATTCTCTTGTTCTATGCCTGACAAAAGACCCAGGCATCCTAAGTCAGGAGGAGGGAGGAGGGAATTCTTCCTTTTTCTATGAGTATATAATATCCTTCAATTAACCTTTCTTTGAGCTCGATTTCAACTGAACACCCATGCACGGATACATGAACATCACCTGCTTTTAGAGAAATAAATATGCATACAACCTAATTTTGTTTGTCTTTCTTAGACAGAGCTCAGAAGATTGACACTGTGAATAAGCATGTGAACCATCACTTGACAAAAAAGTGGAAAGACATACGTATTTGGACATTGTTAATTTTTTTATTTTGTGTGACTGCTTATTTGTTACAAGGCTTTTTCTCCCCTTTCTTCCCTCTACTTCTTTCTTTTTCTAATGAGGGATGGTGGTTAGGGGTGAGGAGTTAAGAGTAAGAATGAGGTCCAAAAAAGGGAACAATTATAATATTTTTAAAATGTTTAAAATAAGAGAACAGAAGAATGTTATGGAGGAATCATAGGCAAGCAGGACAATTTGAAAGGTAATGTTCAGAATTTTGGGGAGATTCACTGTTTTTTGTAAAAATCTTCTCTTGGTGTTCTGCCCTATATCTGAAAATGCTCTCTTTTTGGTATTAAATTTTTTTAAATCCACACAGCGGACCCGTCCAAACATATACATTTCCTTCCTCATCTTGAGTTGATCGTTCGTAAAAAAGAGATGGGTAACATGTTTAATCATGAATCCTCTGGTTGATAATTGCTTTGACTTGAGTTTTTATGTTTTTCAAAATCATCTTTCTTTACAATCCTCTTTTAATTGCATAAATTCTTTCTCTGCATAAATTGTTCTTCACTATGTGTTCATCCTTGCTTTCCAGAATGCTCTCAAATTATCTCCTTAATTCTTATGGTACAATACAGTGTAATAAGCAGGTATTAAGTACCTACCATGTCCTGGGCACTGTGCTAAGTGCCAGGAATACAAATAATGAAAAGAAAGATAATATCTGCCCTCAAGGATCTTACAATCTAATAAAGGAAGACTCACAAAAGGAAGCTAAAAGGGGGAGTAGAGTGGGATCAAATCTAAGCCATGTCTGTTGCTGTCTGATGCTTCCTTATCCCATTTGAGATTTCCTTGGCAAAGATCCTGGAGTGATTTGCCATTTCCTTCTCCCGCTCATTATACAGAAAGGGAAACTGAGGCAAACAGGATTAAGTCACTTGCCCAGGGTCACACAGCTAGTAAGTATCTAAGGCCAGATTTAAACTCAGATCTTCCTAACTTAAGGCCAGGCACCCTATCCACTACACCACCTACCTGCCCCAAACAGCAGCTGTGCCCCTGAAACCGTGATCCTGAGAGTAAGGATCTCATGCTCTACCAACTGAGCTAGCCAGAGGACTTGATCAAGAGTTTTCCCCCAGGAATGTAGCTTGTAGTAAATGAAGAATTCCATGGGCTTCTAAGTCGTCTTTAATTGGAAATTTTTTGAGAACGGTTTTGCTCTGCCCTCCACCTTTCCAGTCAGAGGAGTAGAGGCTTTTGTGGGTACTGATGAGGTGTAAGCCCCAAAGCTCTATGGTAATGGTGATGAGCTTTTCAGGTGGGTTAGGGAGGGACGCTTGATGATGATGAAGTCAAATACAAGGAACGAAGGTGCAGCTGGTGAGACGATGCAATAAGGTTCAATTACACTTACGTAACAATTTATTCAGTTATTCCTTAACAGGCTGGGTTTCTAGTATCTTGACTGACTTTTTTTCCATCTTAATTTCCTACCCCATGAATAGGAAATCTGTTTTTCTTGTGACCTTTTCTGTCTGAGTATTTTGCTCCCTCTTAACCCACTCCTAACTCTCCCAACCCATCTTTTCTATGTTGAAGGCAGTCTATTTTGATGTTAAACTGTTTCTGTGTTTCTGAGTGTTTTCAGCATTCTTTGATCCACTTCAGATGACTGAGGTTCTTCTGATACCCATTCCCCCACCCCCTTCCTCATGTATTTGTGCTCTTCACATACCTCAATTATGAAAAATACTAACCCCACCCCCTTTTTCCTCCCCGATGACACCCATATAAAGCAGCTGCCCTGAGATTACAGAGAAGGCTGTAGTACACTGTCCTAGGTGTTTCTTTTCTCTCTTTCCTTTTGTTATGTGCCCACCCACCAAGTCCCTGACTCAAGCACTTGTTGGCATTTTCTCCCTCTGTGTTCTTGGCCCTCCTCTCTTTTCTGCTTCTAACAAACAAAGAATAGGTGAGACTTCTTGCTTTACCTGTGACACACTTTCCCAATAAGTCCCCTCAGGGAGCTAGCCTCCTGGAATAAAAATGCCGTTTCATCATTGCTAAGGCGAATAGGCTAACAAATTGTTAGATCTGATCTGTAAACTCACTAACCTAAGCCAACGGCTTCATGTGGCATCTTGGCTAATATCTGCCTTTCCTTTATTGGTTAGAAGGGGAGGATTCCTTTTAGACCCCCTCCTTTTGGCCAAAAGGGGGAAATGTCAGGCTCTTCATGCCAAGATCACCCTTCTCTTTTTATTCCTCTTAGGATACAACCTGTTTTCCAGTGCTAAGGCCCAGCAAGCAAGCTCGACCCTTGAGTTTGGCATAGCAACAATCCTTTGCACTCACTCTCTGGATAAAAGGAGCCATAGAAAAATCCCAGAATCGTTTCACAGCAGCAGCAGATGACGGTCCCTGAGCTCAGACAAGTATCTCCCCAAACCATATTTCTGACATGGAGCCCTACTACGAATCAAACTTCTCTTACTGTTTCTGCTACCCCTCATTGTTAGGGCTTTAGCTCACTGAGTAGCCATTGCTATGTGTACTGAGATTTGCCCGCACGGAAGCAGTTCTCTTTGGTATCAAAAGATGCCCTGGCACATGTGTCTAGTTTCCCTTTTTCAGTTGTTGGAAAGGAGTTCACTGTCCTCAAGGAATGGGGAAGAGTAAGGAAGGGTATGCTTTGGAAGGTTTAGGGGAAATGTTTGTTTTTCTATTTCTACTATCTTGGCATCAAATGCCAACTGATGTTATTGGTTGAATGATGCTGGAATTCTAATCACTACTGATATCAGGCAAACATACTGGAATTGGAACTTGAACCAGCAGCATTAGGAAACCCCATGACCTCTTAGAGATATCATGGAGCCATGAAGGAAGATGCAATCAGTCTTGCTCTAGAGAAATTGTCTTTGGTGAGTGGAAGACGGGATAAGGATCCCCAGAACTTAAATTACTACAGCAAGAAGGCATTCCTCATGTCAGCCCTGAAAACAAATGACCAAAGAGTCATAGAAGTTATCACAACCACAGTTAACTCTGAAAAATAAGAAAAAAAAAAACAAAATAAAAACAAAGAGTTAACAGCGGTCATGAGCAAAAACCATACAAATCAATACAATCATTATTACCAATGTTAACGAGCATCAGATTCCTTGTATCCCAGTGACCTATTGCCAATATCCACTTAAACAGCACTTTTTAAATCCCAGATGCCAGATGTAGTTATCTATCCCTAGATGTCCTTTCTTTGACAATAGGTTTTATTTTTAGGACAGTTCAAAAATGGAGTTCTGCTTCTCTGGTTTAGATCTAGAAGTTCCCAGATATTCCTGACAATATAAATTAGTACAATCACTTAAATTTGGTTCCCTATTTTTGAAACATCAGAAAATTTCAGTTTATATGTCATTTATTTTTTCTGTCCTTAACTAAATCCTGTACCTGGCATAAGAATCTTTTAAAATATGAGGGTTCAATCATAAAATGAGCTTGTTTTGCCTTTTAAGTTATAAGACACTTTAATAAAGGAGAAATAATTTCACTTTTACCACTGTCTTATACAATATTTGTGTAAAAATCCAAATTTGAGATCTTATTACCAAGACATACTTAAATCTTGAATTTCCATGATAGAAAAATTTTGGAAGCCAATCTTATACATCTATATATATTTCTTAGAGGAATCAGTCCAATCCCTGCTTTCCTCAAAATTTGCTATCCTTTTTAACTAGACATCTATCACATTACATCTTTGTCTTATTACTTGGTCTAATTATTTCCTCTTTTGAAGGAGGTTATCGCTATATTATATTTATTTGACTGTGAATACGAGTTATAATCATAAGCTATTCATTCTTGCATCCTATTATAGTAACCCAATATGTTGGATATGTCCCAATTTGTATTATTTAATAGATTTAGTATTTTATTTTCAGAACTTCTTGGTTATATAAATTTGCTACAAAAGAAAAAGAGGGACAATGTCATATACCATAATGAAGACAATTCCAGGATGTCTATGTCCCTCATATTTATGGTCTCCATATGTTTACAAGACAATTGATAAAGTAGTGTCAACTGGATTCCAGGATATCTGAGTTTTCCCCCCATATGGAGTATGCTCTAAAGATAAGAGAAATTCCACTTTTCTGACTACAGGCATCCTGTCATAAACAGAAAGAATACCCATTGTCGACCTTACCTGGTCTTTCAAGTTACTGACATAGGAAAGGTCTTTTTAAGAGCAAGGCAAAGCAGTCAATTGATTAGTCCAGGCTTTGGCTCTTATTGAGGTCCAGAAATGATATTAAATTACTATCAATGCATATGTATGTATGTATATGTTATATATATGTGTATGTATATATACGTATGTATATACACACACACACATACACACATTTGTGTATATACATGAGAAATGTGCTTACTCTGGAAAGAACAACATTTTTTATTGAAGCCAGGAAAACTCTTATTTTAATGTTCTTGAAAATGGGTAAGCCCCTAAGGGAGCACACTTGTTAAGACAAATAAAAGATTATTTATTCCCAGTTCTCAATTTGAATTCCCCTCCCTCGTCCCTTTCCCACGGACTGGTTGCAGCTTCCTAAACCACCTATTCCATATTTTCCTCCTAGACATGTCAATAGTGGTACCTACCTTTTTTGTGAGTTTTTTGTGAATATCAAATGAGACAATATTTTTACAGTGCTTAACACATGAGCTCTAAATGCTTATTCCTTTCCATTCATTACATAAAGTCTAGTGTAATAAAAATGCTATGACATGAGACCTAGGGTGGTCTGTTGAAAGGATTATATTTAAATGGTTTTTTTTAGAAGTAGGGAAATGAAAATGTTTATTGCAATGTAAACATACAATACATTTGTACTTTAAATACAACCAGCTCTGCACCAGAAAAGCTGCCAGACTCCTACAACCTCAAGTAGCACCAGTCATGGTCCACCACACACCCTCAACACAGCACCAGACATGAGGGTCCCCCTGGGCCTTAGGGCAACATCAATGCAGTATCAGGCAAACAGCCAGTATCTGCAGCCACTGGCACAAGAAACCTGAAACAGAGCCTCTTCCACTCTGGGAGCAGAGATCAGTTATAAAAGAAAAGGAAAAAGGTCAATAAATGAGCAAAAAAAAAAAAAGAATCTGGCCATAGAAAGTTATTTTCGTGACAGTGAAGACCAAGATTCAAATTCAGAAGAGGACAATGATATCAAAACACTTATAGGCAAAACCCCAAAGAAAAACAGAAATTGTCTCAAGCTCAGAAAAATCTCATTGAAAAGCTTAAAAAGGAGGTCTAAAATCAAAGAAGACAGGTAGAAGAAAAATGGGGAAAAGTGTTATAACCTCCATTTTGTGAACATCCCCCATCTCTCCCCATCATGGGTAAACTTGCCTAGGAGATTTGCCCAAACCCAACAAAGCCCGTCTGGGCAACAAACCTGCCAAGTAAACCTGCCCAAACCTGTCACCCAGGTGACATATCCCCCTCCCCCTTATTGTATGGTTCTCAAAATAGAACTGGAAACTTTCCAATTGGACAACAAACTGATCACTGGGCAACAATCGTTAGGCAAGGAACTGATTGCTACCTTCTGGCTTCCATATTTTCCCTGCTTGCTCCCCTTGGTAACAGTTTTGTTGTGGTTTTTGTCTATATAAGCCCTGAGCATATGCATTTTGGGGCTGCTTGATTTGGATGTGTTCACCCCTTGAAGTTGCCAGCTATTAAACTCCATTTAAAATGATTAATGGTCTCACTCCCTGTCATTTTCAGTTCAACATTTTGGGGGCCCTAGCAAGATTGTAGTGTTTTGTATTGCTGTGGAGATCTCAGAACCTCGGACTCGGGGAAGGAAAGGACTGGTCCTGCCCTGACCCTGAGGGGAGCCAGGCCTGAGGACATCCCAGAGCCCCAGGGCTTGGTAGAGTTAGCTAAACCCTTCCTCTACTCCAATTCCTTCCTGCATTTGGCTTTTGTGGAGCTCTGGTCCTGCCCTGTAGAGGTAAGCTTTTCTCTGTTCTGCCCTTGGGAGTACTCATGTGGTAGGGACTGAGTGGCAGCTGGATGCATCTTAACACCCTCTTCCAGGTTCCCCCAAGACATTGGGTGGAAATTTTGGGGTAAGCCATTTTGCTTGGACCTGTGCTGCTCTGTTTTGGCTTGCCATTTGGTTTCCCTTTGAGTCTCTTTGAGACAATTTGGTGTCTCATGATTGTCTGTCTGTGTCAGTCTGCTTCAATTGTTATGTGAACAAACTGCTTGTTTAAGAATTTCTTGGGGCAGCTAGGTGTTGCAGTGAATAGAGCACTGGCCCCAGAGTCAGGAGGACCTGAGTTCAAATCCAGCCTCAGACACTTGACACACTTACTGGCCATGTGACTTTGGGCAGGTCACTTAACCCCAATTGCCCTCCAAAAAGCAAAAAAAAAAAAAAAGAATTTCTGTGTAGTGATCGTTCAACTGTGTAAAAATCTCTGAGTCTGCCACCTTGTAAGATTTAAAATGCAGCCAGTCAGAAAAGAAGAAAAACTGTACCTAGGCTAGAAAGAGTGATGGTCTCTTAAAGAAAGGTTGTTGGCAGAAAAATCAAAACCAAAAATCTCTCTCTCTCTCCACTCCCTTGGACTTTGGCCAAGTTTGAGAGGTGGAAAGACAGATGGAAAAAGAGGAAGAGGAAATTTCTCTCCTAAGATTTATCTAAGAGAAAAGGGGTAACTTCACCGATCAAAGAGAAGCAGGTTTCAAAACTGCACTTTGGAATATAACTAGCCCTTAACCCTTTCCTGGGTCACAGAAAAAGAACTGTGCAATATCATTGGGAATATAGATCCAGGTAATTAAATTCATTCTGGTTACTATTTAGCACTAAGATAAATTGGGAAAATGCATAGATCTGAAAGAGAAATATCTCAGAAATGAAACTTTGAGCTCTCCAGTAAGAGGAGACTAGGTCCAGAGTCCCACTCACCTTGACTGAAAGGTTCAAAGCCGTCATTCTTAAAAAATTTTTTAAAGGAGTGAATACCAGGCTCTTCCCAGACTAGGGCTACAGTGCCTTCTCCCTGTCATCCTGGCTCTGACCAAGTGAAGAATACAGTGAAAGGTTAGAACCATTAAGATGCTTCACCCTGTTGTCCTGGCTCTGACCGAGCTAAGGCTGCAGTGAAAAGTTAGAAGAATAGTAGAGAATTTGAGTTAACCTCCCCCACCTGGTGAAAGGAACAAGGGGAGAGGCACAGTAGCCCCACTGGCAACAGTCCTAGGTCCCCTGGGCACCCTGAAGCCCACTCCTTTAGGTATTCAGATGAACCTCTCCTCTCAAAACCTTAAGTCTCTGCAACTGTGGGGAGATGAGAAAAGGAGAGAAGAAAATGAGGTCAGAAGTCAACAAGCCTCTATACTTGGTAAGACCATTCTTATATTAATAATTTCTATACGTGGTTTGGAAATGCAATTAATGTCATCTTAATGTTTGTGTTATTATTGTATTTCTACATTGTAGTAAAATTCTCTTATATTGTAAAACTTGAGTGACCATTGTGAGCCAGAAATGGTGTTAGACAAAGCAACTTGTAATCTGAATTTAGTTGAAACTAAAAGACAATGAAAAAATTTGTTTAAAACTAGGTATGTTATTTTATTGAGTCCTGCTAATCCTGTCTTAAAGCTAAAAACAAGTTGGCTCTCACTTACGAAAACTGTGTTTTTTGTTAAATTGTTAACTAAGTTATTTGGGATTATTGTTATAACGTTAAAATCTAAAATTGATCCCATAGCAGCTCTAAGAGTAGACAGGGTAAACACCCCCTACTCCCCTCCCTTAGGAAGATGGTCAAGGTCACCTCCAATGTAGTGCTATAGGGAGTGAGTGGAGACCACATGGGACCAGCTACCATACACCAAGATCCTAAAAATAAAATATGGAGACCTTGAAAGATATCCTGGCAAGGAAAAAGAAAAAAATTAGTACCGAAAATAGGGGACTTGTCACACATAAAGTATATGGTTTTCATCAGTCCTTAGGAAGAATATCATAGGGTGGACAGGCAGATCAGCCCCTTCCTTGGGGTCCCTATTGATTTCTCCTTATTTGTAAACTTGCCAGATCCCCAGAAACCATCTGGTGGGCAAGGTCATCAGCCCCAGGAAAAGTAAAAGCTTGTTTGGGTTATGGAGTTCCTAAACAATGAACTTGGCTTACAGAGAAATTAAAGCTCTTATGTATGTAAGTCATGGTAAATATTCATTGCTTATTCCAACTCCGTAAGAATAAAAGCAATTTTATCCATCCCTAAGCTGTGATTGGTGAGATTTGCCATTTGAGGTAAAAGCTATTGGGACTGCAATTAGTTTTATTTTGAGTTTGAATTTAGATATAGTTGTCTGCATTAAATCAGGATCTGAGAGAAATGCTACACTCTACTCAGAGGGAATCCTGCTACAGGTGAAGGTTTGCTTTTGGGAAAAGCCAAGAAAGCAATTTTAGCCTCAATCTACAAGGGGACCCTCCTGGCTCACTTTCCACATTGTCTTCCTTTGAAAAGGACTGTTTTCCACCTGGCCATGAGGTGGAATTAAAATGACTCTTATCTGAATTCAAAGAGAGCTAAGGATGCTTTATCCTGTCATATCTGGCATGTACCTGCGTCTTCTTTTGTGGCAAATTTCTCTAATTAGAGCAAGTGGTCAGTAAATATATAAATATAATGCAGGTATGTGAAATCTTGCTGTTTTCAATCTGAATGTGTAGTCATTCCATATCCCAAACAACTGGGTAAATTAATATATAGGCTTATCATCTGCCTGCCTGCATAGTCAAGTGAAAGGTCAAATCCCTGGAACAGAACATTTTTTTTTGAATGATATGGGAACAATTAGACAAAAGGAAAAGAAGCTTGTGAAACAAAGGTACAAACACAAGTTAATCATTATCCCATATACTAAGGGATACATTTGAGCTACTAAAGTGTGTGTGTGTTAGATCTGAGCTATTCAGCCTAAAATGACATTTCTATAGCCTAAATAGTTTCATAAAAACATACTTGGCCTAGTCAACTGCCTGTTAGTAGACCCTGCATATTGAACTTGCCTATTAGATTTGTGTTTCTCAGATTACAGGCCAATTCACCTACGGTTGGCAGCAAACAGTGGATACCAGTCTATACTCAGCTACCATCACCTGGATGTGATGTATGCTTGGTTCCAGTCAATTTCCTCTTCGGGACCCACTGAGACAAGGACAGTTCTACTTCTTTTTTCTGCCTGAAGAAGCTACAGAAGCAGAGACCTTCATTTTCTCCCAAATGAATTTGGGTCATTTGGGTTTGGGTCCCAGCTCTTTGAGGGGGGAATGATGGGATCCTAATAAAGCTGCCTCCAGCCCCAATATTGTATTGGCCTGGCCCTCACTAAAGGCCCTTGTTTGTTTTACCAGGTACCAATTGTGAGTCAAGGGTTTGACTCTTGACAAAAAGAAGTGGGGATTGTTGTAACCTCCATTTTGTGAACATCTTCCATCTCTCCCCATCATGGGTAAACTTCCCTAGGAGATTTACCTAAACCCAACAAAGCCCACCTAGGCAACAAGCCTGCCAAGCAAACCTGCCCAAACCTGTCACCTGGGTGACATAGCCCACCTCCACCCTCCCAACCCTCCTTATTGTATGGTTCTCAGAATAGACCTGGAAACTTTTCAGTTGGGCAACAAGCTGATTGCTGGGCAACAACTGTTAGGCAAAGAATTGATTGCTACCTTTTGGCTTCTGTATTTTCCCTGCTTTCTCCCCTTGGTAGCAGTTATGCTGTGGCTTTTGTCTATATAAGCTCTGAGCATATGCATCTTGGGGCTGCCTGATTTGGGTGTGTTCACCCCTTGCAGTTGCCAGTTGTTAAACTCCACTTAAAATGATTAATAGTCTCACTCCCTGTCATTTTTGCTTCAACTAAAGAAATGAGAATGATGCAAGAGAATTGTGAAAATACTCAATAGCATGAAAAACTGCTTAAAAAATAGAATTGGCCAACGGAAAAGGGGGTACAAAAATCCACTGAAGAAAATAGCTTCTTAAAGAATACTCTTGGCCAAATGGAAAAGAGTATAAAAAAGTCAATTGAAGAAAACAACACCTTAAAATTGGGCAAGTGGAAACTAATGACTCCATGAGACATCATGAATCCATCAAATAAATTCAAAATAATGAAAAAATGGAGGAAAATTTAAAATACCTTATGGAAAAAACACCTGACCTGGAAAATAGATCCAGTAGAGACAATATCAGAATCATTAAACTACCTGAAAGCTGTAACCAAAAGGAGGACCTGGATAGCAACTCTTGAGAAATTATCAAGGAAAACTGCACCGACATCCAGGAACCAGAGGACAAAATAGACATTAATTTCCAAATCTTTGCCACCGCAAATAGAACTGCTATAAATATTTTTGTACATATATTTCCTTTTCCCACTTCTATGATTTCTTTGGGATACAGCCTTAGAAGTGGTAATCCTTTACAACTTGACTAACATTCAATGTGAAGATATTTGTAGGACCCATATTTGATTGCATGCCACCATGAGTGGGGGGAGGGAGGAGAGGAAGAAGGGGAAGAGAATTTGAAACTCAAGTGATTGTGGAAGAGAATGTTGTAAACCAAAAGCAAATAAATAAATTTTAAAAATAGACATTGAAAGAATCCAAAGATCATCTCAGGAAAGAGATCCCCAAATAAAAAACCCAAGTAATATTATAGCCAAATTTCAGAACTATCAGGTCAAGGAAAAATACAAGTGGCCAGAAAGAAACAATTCAAGTATCAGGGAGTCACAATCAGAATCATACAGGACTTGGCAGCTGCAACCTTAAAGAATCAGAGGTCATGGAACATGACATTCCAAAGGGCAAAGGTGTGAGGACTACAACAAAGAATCACCTACCTAGCAAAATTAGCATAATACTTTAAGGGGGGGAAATGAGCATTCAATAAAATAGAAGAATTTCAAGCTTTCCTAAGGAGAAGACCAGAACTAAACAAAAAATTTGACTTCCAATATCAAGACTCAAGAGAAGCATAAACAAGTAAAGAGGGAAAAGAAAACTTAAGGGATTCAATAGAGCTAAACTGTTTACATCCTTACATGGGAAGATGATACCCATAACTCTTAAAAATTGTATCACTAACAGCACAGATAGAAGGAATGTACATAGAGAGAGGGTATGGGTATAAAGCGTATTTGAGTGAATGACAAAAAAAAATTAAGGGATGAGAAAGAGGAACATGATGGGTACAGAAGGAAGGGGGAGATAGAATGGGATAAACCATCTCACATAATGAGGTGAGAAAGACCTATTATAGTGGAGGGGAAGACAAGAGGGAGGCGGCAATGGGTATTGCTTGAACCTTACTCTCATTAGTATTGACTCAAAGAGAGATTAATACATACAATCAGATGAATATAGGAATCTATCTTACCTGACAAGGAAGTAGGAGAGGAGGAGATTAAGTAAAAGGGGGTGGAGTAGGGACTGACAGAAGGGGGGGCAGATCAGGGGAGGTAGACAGAAGCAAAATATTGTTGATATGGGAAAGAGTGAAAGGAAAGAGAGGACAAACAGGAGGAAGAATTGGATGGAGGGAAACACACAGACAGTAATCCTAATTGTGAATAGGAATGGGATGAACTCTCCCACAAAATAGAAGCAGATAGCAGAGCGGATAAAAAACCAGAATCCTATTGCTCACAGGAAGCAGACTTGAAGCACAGAGACACACACAGAGTAAAGGTAAGGGGCTGGAACAGAATCTATTATGCTTCAGCTGAAATTTTTTTAAAAAGCAGGGGTGGAAATCCTGATCTTACACAAAGTAAAAGCAAAAATAGACCTACTTAAAAGAGATAAGGAATGAAACTACATCTTGTACCATAGACAATGAAGCAATCAAATTAGAAGACCAAGGAATAGTCGGCCTGTCAGATTTATGGGGAGGGGAAGAATTAATGACCAAACAAGAGATAGAGAGCATTACAAAATGTAGAAGAGATAATTTTTTTTATTTTGAAAATATTTTCTTTTTTCCCTATTGTTAATTCATTCATTTTTAATTTTCAACATTCATTTCCACAAGATTTTGAGTTACAAATTTTCTCCCCATCTCTCCCCTACCCATCACGCCAAGACAGTGAGCCTACTGAATGTCCCTTCTCCCAGTATGTTTCCTCTTATATCCTCCCTGATACCATCCTCCCCCAACTTTCTAGTAGGGCAAGATAGATTTCTACCCAGTGCCTGAATATCTTACTTCCCAGTTGCATGTAAAAAACAATTTTTAACATTTGTTTTTAAAACTTTGATTTCCAGATTCTTTCCCTTCTTCCCTCTTCACCCATCCCCACTGGGAAGATAAGCAATTCAATATAGGTTGTAGATGTGTAGTTTACAGGAAACATTTCCATAGTAGTGATATTGTGAAAGACTAACTATATTTCTCTCCATCCTATCCCACCCTCCATTTATTCTATTTTCTCCTTTGACCCTGTCCCTTTCCAAAAGTGTTTGCTTCTAAGTACCCTCTTCCCAAATCTGTCCTCCCATCTATGATCCTCCCTCTTATTTCCTTACCCCCTACTTTCCTGTAGGGTAAGATACCCAATTGACTGTGTATGTTATTCCTTCCTTAAGCCAAATTCAATGAGAGTAAGGTTGACCCATTCCCTTTCACCTTCCTGCTCTTCCCCTCCATTGCAAGTTTTCTCTCGACTCTTTCATATGAGATAATTTACCCAATTCTATCTCTCCCTTTCTCCTTCTCCCAATATATTCCTCTCTCACCTCTTAATTTTACATAATTTACAATTTCTTTACAATTCTTGAAAGTTGTCTAACCTCTTTTTTTGATCATGGCTTTCAGGTAGTCCAATAATTTTTAAATTATCTCTCCTGGATCTATTTTCTAGGTCAGTGATTTTTCCAATGAGATATTTCATATTGCCTTCTATTTTTTCATTCTTCTGGATATGTTTTATAACAACTTGATTTCTCATAAATTCATTAGCTTCCATCTGCTCCAATCTAATTGTGAAGAATTATTTTCTTCAGTGAGCTTTTGAACTTCCTCTTCTATTTGGCCAATTCTGCTTTTTAAGATATTCTTCTCATTGACTTTTAGGACCTCTTCTGCCATTTGAGTTAGTCTATTTTTTAAGGTGTTATTTTCTTCAGCATTTTTTGGGGCCTCCTTTAGCAAGCTATTGACTTGTTTTTCATTAATTTCTTCTATCATTCTCATTTTTCTTCCCATTTTTTCCCCTACTTCTCTTACATTATTTTCGAAATCCTTCTTGAGTTCCTCCATGGCCTGTGACCATTTCATATTTTTCCTGGAAACTTTTGGTGCAGCAGTTTTGACTTTGTTGTCTTCTTCTGGTTATATGTTTTGATCTCTTCTTTGTCACCAGAGAATGATTCTTTAGTTTGATTTCCCTTCCTCTATTTGCTCATTTTGTCAGTCAATTACCTGATTTTTGAGCTCTTTGTCATGGCAGAACTCTGCTTCCAGACTGGAGAGTGCTCTGTCTCAAATTTCTGGGGTTTTGCAAAGCTGTTGTCAGAGCTTCTTTTAGCCACCTACCTCAAAACAGTGAGGAGGTTGGCCTCTCCACAGCCATCACAAGTTATCTTATACCAGTGCTCCTCACCTGAGGACCACTACCCAAGACTGCGACCCAGATATAAGCAAGGGAAGATGGGGTCTTATATACAGAGGAATCTAGGGGTGGTCTAGGGGAGGAGTTTGGGGAGAGTCTTCAGGAGGAGTTAATGAGGTCAATGCAAGGGTGGATTGATATTTTGATAAGCTGAAGGGTGGGAGGTAGGTGGACAATGTAGGGCTAGTCTAGTAACAGATGTTTGGGCCCAACCACAATGAAAAATTTATGGCCTCTGCAAATGCCTCATCAAGGGGGAAGATTTAATCAGACTTCAAGGGGTTTCCCAGAGCCTGTACCTCAAAGATTCAAGGAGAGCTCAAGGGGGGTCCCAGAACCTGCTCCTCAAAGATTCAAGGGGAGCTCAAGGGGGGTCCCAGAGCCTACATCTCAAAGACTCAAGGGGAACTCGAGGGGGCTCCCAGAGCCCGAACCTCATCAGCAGGGGTTCATGAGTAGAATGTGGCTGCTTGTCCAAGCTCAGGAACCACCTGAGCCTGGTGTCAAACAATTCTCTGATTTGCCCAGAGAGTAAGCACAAGGACTGATGTTACACCAACAAGCACAGCTTGTTTGTTGAGTCTTAGCTCTAGAAAACAGGGTGTCTCCTAACAATAGTAAAAGGAGAAAGGGTTGGTCTTGGCATGGGGATCCTGATCATTGATCAACAAATTGATT
Organism: Pseudochirops cupreus; assembly: GCA_028627135.1. NCBI lineage: Eukaryota > Metazoa > Chordata > Mammalia > Diprotodontia > Pseudocheiridae > Pseudochirops > Pseudochirops cupreus. The sequence continues at coordinate 366,945,256 of CM053582.1, read as the reverse complement.
ATTAGTTACCCAGAAATTATGTCTTTCAGACTTATCATTCATCACACACTCACACAGCAACTAGGGAGGAAGCAAGATGCAACGGCCTATCCCATTTGTTGACCTGGACCTATCCAAATCATCTTTATGTCACTGCAAAAGTTATCAGTGAAAGCTGGCTTCGTACTGAATCCCTTGCTTATCTCCAGTGATCAACCTGTCAACATTTTACTCCCTTGCTGTGTGTTTCACCTCTTTAATCATGGCAAGAGTCCAAAGAAGTTTCCTTACAACAATATTCTTGGCTAGTTTGTTGCAATTTTATTAGGCTGCTAGTTAAACTTCTCCAGGGCAGTCAACAATTAGGGAACGCTGGACTGGGTACTTTCTTTATCCTCCCAGGCAGCAAAAGGACTTTTGCTGGGGAGCTACGCAGTGTCCCATCATTTGATCAATTTGCCTTCTGTGTTTGCAATGCCCTTCCCCCAACTCAGTCATGATGTGAGCCACGATGCCAGTTCATCTATTCCTAATCACTAACTTTGCCAAATGTTAGGGTTAGGGGTTTACCTAATGCTAGAACCCTGTTAATTTAGGTTCAACATTGGGACAAAATGAGGTATTTAGAAATCGTTGGACAGTTAATTCAGCAGGTATGTAGATGTGTATATATGTATGTTTGTATGTATGTATGTATATGAATCAAGGATACAGTGGTACATAGCTTTTTTTAGAAGAAATCCCACATGGGTGTAACTTTTTTATACCTTTTGGGGACCAGGAAGCTTCAACAAGGGAGTCAGCTTTGTTGCCTTTTAAGGAAAACTAATTCCTTTTTTTTTTCTTACTTTAAAAAAAAACACATTTAATTAGAAAACAAATTCCTAGTGCAAAGAAATAGGAACCCTGGTCCTATCATGTCAGGGCTGATTCATAAGGATTTTACCTTATCTGGGCTCTCTTTTGTCTTCTTTTTCTTCTGGATTTAGCTATAATTACTCTTTATTTTGGAGCAGCTAGGAGTTAGTCACACTAACTGTGTGACCCTGGAGTACCCAGGTGAAGTGACTTCACTTCACCCTATTTCTTTCTGTTTCCTATAAAATGAGCTGGAGAAGAAAACGGCAAACCTCCAGTGCCTTGGCCAAGAAAACCCCAAAATGGGGTCATGAAGAACTGGGCACAATTGAAAGTGACTGAACAATAACAACAAACTGGTGCATCATTTCTGTGTGCGTGTGTGTGTGTGTGTGTGTGTGTGTGTGTGTGTTCCTGTTGCATTGGTTGGCCTTTATTTTATGTTATTTGGAGGATAAAGCAGTCTTGGAAAAAGTGACTAATCTGCCATCTTGGAAGTTCTATTATTTTTTTCTTTAAATTATTTTTATTTATTTTGTAAAATATTACCCAATCATATATAAAATTTTTTCATAACCCTTTTTATTTTTGGCTTTTTGGATAGGGGAAGGCAGGGCAACTGGGGTTAAGTGACTTGCCCAAGGTCACGTGGCTAGTTCTGTGTTAAGTGTCTGAGGTTGCATTTGAACTCAGGTCCTCCTGACTCTAGGGCTGGTGCTGTACTCACTGCACCACATAGCCACCTCCATAATACTCATTTTAAAAAAAATGTTAAACTCCCAATTACCTCCCTCCTTTCTCTCCTTGAGAAGATTTGCTATTGATTATACATGTGAAGTCATGCAAAACATTTCCATAATAGCTATTGTTGCAAAAGCAAACAGAAACAAAATAAATCAAAAATAAAGTTTTAAAAAAGTATGCTTCACTATGCATTCAGAGTTCATTAGTTCTCTCTGGAGGTGGATAGCATCTTTCCTCATCCTATCATATTAAAAATGTTTTCCTTAGCCTTTAATTCTGACTGTTTCAACAGTGAAATAGGTGCTATGCTCTTAATCTTAATCTGCTGCTAGATGAACAAGGTAAATGGGCATGCACAGGTCTGAGGGGTCATTCCCCTGCTCATCAATCTCCAGTGGCTACCTATTGCCTCTAGAATAAAATACATTTACATTTAAAATGTTTTGGTATTGAAAGCTCTGCACAATCTGGCTACAACTTATCTTTCAGGCTTATTTCATTACTCTCTTTCATGTACTCTACATTCCAGTCAAACTGGTCTTCTTGTGGTGGCTGCAATTCCAAGCTTGGTTTGCACTCTCACTTCCCTTGGAAATCTGTGATTCCTTCAAGGATTATTTAGCTCCCAAAGGAATCTTTCCTATTGTTAGCTCCCTCCCTCCTCAAATGATTTTTCGTTTATTTATCTGCCTATGTGTATTCCCCAGTAGAATGTAAACTCCTTTAGAGAGAGATCGTTTTTTGTTGCTGTTGTTTTGGGTTTTTTTTCTTGAGGGAGGAGAGGGGAGGGGAGGCCCAACACTGTGTTAGTGTATTCCAGACAGCAGATGTTTTTAAAAGGCTTGTTGAATTGGGCTGAACTGCCATTATTACTGGTGTATCTTAATTATTTTTGTGTAATTCCCTCCAAAAAAAGGCAATATAATTTTTAAAGGTTAAATTTTTTAAAGTTGGTTCCTATTCGATGTAATTTATCTTTGCATCCTTCTCTTGATTCTCATATTCACTTCCATTGATCTCCTCTATGAAGGATTCATTTTAAGTGGTTTTGACTTCCATTGTCTACGGGTCCACTAGGACCAGAACTTTAAGGTCAACCGCAGAGTGAAAAGAAAGGAAGAAAAGGTAAGAAGGTAGAAAAGTAAGTGGTGGGAGCTACATTTGTTCATGCTGAATGACCATACTTGAGGGTAAGTAAGGCATGGGTGGAGTAATTCTAGATGCCCACTCACCCCCATCCTTAGCTTAAGGCTTCCATTTCTCCACTTTCTTCACTAATCCCTTACATTTACAGACATCATCAGAGCTAATGTAACAATCAATCAGAAAGTTCTTATTGGTGCCAGGCTCTGCATTGAGTGCTGAGATTTAAAGTGTGTGTGTGGGAGAGCCAGAGAGAGAGAGCCAGAGACAGAGTGAGAGACAGAGACAGAGACAGAGAGACAGAGGGAGAGAGACAGAGACAGAGAAAGACAGAGTGAGAGACAGACAGAGAGACAGAGACAGAGAGAGTGAGAGTGAGAGACAGAGAGACAGAGAGAGAGAGTGAGAGAGACAGAGACACAGAGAGAGTGAGACAGACAGAGACAGAGAGACACAGAGAGAGACAGAGAGACAGAGAGCGAGCGCCAGCTGGCATCCCAATGGAGAAAACTTGTCAACAGGAGGTCAATCGTAGAGAATTCTTCTCTTCCAGCGCCCCTGCTCCTCAAAGGGACTTCACCCCTAAATAAAACCAGTCTTTGATTTCCTCAGGCTATCCGGATGAGCATCAGGGGGGGACGAGGCCTTTAAATGGGTCATTTCTGTCCTCCGGAGTAACGGGAGATGGGTTCATTTTTCACAGACACGGTAAAACACACTTAAAGATGTCTATTCATGTAGCCAAAAGGCTGCTTTGTGAAGCCGGCTGCTGCGGTGCCGTTTCGGAGGAGGAGGAGCGGCTGGGAAGAAGGCACAGATTCCTCCTTTGCTACTTCCTCCGAGTCATCCCCCCTAATTTCACGGAATCTGAGACACAACAGGTCAAGCACGCACCCCCACATAAATGTCATATTTAAGCAGAGAGGGCAGACGCTGGGGAGGCTATATCTGGGAGAAGGGGCAGCGATGCCAAGGATTTTTCCATTAAAGTGAGGGATATCTCTTGTATGGCAAATTTTGCATATCCGTGAAGAGTTGTAAGCTTGTGGTCTTGCTCAAGATTCGTGACCCATCGCAGACGGAAGCTTAGACGCCTCTCTCATTTCCCATTCTCGTGTTCCCCCTTGGAAGGCACTTGGTATCGTCCGGGGGCGGGGCGGGCGGGGCGTCCACGTGCTGGTCCCCGAAGGGGCTCCGATGTAGCTCGGCGGCCCCCTAGTGGCGAGGGGAGGGAGAAGACGTGGAAGAGGAGGGCCTAGGGGCGGGACGGAAGCGGGGCGATCGCTCCCCGGGCTGGAGGCGGCGGAGACGGAGACGGGAAGGAGGCGGAGGAAAGCCCTGGGGAGAGAGAACGAGAGGACTTTCTGCTGCCTCTTATCTTCGCGTTTATTTAAGGTACGGGCGGTGGAAGGCTGCAGCCCGCGGCGGGGGTGGGGAGAAGTCCGGCGGCGCGGCGATCTGAGCCCGAACGGGCCGCACAGTTTCTGCCCTGGCTCCCCTGGCAGACGCGGCAGAGCGGGGCTGGGAGGGCTGGGGGTGGGGAGGGGGAGGGGGTGCTCGGAGTGGAGGAGGCTGGCGGGCCTCGGACCGAGGATGATTTCGTCTGTCTTTCTCCTCCACCCTGGCCGGCCACCCTTGTTTTTTCCTCCCCCCTTTTTGGTTTTTAGAGTCGTTAAGCCTGTTTATAAACTGGCTGCCCCCAGCGAACCCCTCGGGCTGCAGGATGCAATCAGCCTCGGGGTTGGAGCCCAGGAGCGGGGTGAGGCTGCCGGAGTCAGGGGCGCCGATGACTCGCTCACTTAAAGAAGCGAGGCTCGGTCGCTTGGGGGCTGCCTCCTTCCAACTCTCCGCTCCCGCCCCCGCTTTTCCTTCCCTTCCTCCCGCACCTCCCGGGTTCTCTGGGCTCGCGGAAACACGTTAAACGCAGACGGCTTCTATCGAGCAGAGCCCTGGAGCTGGCCGCTGGGGGCGAGGGGCTGCTGGGGGAGGGACCCCAAGCTGTCACTTGCCCAGCGGGGAGGCGGCTCTTTAAACTTGTGCGGATGGACTGAGCGAGCGAGCAGCCTCGGCTCTTCCCGAGAGCTGCTCTGCCGGGTTTGGGAGCCGGGGGTGGGTGCTGGGACCTAGCAAAGCCGTGGGGCTTCGGCAGGGAGCCGGTGCCGAGGCCCGGGGCAGGGTAACCCACGCCCCAGGGAGCCGATGCCGAGACCCGGGGCAGCACGCGTGGAGGCCGAGCACCCCGCGCTTCCTTCCCGAGGGCTGCTTCCAGAAATCGAGGTGGCAAGAGCTAGAGCAATTCGCTGAGGCAGAAAACGTCTTTTATTTGTGTGAATAATTGTCGAGCAAGAGGACAATAGTGCATTTAAGTAACGTGTTTTGCCCAGAAGGTAAGAGTTGAATCTCAATAGGGAGATATATTTTTTTGGAAGCTGTCTATGAACGGGTGAAAAACTGCGGCTCCTTTTAAAGTGTATTTTGCTGGTGAAAGGAGGAGCAACAGTTTCTGGAGTCATTCATTTGTGACACGGTCTCCGTAGTCTCTGAACTTCCTCACCTTTCTTTGTTTCCCCCACCCTCCAAAAAAATGTGTTTAGGTTTAATAACACATCCCCAAATCCTTTATTTTCTTCTGCAGTTCAGTTGAGCCAGCGAATTTATTGTTTTAGACTAAGCGTTAAAGGAAACCATGATAAACCATTGAAAATCTGTTACGGAATTTAAAGTGTAAGGTTCTGAATCTGATCTTGGAATGCCTGGTCAATGTCATGTCTTCTTGGGATTTCCCCTCTATTACCTGTGATCCTAATTGCCTTTCCGGGGGAACCCTAGATATTTTATTAATTAGCTCTGAAACAATCTGCCCAAACTTATTTATTTGCACACAAAATACCCTTTTGCCACGGGGTAGAGTTTTAGGGACTATGTTGGAGAGAGCTGCCAGTGGCTTCATTTTCCAAGAATGTTAGTCATTTCCTCTCAGTGATTTCAGCGGGTTGATATTTCACTGCCTCAAAACTTTCTGTGCAGAAACTTTTTTTCCCCCAGAAAGCATGGTTATTTTGAGATAGATGGCCGTCTTTGTTTTAAAATTGTGGCAGTAAGGAGTGTGGGTTTTTTCAAAATAGGACCTTTTGAGAATTTTAAAGAAAATAATTTAAATAGCCATCAAGTCCTATAAACGTCCCATTCTAAAGCCTCCATGAAAGAGTGGCAAAGGAAAGGAGCCGAAAAAAGAACCGATGATTTGATTCCGGCCCTCAGGTATAAAATTTGTTAGAAATTTAAGCCTTCGTGGTTTGTAGAATAAAGTATAGGGCAGAATATAATATTTTTATATATGTGATAAATATGACATTTGTATGACCAGTGTATGTACTGATATGAAATTCATATTTCCCACAAAACACACTTTTGGAAGATTTATTAAACATATGCTGGCTATCTTTTCCGGAGAGTAAGCTTTTATGGAAGTCCCACTATGTGCTCTAACCCGGTCAAGAGCAGAGCAGCTCTGTCCGCTGAGCCCTCAGCTGCCTGTGGAAGAGCCCAGCGCTTGTAACATGAATGGACTTTTTTGGGTTTTTTTTTTTGGTGGGAGTGGGGAAAGGGGTGATTAAAATCTTACACTGATTGACCACTGGAATGTTTCAAAAGAGTTTCTGTGTCCTGGAAATACTCGTTTCTCTTCTCTCCCCCCTTTTTCTTTCTTTCGCTGCGTTGCATTTCTTGAATTCGCTGGTTTAAGACACTGCAGGCTTGATCAGGACAGAAAAATGCAAAATGGAAAATGAATAAAATACTGCAGATGAAAATGGGACTTTGTCCAAGTTGAGTGTTGGTGTTCAGATTTTCAGTCTGGGTCGGATATTCTGGCTGTAGGTATTTTGTTTCTTAATTCTTTAAAGTTGTTTCCGAATTAATGGATTTTCTTGTGGAATATTTAAGTGGATTATACTGCAGTTTTTCTAGTTTGTGGCACTTGGTTTCCAGTTTTCCTTTACAGTGGTTCTGAAGTTTCTGACTTTAAGCATTTGTGACAATAGACTTTAAGAATAATGCTAGAAAGGAAAGATTTTAGATTTTTTTTTGTCTTTTTGACAAGATGGTCAGATTTTGGCGTGAAGGAATATTATCTTTTTTTGGGCAAAGTAATTTTGAACTTGAAAGTTGTACATTTTGATGTCTAAAGGGATTTTTGTATAAAATCTGCAAGTAATTATTTTACTGCATGAAATCTAATGCCAAGGAGAGATTAATACATACCAGGTGGCAATGTGATCTCAATGAGGTATCTCTTTGGACCCCAGATGGAACACATAGAAAAAGTAGTTATTTTGAGATTTCTCAGAAACCTCAAATTGGGAGCTCAGTTTCATGTTATATTTCTCTAAAGTGCATACATGGTATTGTTTAAGCTCTTTAGAAAAATGTGTTATTTTTTCTGCTGAGATGGGTTTTTTAAACAGTTAATTGGATTAAGCCTCGTGAAATGCTAATATTATGTAGAATTATTTCAATTGGGGCAGAAAAAGTGAACTGGTAGTGGTTAGAGTTAACAAAACCTGATGTATATTTATGTTTGAGCCAATCTTTTGATTTTACTTTTTAAAAGACAGATTTGAAAATGGTCTTAGTAATTGTAAAATTATAGTAGCATTTTGCTAAAACATATAAATGGGCTAAATCATATGTTCCCATTTAAAAAAAATTAATGTAACATGAATTTTAGATCTGTTCCTCCCCAACTCCAATCATAGAAAGGAGGTGTTGCTTCTTGAAGTTATGTGGACAAAATCCAATTTTGTCCATATGTCTTCGATTTCAGTTTATGAAAAAGTGAGAAGTTAAAGTATAGGAACTTTTAAAGTGTTAGCTTTTTTAATTTTTAATTTATGGCATAAAACAAGCATTTCCATAACATAATGCAATAAAAATGTGATTGTACGTAAAACTACAAAATTACTATGCATAACTTGCCATTCTTTCTCTCCCCCCACTTAACAGTACTTTCTTTTTTCCAATTATATGTAAAGATGGTTTTCAACGTTGACTTTAGTTCCAAATTTTTCTCCCTCCTTCCTGCCCCTCCCCTAAGACAGCAGCAATCTGATATAGGCTGTACATGTACAATCATGTGAAACATTTCCATATTAGTCATATTGTGAAGAAAGAATCAGAACAAAAGGGAAAAACCACGAGAAGGAAAAAACGGCAAAAAAAGAAAAAAGTCTACTTCAATCTACATTCAGACTCCATGGTTCTTTCTCTGGATATGCATAGCATTTTCTATTTTGAGTCTTCTGGATCACTGTATTGCTGAAAAGAGCTGAGTCTATCAAAATTGACCATCACACAGTGTTATCCTAGTTCTGCTCACTTCACTCGGCATCAGTTCATGTAAGTCTTTCCAGGTTTTTCTGAAATCATCCTGCTCATCATTTCTTGTAGCATAATAGTATTCCATTACTTTTACATACCACAACTTGTTCAGCCATTCCCCAAGTGATGAACATCCGCTCTATTTCAAATTCTTTGCCACCACAAAAAAAGCTACTATAAATATTTTTGTACATGTGGGTCCTTTTCCCATTTTTATGATCTTTTTGGGATATGGACCCAGTAGTGATATTACTGGATCACAGGGTATGCACTTTTATAGCTCTTTGGGCATAGTTCTAAATTGCTCTCTGGAAATAGATCGGTTTATAACTCCACCAACAATGCATTAGTGTTCCAATTTTCCCCACATTTTTTCCAGCATTTCTCATTTTCCTTTTCTGTCATATTAGCCAGTCTGATAGGTGTGAGGGGATAACTCAGAGTTGTTTTAATTTGCATTTCTCTAATCATTAGTGACTTAGAGCATTTTTTCATATGATTATAGATTCCTTTAATTTCTTCCTCTGAAAACTGCCTGTTCACATCCTTTGACCATTTCTCAATTCGGGGAAACTTGTATTCTTATAAATTGGACTTAGTTTTCTATGTATTTTAGAAATGAGGCCTCTATCAGTGATGCTGGCTATAAAAATTGTTTCCCAATTTTCTTATTTCCTTCAATTCATGGTTGCACTGGCTTTGTTTGTGGAAAAACTTTTTAATTTATTATCCATTTTATGTTTCTCAATGTTCTCTATCTCTTTTGTCAAAAATTCTTCCCTTCTCCATAGATCTGGCAGGTAAACTGTTCCTTGCTCTCCCAGGTTGCTTATCGTGTCAGCCTCTGTACCTGAATTGTGTACCCATTTTGGCTTTATACAGTACAACATGTTGGTCTATGCCATACTAATTTTTCCCCAGCAGTTTTTGGCCAGTAGTGAGTTCTTATCCCAGAAGCTGGAGTCTTTGTGTTTATCAAACAGTACATTGCTGAAATCATTGGCTACTGTATCTTACGTACCTAATCTATTCCACTGATCCACCACTCTTATTTGTCAGCCAGAACCAACTAGTTTTGATGATTACTGCTTTATAATACAGTTTTAGATCTGGTACGTTTAGGCCACTTTCCTTTCATTAATTCCCTAGATATTCTGGACCTTGGTTCTTCCAGATGAATTTTGTTCTAGTTTGGTCAAATAAGTTTTTGGTAGTTTGGTGTGGTATTGAATAAGTAAGTTAATTTAGGTAGAATTTTCATTTTTAATTGCATTCGTTTGGCCTACCCATGAGCAACAGATATTGTCCCAGTTCCTTAGATCTGACTTTATTTCTGTGAAAAATGTATTACAATTTTGTTCATATAGTTCCTGGATTTGTCTTGGTGAGTGAACTTCCAAATATTTTACATTATCTACAGTTGCTTTAAATGAAATTTCTTTTTCTATCTCTCCTTGCTGGGTTTTGTTAGTAATATAAAGAAATGGTGATGATTTATGTGGGTTTATTTTATATCCTGCAACTTTGTTAAAGTTGTTAATTATTTCAAGTAATTTTTTACTTGATTTTCTATGATTCTCTAAGTATATAGTCACATCATCTGCAAAGAGTGATAGCCTTCTTTCTTTGCCTATTCTGATTCCATCAATTTCTTTTTCTTCTCTTTTAAAGTGAGCCTTTCTGGTTCAGTATTGAATAACAGTGGTGATAATGAGCATCCTTGTTTCACCACCCTGATCTTACTGGAACTGCTTCTAGCTTCCCCCCGTTACATATAGTGCTTACTGATGGTTTTAGATAGATGCTACTTATCATTTCAAGGAAAACTCCATTTATGCCTATGCTGTGTAGGCATAATAGGAATGGGTGCTATATTTTATCAAAAGCTTTTTCTGCATCTATTGAGATAATCCTATGATGTCTCTTAATTTAGTTATAAATATGGTCAATTAATGCTTATAGTTTTCCTAATACTGAACTAGCCCTGCATTCCTGGTATAAGTCCAACCTGATAATAGTGTATTGTCCTTGTGATATTTTGCTGTAATCCCTTTGCTAATGTTTTATTTAAAATTTTTGCATCTATCTTGATTAGGACAATTGATTTATAATTTTCTTCTTCTGTTTTGGTTCTTCCCAGTTTAGGTATCAACACCATATTTGTATCATGAAAAGAATTTGGTAGGACTCCTTCTTTGCCTGTTTTCCCAGATACTTTATAGAATATTGGAATTAATTGTTCTCTAAATGTTTGGTAGAATTCACTTATAAATCCATCTGGCCCTTGAGAGTTTTTCTTGGGGTGTTCATTGATGGCTTGTTTGATTTCTTTTTCCAGAATGTGGTTATTTAAGTATTTTATTTCTTCTTCTGTTAATCTGGGCAATGTATATTTTTGCAAATAATTCATCTGCTTCACTAAGGTTGTCAGATTTATCAGCATACGGTTGACCAAAGTGGGACCTAATTATTGTTTTAATTTCCTATTCATTGGTGGTGAATTCACTCTTTTCATTTTTGATACTGGTAATTTGGTTTTATTTTTCCTTTAGTTTAATCAAATTAATTAATGGTTTATCTCTTGTGTTTGGTTTTTGTTTTTTTTTCATAGAATCAGCTCTTAGTTTTATTTATTAATTCAATAGTTTTCTTAATTTCAATCTCTTCTTTGATTTTCAAAATTTCTAATTTGGTATTTAATTGAGGATTTTTAATTAGTTCTTTTTTTAGCTTTTTTAGTTCCACGCCTGATTCGTTGATCTCCTCTTTCTCTATTTTATTCATGCAAACATTTAGAGATTTAAAATTTCCGCTAAGAACTGCTTTGGCTGCATCCCAGAAGTTTTGGTATATTGTTTCCTTATTTCCATTTTCTTGGATGAAGTTGTTGTTTTTATCATTTGTTGTTTCAGCAATTCATTCTTTAGGATTAGATTATTTAGTTTCCAAAGAATTTTTGGTCTATCTTTCCATGACTCTATTACATGTCATATTTATGGCACTATCATCTGAAAAGGATCCATTTAATTGTTCTGCTTTTCTGAATTGGCTTGTGAGGCATAGGGCATGAAAAAAGTGCTGTAATACATGGTAAGTTTTTGTGTAGGTGCCATGTACTGCTGAGGAAAAGGTATATTCCTTTCTATCCCCATTCGCTTTTCTCTATATGTCTCCTATATCTAGCTTTTCTAAAATTCTCTTCACCTCTGTAACTTCATTCTTTTTTGCTTTGTGTTAGCTTCATCTTGTTTTGAGGGGGGGAGGTTGTGGTCCTCCACTAGTATAGCTTTTCTTCCTGTAACTTGCCTGGCTTCTCTCCTAAGAATGTGGATGCTATACTGCTTGGTGCATATGTGTTTAATATTGATATTCGTTCATTTTCTGTGGTGCCTTTTAGCAGGATGTCGTTTTCTTCCTTATCTCTTTTATTTAGATCTATTTTTGTTTTTGCTTTGTTTGAGATCAGGTTTGCTTTTTTTCCCTTGCCTTTTTTTTCCTTCAGCTAGAGCATAATATATTCTGTTCCAGCCTTTTACTTTCACTCTGGGTCTTTCTCTCTGCTTCAAATGTGTTTCCTGTAAACAGCATGTTGTAGGATTATAGTTTTTACCGCTGTGTTATCCACTTCCTATTTATGGGAGAGTTCATCCCATTCACATTCACAGTTATGATTTCTAACTCTGTCTTTCTCTCCATCCTGTTTCCTCCCATTTGTGCTTTTCTTTCTTCTTTATCCCTTTCATTCCTCACTAATGTTTTGCTTCTGACCACCACTTCCCTTAATCTGCCCTCCCTTCTATCAGCCCCTCTTCTTTTTTCCCCTTCCCCTTCCTACTTTGTATAGACTAAGAAAGATTTCTATACCCATGTGAATGTTATTCCCTCTTTGAGCCAAATCTGATGAAAGTAAGGTTCAAACAATGCTCACCTCCCTCCCTGCTTTCCCTATAATTTACCCTTTTCTGCTTTCTCCTTTCCTTTTCTCCCAGTACAGTCCTTTTTATTTACCTCTTAATTTTTTTTATCATCATATTAAAGTCAATTTATGCCCACACCCTCTGTCTTTGTATACCTTCTAAGTGTCATAATAATGATACAGTTCTCAAGAGTTTCAAGTATCATCTTCCCAGGTAGGGATATAAATAAAAAAACCCTTATTGAATAACATGTACTTTTTTTCTTTCCTGTTTACCTTTTTATGCTTCTCTTGAGTCTTGCATTTGAACATCGAATTTTCTTTTGAGCTCTTGTCTTTTTGTCAGGAAGGTTTGGAAATCCCCTAGTTCATTGAAAGTCCATCTCCTACCATGAAAGATCATGTTTGGTTTTGCTGATTAATTGATCATTGGTTGTAATCCAAGCTCCTTTGCCTTATGAGATATCATATTTCAGACCCTCTGATCCTTTGTTGTAGCATCCTCTAGGTCCTGTATAATCCTGACTGTAGTTCCATGGTATTTAAATTGTTTCCTTCTGGCTGCTTGTAGCATTTTCTCTTTGACCTGATAATTCTGGGATTTGGGCACAATATTCCTTGCAGTTTTCCTTTTGGAATCTTTCAGGAGGTGATCAGTGGATTCTTTCAGTGACTTTTACTCTCTGGTTCTAGGATGTCAGGGAAGTTTTCCTTGATAATTTCTTTCCTTTTTTTTTTTAAATTTATTTTATTAAATTTTTTTTGAGTTACATATTTTCTCCCCGTCTTTCCCCCACCCACCACCCCAAAACAGCCATCCCAGTGTTTCCCCCCTCCCCCAGTCTATTCTCTCCT
>CM053582.1:366914202-366931882 GCA_028627135.1 Pseudochirops cupreus | reverse complement strand
GACTTTAGTGGGAAGTATCTTTGTGTGCGTTTTGGAGTTCTAGGATGGGTTTAGAGTCCTATTTTATGGGTATTTTGGGGTGGCTATGTGAGAGCTGCGATATGTTGCTGCTGCTACGCTGCCATCTTGGCTCCGCCCCCCTCCTTGATAATTTCTTGAAAGGTGCATTCAAATGCTGTTTTTGATCATGGCTTTCAAGTAGACCAGTAATTCTTAAATCATCTCTCCTGGATCTGTTTTCCAGATCAGTTGTTTTTCTGGTTTAGTATTTTATATTCTCTTCTATTTTTTCATTCTTGAGATTTTGTTGGACTCTTGATGCCTCAGAGATTCATTAGTTTCTGCTTGCCTAAGTCTGATTTTGTATGAATTGTTTTCTTCGGTTGGCTTTTGTACCTCCGTTTCCATTTGCCCAGTTCTACTTTTTAAGGAGATCTCTTCAGTGCATTTTTGTACCTCCTTTCCCCTTAGCCAATTGTATTTTTTAAGGATTTTTTTTTCCTCAGTCAGTTTTTGTCCTTCCTTTTCTGAGCTATTGACTCTCGTGTAACTCTCATTTCTTTTCCCAATTTTTCTTCTTTGTCTTATTTTACTTTTAAAATCTCTCTCGAGCTCTTCTCAGAAGGCTTTTTGGGCTTTGGTCCAATTCATATTTCCCTTTGAGATTTCAGACGTATGTATATTAATAATGTTGTCCTCTTCTCTTTTTGTGTCTTAATCTTCCCTGTCACCACAATAATTCTCTATGGTCAGTGTTTTTGTTTTTTTTCTGCTTTTTGCTCATTTTGTTTGCCTATTTCCTGGCTTTTAAAGTTGTGCTCTCCTGCTGGAGTACACGAGGCACTATCCTAAGCTGCTTTTGTTAGGGACTAGGTACCTTTGTGTGCTGGGGCTCAGGTGCTGGCAGTTGGAAGCTGTAGGGGTCTGACAACTTACCTGGTGCAGATGTGGGGTCCTAGTGGCAGTGTCTAGCATGTGCTTAGGCCAGGTTGTGTTTTTCTGCATTTTCCTGAGGTTACACTGAAGCACAGGGAGGTCTGGCTGCTGGACACCTGTCTGCTTGGGGCTGTGGTGGGGCACGTAGTAGTTCTCCAGGCTGGAGTCTATTGGTTCCTCTGGCTATGCTAAGGCACATGGGATTGGTGTTTGCATGCTCTGCCGTCCTGGGGCTCAGGATCTCCCCTTGGTAAGGTAAGGCTTGCTGGGCTGCCTTCTGTACTGGACCACGCTCCTCTTTTTACCCATGTGAAGCAGATCTTTAGTGGTCATCCTCCAAGTTTCCCAGGTTAAAAGATTGCTTTTCCCTACCTTTCTGCTGTCCACTGTGCCAGGATTTTTCCTGGGGTAGTATTTTTTGAGTTTTTTATAAGCCAGTAAGGGAGAGTGAGAACAATTTACTGCTTACTCTGCCATCTTGACTGCTGGAAATAGTTTTCTTTCTCTGTTTTTGTTCTTCCTGGTTCTGCTCTTAGTGACACATTTGTGTCATAGAAGGAATTTAGCAGGACCATTTTACCTATTTTTTTCTGACAGTTTATGCAGGGTTGGAATTAATTGTTCTTTAAATGTTTGGTAGAATTAATTTATTAATTCATCTGGTCTTTTTTTTTCCTTAGGAACCTCATTTGTGGCTTGTGAAATTTTTTTTTCTAAAATAAGTTTATTTAAGTATTATATTTTCTGTTCTATTAATCTGCACAATTTATATTCTTGTATTGGTCTATTTAATTTAGATTATTGGTTTTATTAGCATATGGTTGAACAAAATTGCTCCTAACAATTGCTTTTGTTTGATCTTCATTGGTTGGGAATTTGTCCTTTTCTTGTTTGATAATGGTAAATTTTTCTTTCTTGTTTTTCAAATTAAACAAGCCAATTCTTTATTTTCCTATTTGTTTTGTCGTATTTCTACTATTTTATTCTCATTTTAGGGCAGTTAGAAGGACAGAGGGCACAAAAATGGTTTTGAGACCTCTCTTGGGAGAGCTTAGGTGAGTAACTGCCTTTTCTCCTCCATCTCGGCTCTGTCCGTGTGTTTCATACAAACTGAAGTCTTGTGTTCTGGTTTCTAATCCATTTCCCCATCCTCTTCTGTTTTATGTGTGAGTTCATCCTATTCACATCCATAGTTATGATTGCTAAATGTGTATTTCCCTCCATCCTGTTCTCTTATACTTATCCTTCTCTTTTTTTTTTATCCCTCTATCCTTCTCTAGAATCTGTTTTGCTTTTGACTGTTGCCTTCCTTAATCTACCCTCTTACTAATTCCCACCAACCCCTTTTCTTCCTACTTCCCTGTTGGGTAAGGTGTTACCCAGGTGTTACCCACCTGTTCAAATGAGAATAAGGTCTAAGGGTTGCTCGCTCCCCCTATCCTCCCTTCCACTGTATAACTCCTTCTTGCTTGCCCTATTTATGTGAGATAATTTCCCCCATTTTTCGTCTCCCGTGCCCCCTCCCCCACTGTAGTCCTCTTTTTCACTCTCCCTTAAGTCTTTTGAGATCATCCCATCATAATATGATCACACCCTTTACCTCTAAAGTAGACTCCATTTAATAGCCACAGCAATAAAATTCTCAGGCTTTGTGTGTATCATCTCCCCATGCAGGGAACTTACCAGTTTAACCTTGTTTTAGTCTCTTATGTTATCTCACTCGTGTTTTATCTTTTTATAGTTCTCTTGAGGCTTGTGCTTGAATATCAGGTTTTCTGTTCACCTTTAGACTTTTCATCAGGATTACTTGAAAATTATTTAATTCAATAAATATCCATTTTTCCCTCTGAAGGATTTTACCCAGTTTTGCTGGATGTTGTTCTTGGCTGTAATCCTAGCTCCTTGGCCTTTTTGGAATGTTGTATTCTAAGCCTTCAGGTCCTTGTGGTGGTTAACTGCTGAATCTTGTGCGATCCTGATTGTGACTCCATGGTGTTTGTGTTATTTTTCTGGCTGCTTATAGTATTTTTTCTTCTTAACGTAGAAGTTCTGGATTTTCACTTTATAATTTCTGCGAGTTTTCATTTTGAAATTTTTTTTAGGAGGTAAACTGTGGAATCTTTCAGTTTTTACTTTGTCCCCTGGTCCTGAGATATCTGTGTAGTTTTCCTTTGTGATATCTTGAAATGTAATGTCTGGGCTCTTTTTTCTTCATGATTTTTAGGTATTCCAATGATTCTTAAATTATCTCTCTTTGAAATAGCATGTTTCTTGGAAGGGCACCAAATACATTAATTTGTTAAGTGTTTCCATTTTTATTATATTGGCACATCCAAACCATGAACAATTAATATTTCTCCAATTTTTAGATCTGTCTTTATTTCTGTAAGTAGCATTTACTACTTATGTTCATAGAATTCCTATGTATATTTTTGTAGATAGGCTCCCAGATAGTTTATATTCTGTAATTACTTTAAATGGAATTTTCTTCTCTCTTTCTGCTAGGTTTTATTTATATATATAGACAAGGTAATGGTTTCTGTGAATTTATTTTATGTCATGTCATTTTGCTAATGTAGTTTCAGTTAATTATAGTTGATTCTTTAGAAATCTATAGCTCATATTAGCAAAAAGCTGTAGTACTGTATTCTCTTTGATTATACTTATGCCTTTGATTTCTTTTTCTTGTCTCATAACTGTAGCTAAGATTTCTAGATATAATTCAATAGTTGCGATAATGACTGTCATTATTTTGCTTCCTGTTCTTCCTGGAAAGGTCTCTAGTCTTTATTTGTATATAACATTCACCCTTGATTTAAAATGTGTGCAGATTCGCACACTTAAGTAAGGTCCATTTATTCCTTTGCTTTTTACGTGCATTTGTTTTTGTTTGTTTATTTTAAAAGATTTACATTTTTTAGGTCAATTTTAAAAAATATTTTACAATTTCTGTTTTTTTACAATCTTTTGAATTTTTTTGTTTCTTAATGTTTCTTTTTTTGTATATTTCATTTTTTCCAAATTACATGCTAAAACAAGTTTTTTTAACATTTGTTTTCTTTTTAAACTTTTGAGTTCTAAATTCTATCCCTCCCTCCCTCCCATCCCCCCTTCCTGATAGGGTAAGCAGTCAAGTACTGGTTATAAATGTGCAATCATGTAAAACATGTAATTAGTATTAGTAATTTTATATAAGGAGACTAAATTTTTTTTTTAATGGAAGAAAGTGAAAAAATAGCATGCTTCAGTCTGTATTCAGACTATCAGTTCTTTTTTCTGGAGTTGGAAAATGTTTCATTAATGAGTCATTTGGGATTGTCTTGCATCATTGTATTGCTGAGAATAAGTAAGTCATTCATAGTTCTTCCTCGTACAGTATTGCTCTTACTGTGTATGATGTTCTCCTGCTTCTACTCACTTCACTTTGCATCAGTTCATGTAAGTGTTTCCGGGTTTTTCTGAAATCATCCTGCATATTATTTCATATCACACAATATTTCATCACAATCATATACCACAGCTTGTTTAGTCATTCCCCAATAAATGGACCTCCCCTCAATTTCCAGTTTCTAGCCACCACAAAAAGAGCCACTATATATATCTTTGTACAAATAGGTCCTTTTCCCCTTCTTTTGGATGTCTTTGGGATATATATACTTAGCAGTTGTTATTGCTCAATCAAAGGATATGCACAGTTTTATAGCTCTTTGGGCATAGTTCCAAATTGCTCTCTAAAATGATTTAACCAGTTCACAACTCCCCAACTGTGCATTAGTGTTGCAATTTTCCCACATCTGCTCCAACATTTATCATTTTCCTTTTTTGTCATATTAGCTAATCTGATAGGTGTGAGG
This sequence comes from Pseudochirops cupreus, assembly GCA_028627135.1. Lineage (NCBI taxonomy): Eukaryota > Metazoa > Chordata > Mammalia > Diprotodontia > Pseudocheiridae > Pseudochirops > Pseudochirops cupreus. Next base: position 366,927,092 of record CM053582.1, on the reverse strand, counting down.
TAGTTTAATTTGCATTTCTCTAATCAGTGATTTAGAGCATTTTTTCATATGACTACAAATAGCTTTGATTTCTTTGTCTCAAAACTGCCTTTTCATATTGTTTGACCATTTATTAATTGGGGAATGACTTGTATTCTTATAAATTTGACTCAGTTCTCTATATATTTGAGAAATGAGGCTTTTATCTGAGATACTTGTTGCAAAAAATTCCTCCCCCCAGTTTTCTGCATTCCTTTTAATTTTTGTTGCATTGGTTTTGTTTGTGCAAAATCTTTAATTCAGCGTAATCAAAATTATTTATTTTACATTTTATAATACTCTACATTTTCTTAGGTCCTAAATTCTTCCTTTATCTATGAATCTGACATATATACCATTCCATGCTCTCCTAATTTGCTTATGGTATCACTCTCTATGTGTAAATCATGTACCTATTTTGACCTTATTTTAATGTAGGGTGTGAAATGTTGATCTGTACCTAGTTTCTGTTGTACTGCTTTCCAGTTTTCCTAGCAATTTTTGCCAAATAATGAGTTTTGGTTCCAAAAGCTTGGATCTTTGAATTTATTATGTACCAAATAAGTATGGTCAGTTGCTATACTATAATGTGTACGTAATCTATTCCATGGATCCACCACTCTGTTTTTTAGGTAGTAACAAATTGTTTCAGTAATTACTGCATTATAATGCAGTTTGAGATCTGGTAAAGCTAGATCACCTTCCTTTTGTTTGTTTTTTTTCATTGATTTCCTTGATATCTTTGAGGTTTTGTTATTCCAGCTCTATAAAATAATTTTTGGGTAGTTTGATTGGTATGACATTGCATAAATGGATTAATTTAGGTAGAATTATAATTTTTATTATGTTGCCTCAGCCATGAACGTTTAATATTTTTTCTGGTTGTTTAGATCTGACTTTTTTTGTGTAAAAAGTGTTTTGTGATTGTGTTTATATAGTTCTTGCGTTTATCTTGGCATATAGACTCTCAAGTAATTTACATTGTTTACAGTTATTTTAAATGGAGTTTCTCTATCTCTTGCTAAGGCTGGGCTTTGTTGGTAATATATAAAAATGCTGATGATTTATGTGATTTATTTTATATTCTGCAACTTTGCTAAAGTTGTTAATTATTTCAAATAGTTTTTTTAGTTGATTCTTTAGGATTCTCTTAAGTATACTGTTATGTCATCTGAAAAGAATGAGTTTTGCTGTTTTAAGTTCTTTGATTTCTTTTTCTTCTCTTATTGCTGTAGCTAACATTTTTGTTACAATATTGAAAAATAGAATGATAATGGGCTTCTTTGCTTAACCCCTGATTGTATTGGAAAGGCTTCTAGTTTATCCCCATTACAGATAATGCTTGCTGATGGGTTTAGATAAATATTACTTATCCTTTTAAGGTAAGCTCCATTAATCCCTATTCTCTGTAATGTTTTATAATAGGAATATGTATTATTTTTTCAAAGGCTTTCTGCGTCTATTGAGATAATCAAATGATTTCTTGGTTTTGTTATTGATATGGTTAATTACACTGATAGTTTTCCTAATATTGAACTAGCCTTGCATTCTTGATATAAATCCTGCCTGGTCATAGTGTATGATTCTGCTGCTAAATTGCTGTAATCTCCTTGTTAATATTTTATTAAAATTTTTTGCATCAGTATTCATCAGGGAAATTGGTCATCAAATTTTTTCTGTTTTAGCTCTTCCTGGTTTAAGTATCATCACAGTATTTAATACATATTGTAAAAGGAATTTGGCCAGACTCCTTCAGCTATTTTTCCAAATAATCTATATAGTATTGGAGTAAATTGTTCTTTAGATGTTTGGTAGAATTTGCTTGTGAATCCATCTGTCCCTGGAGATTTTTTCCTTAGGTAGTTCATTGATGGTTTGTTCAGTTTCTTTTTTCTAAAATGGAGATTATTTAAGTGTTTTATTTCTTTTCTCTTAACCTGGGTTGTTTATATTTTTGTAAATATGCACCTATTTCATTTATCTTGATGTTTCTTGGAATCATTAACTTCCACTTAGCAAGTTCTAATTTTTAAAGATTTATTTTCTTCAGTGAGAGTTTTGTGCCTCTTCTACCTTTTGGAAAGTTCCTGATTTTTAAATAGTTCTTTTCTTCGGTGTTTTTTGTACCTCTTTTACATAACTCTTAATTCTCTTTTCATAATTATCTTGCATAGCTCTCATTTCTTTCCCCACTTTTTCCTCTCTTGCTCTTAATTGATTTTTAAAATTATCAACTGCTCCTTTTTATCTCTTTATTTCACTCTTCTAGGAATTCTTGTTGTTCTTAAGTCCAGTCTGCGTTTTAGTTTTAAGGTTTCACTTAGGTCGTTGTGAATGGTGGGGGGATCGTCCAGAACTCCCTCGATATTATAATGCTGTGGGCATCGAAACCATCTACTGTTGGCTTTAAAAATAGATCAGTGGAAAATAGTAGAGAAGAGAGAATCAGATATGATAGAATTCAACCCATTTTTCACTAAAGTAGAAAACAAAAGTTACCTAGGAAAAAACTACTTGTTTAATAGAATTTCATGGTAAAACTGAATATATTCTGGCAGAAACAACATATATACTCCATGTTCCACATATATTCTACATTGATATACACTTTTAATATTAAAGATTATACTATTACAAAACTAAAAGAGAAAATAGATCATATACTTTTCACAGCTATGACTAGATGAATAAATATTTTTGGTTACTTAAATCTGAAAAGATTCTATATAGATAAAATAATGTGCCTAGGATAAGAAGTGAAGTTGTTGAATAGGGGAAATTTTCTTTTCTATCTAATTTTCCTGCTAAAGATTTTGTATCCTAGGCATACAAATGATATATGTATTTATGACTTACAATCATTTCCCAATATATAAGTAGTTTAAAGATATGAGCGAACAGTTCTTAAAGAGAAATTACAAAATATTTATAACCAAATGAAAGAATGTCTAAAATAATTGATAATAAGAGTAATGCAAATCAGAACAACCCTGAGGCTTCACCTCATACCATGCAATTGGGCAAAAATGACAACAATGTTGGAGGGATTATGGAATGCTAAGGACAGTGATTCATTGTTGGTGTAGTTGTGAAATGGTGCCACCATTTTGTAAGCAGTTTGGAATTTTGCAAATAAGATGTCCTTACTCTTTGAACCAGAGATTATATTGATAGGCATATACCCCCAGGAAGCTGTCTATAAGATAAAAATCTTCATATACTCAAAAATATTTATAAGAGCATTTTTTTCTGATAGGCAAGAATTAGAATCAAAGTAGATGCTCATTACTTGGGGAATGGCTAAACAAACTATGGTACGTGAATGTAATGAAATATTATTGTACTGTAGGAAATGATGTGTGTGTGTGAAGTACAGAAATAATGTATATGAACTGGTTCGGTGAGCCAAGGAGACAATATACACAGTAACTACTACAACATTAATGCATAAAACAATTACACCCCTCCCCCCGAAATCAAAAGTAAATGTAACAAAATTATAAAGATCCAGCAGGACTGTATTGAAGAGAGTCATCCCTCATCAGCTAGGTAAGCCCACAGATTGTCGCACACTGTGTATGTTTTTTAGACTTTTTTCAATGTATTGATCAGTTCTGCTGATTTTTTTTTTTCCTCTTTAAAAAATACTGTTTGTTATATGAGATGGCTCTCTGGGAGGGGGAGTAGGTGGGATACTTAGGCTGACAATGACGATGTGTAAAAATCAGAAGCTAATCAATAAAAGCTTTTAAAAATACACACACACATACACACACACATACGTCTAAATCTTTCAAATCATTCTTTACAATCTTCCCTCCTTGGACCGTACCATTTTTTAACCTTGTTTCCAGCTACTTTCTAAATAAGTGCTGCTCATCATCCTTCTTTCCTCTCCTGCCTGGGATATTACTGTTTCTCTCTTTGACTTACAATAAGTCTTAATCTTCCTTTACAGCCAACAGCAAGCCACAACAAATCGTTCTGTAAAGCTCTACTTGTTGGTATTAACTGTAGGTATCCTCACCCATCTACTGTACTCCTGTAGCAACTTATTGTTGGTGCTACTTGCTGTCATGTGTACACATCCCTATATACATGTCTTGTTTACTCAAGTAGTGTTTCAGCTCCACAAGGGTGGGAACCATTTCTTATGATTTTTTGTATTACCGTTGCATAGCGTAGCACCTTGCCCCTAATAAATATATATTAAATATTTGTTATCAAAGCAAATAAAGTTTTTCAGTATTTCCTAAACTAATTTTGGAGTCTGTTCTGTTGCTCCATGCTTCAGACTACCACACATCTGCATAACGTGGCTTGGTGTAGCTAATTAGCTCATGAGAGCTCCTGCAGAGCTGAATTGTCCTTACTAGTATGTGAGTGAGCAGAAGTTAACATGACTTCCTGTATCTAGCTTGCCTGGGACCAGGTCATATTGCACATCCTAGCCAGTCATCTCCCCGATGCATCTTCTTGTCATTCGTACATGTAACTGCCCTTCTTCCTTCCACCTCCTGCTCTGGAAATAGCAGTCGAGTCACTGCTACTGTTATTCTACAAAAAACCACGTCATTCTACTGTCTTATGGCTCCACTTGTTTCCCCTGATATTTCTAGACCAAGCATTTCCCTGGCTGTTGTTCTCATAGGTCCTGTCTCTACCTATTTGAATGTTAACTTCTTGAGGGCAGGAGATGACTTGCTTTTTTACTTGTACCCCTAGTGCTCTGCACAATGTCTGGCCGTGTCTGGTTCTTAATTTATTCATTTGGCCTTGGAACACTTTTGGGTTTGAATGTTATTATGGAGCCTATAAATGCTAGTTTGGGGATATGATATATTATCCATATAAACAGCTAGGGAAATTGTAGAGTAAAATAGAATTAACCTCATTTTCATGCTGAAAATTGATTCCCATAGTGAGCATTTTGAGAAATAATGGCAGCAAAGTACTAAGTACTCTGGACCTGGGTTTAAGTCTCACCTCTGATGCTTTGTAATTGTGAATTCTTGATCTCCCTGGCATCAGTTGCCTTATCTATAAAATTAGGGAGTTGGACTTCGGTTCTAGATCTGTGATCCCAGTGATGTGCATACAAAGGTGTGCTAAGGGTTGAGCTGCTCATTCCCTGGCATCCTAAAGTTTCCCCTTATCTTGAAATACCACAAAACTTCCCCTTATCCTGGACCATAAAATTCCTGGTCCCCACCCCCCCCAATCCCATCCTGGGTCACAAAAATCCCCATGTCTCCCTTATCTTGTGTCATTCATTGTCCTCTTCCTTTGTCCTTATCTTGCAAGACTTACCTTATTGCTAAATCTCCAACCCCGTTTAGAAACACTAAAACTTAGCATCCTATAGGCTGTATAGCTTTCTGGTCATATAAGTCTGATCCTTGTCCAATATCATTGCCTTTGTTTAGCACCTTGCTAAGTCTCAGGCCCATGTGCTTTTGTGTTAATAAAACTCCCTTTGGCTAGCAGCAGTTCACAAGCTGTGGGTTATGTTCAGTTTGTAACAATGAAAATACATCCTGCATATCAGATAGATTCATAACAGTAGCAAAATTACAGTTATGAAGTAGCAACGAAAATAATTTTATGGTTGGGGGTCACCACAACATGAGGAACTATATTAAAGGGTCATGGCATTAGGAAAGTTGAGAACCACTGGGCTAAAGAGAAAGTCTGATTGAATCCTTTAAAAAAAAGTTGAACCAGCTCTCCCAGCTCTGACCTCAACACCCGGAATACCTGAGCTCTGAAGAAAAACATCCCTAGCGCTGAAATTTTTTCTTGTAACCCCCATGCATATCCTGTAGAACCAAAATAGTTCTGTGTAATGCAGTTTGAAAAACATTCACCGAGATAAGTTTTAGGAAATCATTTTCTCGTGCTATTGCCAAAATAGTAGTGCTGGTGATCTTATCATGAAGCACTGATCTTTTAACAGAGTGCTAATGGTATAAATTAATGTTCAGGTCAGTAGCGCATCCAACTCTAGTCTTTTATGGCTTCATATCATTTAAATTTGTATTATAATAATACATAATGAAATGTATATTCCATGAAGTGACTTTTCTAGATAACTAAAGCTTGCCGTTGTAAGTGCCAAAGACTTTTTAAAAAATTGAATCCATTTGGATGGAATTTTTTGAAATGTGTCATATACCCTACCTTTCTCATATAACATAAATCTGATTTAGCCATTTTTATGACTTGTTATTTTTATTATTATACAAAATAATTGATACTCATTAAAAAAAAACTTTACTATAGTATAGTGATGACTATCACCAGACATAGTGAATTGAAAGTTTGCCTGAGAGTCTAGAGAAATGGTCTTGCCTCTGACACATACTGGCTTTGTGACCCTGGGCAAGTCACTCTCTTGGTGCCCCAAGAAAACGAGAGACTGTGTTGGTATGTATTGCCAGTGGGACTTTCCCTATTGGGAGCTGACAGTCTGAAAAAAATTAAGTGATGCCTATTATCATTTGATTTTTTATTTTTTTTTTGCCTCACTGTCAGCAGCTGCTTCTTACTGCTTTTACCAAGAATCCATGGCTTTGGATTACAGCTTCTAACTTATATGCATAAACCATATAACTAGACGTGTTAAAAGCTTGTTAATATAGTAGTGTTGGTTACTGTTCAGGGCTAGGTATACTGTCTGAATTTTAGTTTTTATGGAACTAGGCCGTTCAAGGGTACTTTATTGGGAAAACTTCCTACTCCCTCTTATGTGGGTCTTGCGTAGGTACAGCTATCTTTTCTCAGTTCCTCCCTTTAGCTAGTCCCATGGGCCTGACTTTTCCTTAGTTACTCAGAAATTTATGCCCTCTGTTTTCCTACCGAGAGAGAACAGAAAAATCAAAATTGCCTGAGACCAACTATCCCTGAGGGAAGAGTCCTGCTTACCTGTCTTTTTGCCTTTACTTAAAATGTCTTCAGCTTGACCTGGAGATATTGATCCAGATTCACCTGACTTGATCTTTTCTCTGCTTTTCAGGAAATTATGAAATATTAAAAGTAATTTAGGTTCTTTCTCATTTGGCACCAGACCTCCTAGTCAGTGTGACTTCAACAGTTCTGACAGACGTGCCTTGTATCTTTTTCCTTTGTCCACATGCCTTGGTATCATTGTCCTTCTTTTGGTTTTCTGATCACAGTAATTAAACACAGAAATCAGAATCAGTTCTGATTAATTAAAATTTTTTCTTAAGCTGTCATCTTAATTACAGAGAAATATTTTTAAAAAAAACTTCTTTAGAGTTAATATAACCCCTCCAGGACATTGAGAGAGAAAGAAGAGGTTAAAAAAGAGAAAAAAAAACGCTTCATCTATATCAGTTCTTCCAAATGAACTATTCAGCAAAGATCAGATCACTCCTGACCTTATTCTCCTAGGGTGGCAGAGGCTATATGGAGTTCTACTGGCCACTTAGCATGAGTGTGCCAGTCTTTCTTCTATTTTATTCCTTTGCCTGAGTCTCTTTTCATTCATCTTTCTGTCTTGCAAATTACTCACTTAACCTCTCCAATTATCCCCATGCCTTCATGCACATTCTATGTCACTTTGTGGTTCTTCTCCGGGGCAAGTGGAAGGGTAACACTTTGTCTTTGGGAGATGTAGGAACTTTGTCAGCCTTAAAGGGTCATGTTGCTAGATTTTGAGGACTTTTTTTTTCAGTCAGCAGAAAATGACTTCAAATAGTCTTCTGTATTCAAATATTGTGACATATATTTTGGCAACCGAGAGGCCCTTTTTTACTGAGTTCTTGGTTCTCTGCTGTGCCCCTGCCCTCAACACCTAGCGCCATGAACCTAGGTGAAGATGGCAGTTAAACAGGTGTTACTGTCTGTGATCTTTGTCCTATAATTTATCATCCTCCACATTGTACTCCATCCCTTTTAGCTAGTTCAGTACTTGGCTTAATTTACTTTAATTCACCATTTATTAAGCATTTATCATATGAAAGGCTCTTTATTTTAGCTGCTGAGGATTCAGAGACAAAAATGAAACAATTGCAGGTTTTGTCATTGGGCATGGGATTGTATATGTCACGTACTCAAATAGGTAAATCCAAGGAAATTTCATTAGGATAGCACTGACAGCTGGGGTCAGGGAGGGAATGTAGAATCAGAAAAAGCACTGAATGGGAGGCGGCAGCTGAACTGAGACTTGAACAAATTTTAGGGGTTCAGTAAGTCCAAGGTAGGGGGAGATTGCTTGAGAGCATTTCATTTTGTTCCAATATTGAACCTAAACCACTAGCAACATGGCCTAAGTCGAGGCCTGTTTCTAACAGTGTAGAAGTGGCATTGGGGAGGAAGGAGTAATCTGACTTCCCGCCATGACCATTGAGAAGGGAAGCATGAGTTAAAGAACAGGCAATATTGAAGAAGGTAGCTAGTGTCAGTAGGAGGGAGCCGTGTCTCAGTGAAAGCCAGAAGGTATAGGGCGTGAAATGAAAACATGCAAGGTGAAAACAAGCGTAATTCCAGAGACATCAGTGATGGGGGGAATATACAAGGACGGAACTTTGGGGAACATAGGGTTAAAGGGCGATGAGAGTAAGTGAGTGGACAGAAGGGAATGGGGATTTGAATTGGGGTTTGTGCAGTGATAGCTGGATGTTCAGAATCACTGGGAGGAGGAAAGTAAATAAATGAGATTTTGCTTATTATTGAGGAAGAGTCCAGGCAGAATATCTTTGACTGTAGATAATTTTGTTGAGGGAGACACATGTTTAGACCAACTAAGTAATCAGTTTTCTTGTCATAAAATTTGGGGGAAAAAAGAGTTTCCCTTATTTTCCAATTGTTTTTAATTCCTCAAATTTTTTTTTTTTGCTATGAACCATCTAGTTTTCCTGTCTTTTTAAAAGACTCATTAATCTATTTTTATATAAAATGTGTGTATATTTTAAAAGCTCCTACTTAAAAACTCCTTTATCAGTTCAATAATTTAAAGTTGCATGCCCTATTCAGATTTTGCCGTGATTGCTTTAGCTGCATCTCTTAAGTTTTGGTATGTCATCTTATTCTTGTCATTTCACCAATTCTTTTTGGATTGTTATTAAACAAAATAAATAGAAATACAGTAAAACATATACAACATCCGTTTGTAGTTTAAAGTCAACATGTGGCCCACAGGTATCTGTTTCTATTTATATTTGACATCACTGTATAAGATCATAAATCCTCACAAATGCAGAAAGAAGAAATGTTAAATATATCCTTCACAGATCACAATACATTAACATTATATTTAATTCTTAGAATTAAAAACTGGAGACCAAATATTATTTATTTTTAGTTTTCAACATTTATTCTTATAAGATTTTGAGTTTTAAATTTTTCTCCCCTTTCTTACCCTCCCACTTTCCCAAGAGAACATGCAATCTGATATAGGCTGCACATGGACAGTCATATTAAGCATATTTCTATATTAGTCAGGTTATAAAGAAGAATTAGAAGCAGAGGGAAAAAACCATGAGAAAGAAAACACATACACACAAAAAATTGTTTCGGTCCGCATTCAGACTCCACCGTTCTTTCTCTGGATGTAGACAGCATTTCCCGTCATGAGCCTTTTGGAATTGTCTTAGATCACTGCGCTGCTGAGAGGACCTTATACGTTTCTGAATTACATTTTAATCCTAAGCTACCCTTAGGAATTTTGGATGCCACAGGTTTGATACCCTGCTCTGGTCCATGGCCAGTTTTTGTGAAGTTTCCCGTATGGGTGAGAAAAATATGAGCTCCTTTTTTTTTTGTTTAATAACTCCCCATAGATCTGTCATCTCTGATATTGCTAAAATTGTACTCAGGTCCTTATTTCCTTTATTGTTTGTCTTTTGTCTCATTCTGAAAAGGAGTCCCTTGAAACCCCTCTATTACCAGTATTTCTCACAGTAATTCAGTTACATTTTCCTTTAAAAATGTAAATGCTCTGCTGCTTGATGCATATACATGTATGAAGATGATGAAGTATGATGTGATGAACATTAATATAACATATAAAACGTAATGCATTTTGCTCCAGCCCCTCATTTTGACTTGCGTAAATTTTCATTCAAATGAAATTTTACTAAAAAAATCTTTACTTTCCAAGTCATCTTTTTTTTTATTATGAGTGAGTTCATCCCATCCTTGTTGTGATTTGTTAAATGTGTGTTACCCTCCATCCAGTCCTCATGTTGGTTTCCCGCTGCTTAGCCTTCCTTAAAGAGAAGAGTATAAAAGAGGAGGTTACTTAACTCACCTGGTGCATAAAGAGCATCTTCTTAAGCCTCCCTTTAACATTTCACTGTTGAACCTATTGTATTTGTATAGCACACTCTCTGTGTGTACTCAATAAGAGTGGTGTGTGTGTGTGTGTGTGTGTGTGTGTGTATGAGTGCGTGTGTGTGTGTGTGTGTGTGTGTGTGTGTGTTCTAACTTCCTTTAGGTTCAGGTGAAAGTGAGGTTCGAGGGATAATGGTTCCTTCTGCGACTCTCTCATGTTTGTATACAGGTGTCTGTTACAATTTGGTGTTTTCATCGGGAATGTTTGAAGGTCTTTATTTCGTTAAAGACTCTTTTCTGCCCCTCCTGTATACTCAGTTTTGATGAATATTTTATTCTTGGTTGTAAGCCTTTATCTTTTTTTTTTAATATCATATTTTGATCTTTCCTCTCCTTTAGAGTGAAAGCTGCCTGTTTTCCACCTTTAATATATTTCACAGTGGAGGCAAATGTAGACATGAATCTTTACACTGGGAACTTTTGTATTCTCAGGTCCCCTCTAGAAGTGGATCTCAGTGTAACTCCAGGTGCCTCCAGCAAGTTTTCCATAAATGAATTTATGCTTTAGTCAGTGTTTTGTGATGGCGTTACTTCCCACAGCAGGTATCATGTAACAAGGTATTTGTCACATTTGCCATTAGGAACTCTGCTTAGCTTCTACTCTGTGAAGGTTAGTCTAGGACACTTAGAACACAAAAATGGTACACCACCCCCCCCTAATCCTGAGGAGCTGATATCAGAGAAAGCTAATTCCAGACCTCTAGCACACTCCCTCAACCCCTCCTCCCCCTTCACCCATAGGGCTGCATAAGCCCATGCATGGATTGCCACAGAACTTAGTTCCATGCTCTGATCACCTCACCTTGCCCCAGTACCACAGACATCCAAGTAGCACACATTTACTCAGGCTGCAGTAGCATGATGTAATGCTCTGTGCTGCAGGAGAACTTGGGCAGAAAATGGAGGAATGCAGGGAAAGTGGGCAGGGCACTTATATGGGACTGAATGACACACCACCCAACCTAAGAAAAAGATCCCAGCATTCAAATGGGTTCATTTCTGCCCTCCAAAAGTCACTTAGGGTAGAGGCTCAAGTTGGTAAACCATGAATTGTTCATCATGCTCTGCTGATTGATGCATATACATGTATGAAGATGAAGTATGATGTGATGAACATGAATATAACGTATAAAACATAATGCATTTTGAGATACTTTGAGATCCAGGACCCAGGGAAACCGTCGTTAAAGCAAAAGGAGTCAGAATATGAGTCATAAGGAAAAATGAAGAAAAAAAGAAAAATGACCCATTAGTGGAAGACCACGATCTTGGCTCCAGGGCCCTTTTATTAGGCAGCTATGAATAAATATTGCAAGTCTAAGGAAAATGAATTGGCAGAGAAAGCTGTGGTTTACCATCCCAGCATAGAACTATAGCAAGAGTTTTTCCAAATGGTTTGAAAGAGAAATGGGAACTGTGAGAGCAGAATTTATGTCCTGCACAGCAGAAATAATTGGCAGAATATAAAAATTGAGTCCACAGTGACATATCTCACCAAAGAAAAAAGAGAGGATAACTGATTGGGAATGCAGATACATGGAATTTAAAGGAAATCTGGAAGGAAAAAATCCGTAACATTAAAAGAAATTATAACGTCCCTGTCAGTAAAACATACAGAACATGAAGGGCAAGAAGGGCAGGATATGTGGACAAATAAAGAATTACAGGTCTCCCAGAAGAACATGACAAATCAAAAAAACTGAATACTATAGTGTAAGAAATTATACAAGAAAATGATCCATAACTTCTGAACACAGAAAATAAATAGAATCTACAGATCCCCTTAAGAGGAAAAAACAACCTCCCCCCCAGCTACAAACTTCTAGACAGAAATTAGTTAAGTTTAGTTATTTCCATTGAGAAACAAATTCTGCAAGCAACCTGGAGGAAAAAAAAACCTGAAAACTTCAACATCAGATATAAAGGAAAGGAAATTAAGTAACATAACCTAAAGCAGCAGGAACAGTTGGAGGGAACAGAATAATGTTTTTCTTTTTTTAAATTAACTTTCATGTTTATTTATAGTTTACATCATTCATTTCCACAAGATTTTGAGTTACAAATTTTCTCCCCATCTTCCCCCTTCCCACCACCCCAAAACAAAGATCCCACTGAATCTTCCCCCAATCTGCTCTCTCCTGTATCCTCCCCCACCACCCCTCTGACTTTCCGGTAGGGCAAGATGGATCTCCTTACCCCAGTGCCTGTATATCTTATTTCCCAGTTGCATGTAAATAATAATAATAATATTTTTTAAACATTTGATTTTAAAACTTTAAATTCCAGATTCTTTCTCTCGTCATCCACTCTTACTGGGAAGATAAGCAATTCAATATAGGTTGTGTATGTGTAGCTACGCAAAACATCTCCACGAAGGACATATTGTAAAAGACTGACTATATTTCCCTCCATCCTATCCCACCCCCCACTTGTTCTATTCTCTACTTTGACCCTGTCTCTTTTCAAAAGTGTGTGCTTCTAACTACCCTCCCCCCCAAACTGCCCTCCCCTCCATC
>CM053582.1:366875368-366913702 GCA_028627135.1 Pseudochirops cupreus | reverse complement strand
TCATTTCCTCCCCACCCCAAGATGGCATGAGTTCTGATTACCCCTTCCCCTAGTCTACCCTCCCTTCAATCATGCCCTGCCCCCTTTCTCTCCTTAACCTCTTTCTTCTAAGGCAAGATAGATTTCTATACCTCATTGCTTGTTCATCTTATTTCCTAGTTGCAAATAAAAATAATTTTTAACATTTGTTTTTTTAAAACTTTAAGTTCCAAATTCTCCTTGTTCTTCCTTCCCTACCCACCCTCATTGCAAAAGCAAGCAATTCATTATCCGTTATATGTGTGTAGTTATGTAAAACACTTCCATAATAATCATGCTATAAAAAACTATATTTTCTTCCATCCTATCCCGCCCCCCCCCCATTTATTCTGTTTTCTCCTTTGACCTTGTCCATTTTCAAAAGTGTTTACTTCTGACTACGCTCTGTGTGTGTGTGTGTTTGTGTGTGTGTATTGCCTTCAACTACTTTAATTCTGAGAAAGGTCTCATGAGTTACAAATATCACCTTTCCATTTAGGAATGTAAACAGTTCAACTTTAATAGGTTCCTTATGATTTCTCTTCCCTGTTTACCTTTTCATGCTTCACTTGATTCTTGTATTTGAAAGTCAGATTTTCTATTCAGCTCTGGTCTTTTCATCAAGAATGTTTGAAAGTCCTCTATTTCATTGAATATCCATTTTTTTCCCCCTGAAGTATTATACTCAGTTTTGCTGAGGAGGTGATTCTTGGTTTTAATCCTAGAGCCCTTGACCTCCCCAATATGATATTCCAAGCCCCCTGATCCCTTAATGTAGAAACTGCTAAATCTTGTGTTATCTTCATTGTGTTCCCACAATACTTGAATTGTTTCTTTCTGGCTGCTTGCAATATTTTGTTCTTGACCTAGGAACTTTGGAATTTGGCTACAGTACTCCTAGGAGTTTTCTTTTGGGATCTCTTTCAACAGGCCATCACTGGATTCTTTCAGTTTCTATTTCACCATCTGGTTCTGGAACATCAGGACAGTTTTCCTTGATAATTTCTTGAAAGATGATGTCTAGGCTCTTTTTTTTTTAATGGCTTCCAGGTAATCCAGTAATTTTTAAATGATCTCTCCTGGTTCTATTTTCCAGGTTTGTTGTTTTTGCAATGAGATATTTCACATTGTCTTCTATTTTTTCATTCTTTTTAGTTCTGTTTTATAATTTCTTGATTTCTCATAGAGTCTTTAGCTCCCGTTTGCTCCATTCTAATTTTGAAGGAATTATGTTCTTCAGTGAGCTTCTGGGTCTCCTTTTCCATTTGGCCCATTTTGCTTTTTTTAAGGCATTCTTCTCACTGGTTTTTTTTGTTTTTTTTTTTTTTTTACCTCTTTTGCCATTTGGGTTAGTCTAGTTTTTAAGGTTTTATTTTCTCCAGTATTTTGGGCGGTTTTCTTCAGCAAGCTGTTGACTTATTTTTCGTGATTTTCTTGCATCACTCTCATTTCTCTTCCCAATCTTTCCTCTAGTTCTCTTACTTGATTTTCAGACTTCTTTTTGAGCTCTTCCATTGCCTGTGACCAATTCATATTTTTCTTGGAGACTTTTAATGTAGGAACTTTGACTTTTTCTTCTTCTTCTGGTTGTATGTTTTGATCTTCTTTGTCACCAAAGTAAGATTCTGTAGCAGTGGTTCTCAACCTTCCTAATGCCGTGACCCTTTAATATAGTTCCTCATGTTGTGGCGACCCCCAACCATAAAATTATTTTCGTTGCTACTTCATAACTGTAATTTTGCTGCTGTTATGAATCGTAATGTAAATATCTGATATGCAAGATGTATTTAAATTGAACATAACCCACAGGTTGAGAACCGCTGTTCTGTAGTCTTGAGTTTTTTCTGCTGTTTACTCATTTTCCCAGCCAAATACTTTACTTTCTAACTCTTTGTTAAGGTAGGACTCTGCTTCCAGTGGAGGTGGGGTGCGTGTACAGTTTCAGGCTTCAGGGATTTTGTGCAGTTGTTTTCAGGGATACTTCTGTAAATTTTCAAGTTTTCCAAGTGGTATGATCAAAGGAGAGGTGTTTACTCCTTTCCTGGCCTGTTCTTTGTTCTGTGAGTAACCACAAGCACGCTTCTGCCTTGGAACTATGAGGAGGATTCCCTCGCCACCACAGCCACTAGCTCTGCCGCACCATGCTCCTCCTCACCCCAGAAGTGCCACCCAGGATTGGAACCCAGATCCAAGCAGGGCAAGAGAATCCTGCCTCAACACCAGCAAAGAGATTCCTGAAATCCCTCTCTGATTCAACCACATCATCTGTGGGCCAGGATCTCAGGAAGCAGCCATTGTTGCTGCTACCAAGTAATAGGTTTTAAAAATAAAGACATGAAAAAATTAAAATGAGGAATTAGAAAAAATGTACATTCATTGGATCCCAAAAAGTAGAAGTTGCAGTCACACTGTCTGATAAAGTGGAAACAGCCATTCACAACATAAGAAGGAACAAAGAACATTCTACTAAAATTGTACCACTATCAGTCTTGCTCCTCATGCTTTAGCGTCTGAATTCATAAAGGAAACGTCAGAACTATAAGGAGACATAAGTAGTAACATCATAATGACAGATTTCAGTGTCCCTCTTTCACTTTTGCCTAACTCTAAAAGAAAGATTGAAAAAACCCCTGAAAATACAGAACTGAAGCTGAGAAACATACCATATTCTAAATGGGACTGCGAAGGAATATATTTATTTCTCACTACTATGTTGAATTTTACAAAAATTGACCATGTATTAAGGGCACAGAGATTATGTAAATATTAAAAGACTGAAATAGTAAATACTTCCTTTACAGTAAAAATAATAATTAGTTCAAGGATCACAAACCTGAGATACAGACCCAAATGAGACTTAATGATGAAATCCTGAATGGTGAGTGAGTCAAAGAACAAATAATAGAAACAGGAATTATATTGATGATATAAGATTCCAAAATATTTGGGATAGAGCTAAGCAGTCCTGAAGGGGAGAAACACATGCCTACAAAAACACATTGACAAAATAGAATTGGAGAGAATTAGTGAAATGAGTATGCATTTGAGAAAATAAGGAAGTCAAGTGCCATACCAATCATACTACCCCAACATTCGTTTTATGGAACTATAAAAAATAATAACAAAATTCGTCTGGAAGAACAAAAGGTCCAGAGTATCTAAGGAATTCAAAGAAATGCAAGGCAAGGTGGTCTAGCCTTACCAGATCTTAAATTGTATTATAAAGCAGTAGTCATCAAAACTACTTGGTACTGGCTGAGAAATAGAGTGGTGGGTCAGTGAAATAGGTTAGGTATACAAGATCAGTGTCAGTGTCTATAGTAATATACTGTTTGATAAACACAAAGACTCCAACTTCTGGGATAAGAACTCACCGTCTGACAAAAACTGCTGGGAAAACTAGAAAATATTATAGCAGAAACTAGGCATAGACCAACATCTTACACCATATATCAAAATAAAGTCAAAATGAGTACATGATTTAGATATAAAGGCTGATACTATAAGCAGATTGAGAATACAAGGAATAGTTTACCTGTCAGATTTATAGAGTACAGAAGAATTTATTACAGACAAGAGATAGAGGAGATTATAAAATGCAAAATGGATAATTTTGATTGCATGAAATTGAAAAGTTTGTGTACAAAGCCAATGAAACCAAGGTTAGGAGGAAAGCAGAAACCTGGGAAAGAATTTTTACTGCCATTATGTCTGATAAAGGCCTCCTTTCTAAAATATTTAGAGAACTGAGTCAAATTTATAAGAATACAAGTCATTCCCCAGTTGCTAAATGACCAAAGATAATGAACTGGCAGTTTTCAGATAAAGAAATTAAAGCTTATCTATAGTCATATGAAAAAAATGCTCTAAATCACTGTTGATTAGAGAAATGCAAAACAGAAGTCTGAGGTACCACCTCACACTTATCAGATTGACTATGACAAAAGAGGAAAATGATAAATCAGTGTTGGAGAAGATATGGGAAAATTGGAACGCTAATGCATTGTTGGTGGAGTTGTGAATTGATCCAACCATAGAGAGCAATTTGGAACTATGCCCCAAGGGCTATAAAACTATGCATACCCTTTGACCCAGCAGTGCCACTTCTAGGTCTGTATCCCAAAGAGATCATAAAAATGGGAAAAGGATCCACATGTACAAAAATATTTATAGCAACTCTTTTTGTGGTGGCAAAGAATTAGAAATTGAGGGGATGCCCATCAGTTGGGGAATGGCTGAATAAGTTGTGGTATATGAATATAATACAGTACTATTGTGCTATAAGAAATGATTAGCAGGAGGACTTCAGAAAACATTGAAAGACTTGAATGAACTGATGCTGAGTGAAGTGAGCAGAGCTAGGAATGTATTGCATACCATATAGCAGCCATAATGTACCATGACTAACTTTGATAGACTTAGCTCTTCTCAGCAGTGCAAGGATCTAAGACAATTCCAAAAGACTCGTGATGGAAAGTGCTTTTCACATCCAGGAAAAGAACTATGGAGTGTAAATGCAGATTGTAGCGTATTATTTACTCTCTTTTCTTTTTGTTTCTTCTATCTTGTGGTTTCTCCCATTGGTTCTAATTCCTTACCAGATGACTAATGTGAAAATACATTTAATATGAATGTATATGTAAAGCCTATGTCAGATTACATGACATCTTAGGGTGAGTGGAGGGGAGAGATAGGAGGGGAGAAATCTGGAATGTATGGAAGTGAATGCTGAAAACTAAAAATAAAAAAATTTAAAAAAGAAAGAAGTCAACAAAGAAACCTGAAATGAGATGAGATGTTAGAAATTAGGAAAGGCATAGATATAATGGAACCTTCCCAAGAGAAACTATAGAAATGCTCAATTACAACTGAAACCTAGTTCTTTGAAAGGACTGAAAAAATTGATAAACTTTTAGCTAATCTAATGAAAGAGGGTTAAAAAATATCAGCAAAATAGGAAATGAACAAAAACCCCCACAAACACAAGCAGGAGGAATCATCGGAATCTGTCGTTTTTTGGAATCTATTTATTTTTCATTTTCAGCATTTTAATTTCCACAAGATTTTGAGTTACACATTTTCTCCCCGTCTGTCCCCACCCCCACCCCAAAATCTGCTATATGTTGACAAACCTGAGAACACAGAATCATAGAGGAATACCTTAAAAACATAAAATACTCAAGCTAACAAAGGACCAAGTAGAGATTGAACTTGGTCTCAGAAAAAAAGAAATGGAATTAGCTATAAACCAAGTGTGAGAAATAAGAAATCTGACCCTGATAGCTCTGTGGTACAGTTCTATTACACATTTAAAGGATTACTACCCTTGTTTCACAAATTATTTTCAGAAATTGAGAAAGAAAAACATTCTACTAAATTCCTTTTATGAGACAAACGTAGTAGTAATGTTTAAACAAGGGAACTATAGGAATTATAGGAGAGCTATAAACCAATGTCATTAATGATTGCACTGGAGATACAAAGAAAGGTAAAAGACGGTTCTTGCTTTCAAGGATCTTCAGTGGGTGGGGATGGGGGCTGGGAACAACATGGAAACCACTAGTACACAAGTAAGTTTTATACAGCATTAACTTGACTGATAGAAGGCCCTAAAAACAAAGGGGATCAGGAAAGGTTTCCGGTAGAAGATGAGATTTTAGCTAAGACTTAAAGGAAGCCAGGGCTTAGAGATGAGGAACAAGAACATTCCAAGCATGGAGGGTGGGGAGGGCAACTGAAAATGCCCAGAGCCAGGAGGTAGAGTGTCCTGTTTAATGAACAATAAGGAGATCAGCATCATTGGGTGGCAGAGTACGTGGAGGGGAGTAAGGAGAAAGAATATTAGTGTTTTGGCCAGGTTATGACAGACTTTGAGTATGAAACTGGATTTCCTATTTGGTTCAGGGGTATCCACTGGAATTTATTAAGTAGGAAGTGACATGGTAACCCATTTATTTATTTCAAGAAGATCACTTTGACTGTTGGATGGAAGTTAGATGAAAGGGGAGAGGCTTGTGTCAGGGAGACCAGCCAGCAGGCTGTTGCAGTGATAGTAAAGCATGAGGTAATGTGGTCATCAGAGAGGTGGTGGTTATAGATGAGAGGAGATGCATTTGAGAGTGCTAATAAAGGTCAGGTCCACTAGCCGGGGGCGTCCCAAGGTTTGAGAGGTCTTAGCAAGATATTGAATATAGAGGGTTGAGAGAGTGTGAGGACCTGAGGATGACACCCAGATTTTGAACCTGAGTTTTTAAGATGATGCTAGTACCCCTAGGGAAGGTTGGAAGCCTAGGGTTTAGAGGGAAATGTAATGAATTCAGTTGTGGATTTATTGATTTTAAGATTTCTGTAAGACTTCCAGTTTGGGATGTCTTAATACGCAGTTTGTTGATGTGAGACTGAAGGTCAGTAGAGGGTTGAGAGCAAGAGTGAAGGCAGTTGACCTAGATATTATAGGGAGGAAAGATGGTGGGACAGTAGTTCATGGATGGATGGTTGGGTGGGTAGATCATTGGATGGAGGAAGGATTTTTTGTGGGTGAATGTGGAAGAGAAAGGCTTAATTGTAGGTAGTAAGGAAGCAGCCAGTAGACAAGGAGAGATTGAAGATTTAGGGAGAGAGTAATGATAGAGGGAAATTTCCAAAAGAAGATGGGATCATTTATGCATTTTTGAGGGGTTAGCCTTGGGAAGGAAAAAGGCTACTTCATTATGTGAGACAGGAATGAAGGCTTAGATAATAACAGAAGACATCTGGATTATTTGAGATGTGGAGGAAAGAAGAAGAGGGACCTCTAGGTGAGTGGCCTCAATTTTTAAGTAAAATATGAAGCAAAATTCTTGGCCGAGGTGGTGAGAAGTGACAAGGAGGAGCCATGGAGGTTTGAGGACAGGTGAAAAGGTTTCAAAAACCATTGTGATCAGAGATAGTTAGGGATGTGTAAAAGATTGCCTTGCAGCATTTTATATACAAATATGCACTTGATTCATGTATGCACGAATTTCATAAAGATTCTGTTTTGTTTGGAGAATAATTGGCAATAATTTTTTTTAGCCACCTACTTTTGTTATTAAGAAGGTCTGATTTTTTAAAATAAGCTTAAGAATGCAGAAATAGATTCCTTGTGTCCCCTTTTCCACCTCCCCTCTGTATCCCGTGTGCATCTTTTAAGATGCTTTACTGATGTTTAAAAGAACAAATAGAAGCCCTCCCTTATAATAAAGCAATATATACATACGGTCAAGCAAAACACAGTAACCTTTGGTCATCTGTGAGAATATGTGTTTGATTTTGTGCCTGTAGTCTGTCGTTTATGCCCACAGGTAATGTTTGGTTCTTAACCTTTTGAAGTCATCACATACTTTAGTTTTGAGGTCTTTCAGAGTTATTCCCCCTATTTTTGGTTGTAATTGTATGTTCTCCTTTGCTTATTTTCTTTTCTGAATCTCATATTCACTTACAAAATTCAGTAGAGCAAAATTTCCTTTGTCAGTTTATTTAACTTTCTCCGGTTGATGAAGTCTCCCCCTGCCTGTGATTTTTGCTATAACGGAAAGTTGTGCTATAAATTTCCTTATACGTAGGGAACTTTTCTCTGTCTTTTATTCATTGAGTATGAGCCTAATCTCTGGGTCAAAGAGGAAGCACAGTTTAGTCAGCTTTTTGGTCTAATTCCAAATTGTTTTAAAAAATGGTTGAACCACTATACAATTCCACCGACAATATACTATTATGCTTTTAGGACCAAGCCCATCCAGCAATTTCGGGTTTTATTACATTGCCAATCTGATTAGTATAAGGTAGTTGTTTTAGTTTGCATTTCTCACATTATAACTAATTTGGAGCATATTGTAATTGGTAGCTTATGTTTCTTTTTTTTAGAAATAAAAGTTTTTATGTTTTGGTGACTCCTTACTTATGGTTAACTCTTATTCTTGTATTCATTATTTTTTCTGTGAATTATTTATATACCCTGAACTTTATATATTTTGATTATTAGATCATTTATATGTCCTGGATATTAGAACTTTGTCAAAGAAATTTGCTATGGGTGGTCTCCCCGGTGATTTCTCTTACTTTAACTTTTTGTTGGTCAAGAAGCTGTTCACGTAATGAAAGTGGTGTGTTTGGTCTTTGGTGATCATCTCTGTCTTTAAGTGAGGGCTCTGTTCTTAGCTATGGTTGTGCAGAGTGTGTGGTGTTGCGTGTGCTTCTATTTGAAGCGTGTCGCAGTAGGCGGTGTAAGATTTTGGTATAACCCTCGTTTCTGCTACAGGGATCTCTGTTTTGCCCTGACATTTTTGTCAGATGTTTACCCCAGTGTTCCATGCCTTTGGTTTTATTGAACATTATGTTACTGTGTTTGATTGTTTTCGAGTCTCATTTGCCCAATTGTTTCTGTTGATCAGCTTTTCTCATTTTTAAACAGTACCAGATACTTTTGATAATTGTTGTTTTATAAACTAACTTAAGCTCTATTACTGCTACTTTTTCCCCCTTGAAATCATTGACCTTTTGTTCTTCCAGACTGATTTAGTAATGATTTTGTGTGGATAATTAATTTCATTATGATTTTGTTTTGATAGTTTGATCAGTATGGCTATAAATTTCTAACTTTAAATTTAGATAGTATTTCCATTTTTAATATAAGTATTTAAATTTTTGTTATGATATAAATATATTTATTATAATTGTTTATGGCTTAAATATGAAGTTAATATCTTTCCAATTAAGCCCTCTATTTTTGTAAAAAGTGTTTTGTTGTTATGGTCATGTGTTCTGAGTGTGTCTTTGTAGACTTCTGCATACTTTATACATTCTGTATGTCCTTTGAACCTGGTTTTTTTCTGTCAATTCCTGCTATTAAAAAATATATATATAGAAAGATAATTTTTTGTGTTTGCTTTATATCCTACCACCTTACTAATATTATTGCAGTGAATACTTACCTGAATATGTTGATGATTTTGTTTACTCTTAGCCTGAACTTATTTTTCTCAATTTCTTGTAATAGGTAATATCTCTAGAATTATATTAAATAGTAGCATTGGCCAATCTTGCTGTACCCCGGATCTTATTGGAAAAGCCTCTACTGCCATTTCCTAAATGATGGGCAGTTTTCAGAAGAAGAAACCAAAGTTATCAATAGTCATATGAAAAAATGCTCTAAATCACAATTGTCAGAGAAATGCAAATTAAAACTGCTTTGAGTTACTATCTCACACCAGTCAGTTGGCTAACATGACAAAAGGAACAATGACAAGGGCTAGAGGGGATGAAGGGTTTGGAAAAAGGAAAAATAATGTGTGGAGTTGTGAACTGGTCAAACCATTCTGGAGAACAATTTGGAAGTATGCCCAGAGGGCTGTAAAACAGTGCATACTCCTTAACTTAGCAGTAGCCCTACTACATTTGTATTCCAAAGAGAATACAAGAAAAAAGAATGTGGCGTATACATACAAATATATTTTCAGTAGCTCTTTTAAATTTATTTATTATTAGTTTCAACATTCACTTTTATAAGATTTTGTGTTCTAAATTTTCCTCCTTTCCCCCCCTCCATAAGACAGCATGCAATCTGATATAGGCTATACGTGTGCAATCATATTAAAAATATTTCCACGAAGGAAAAGAACAAAAGGGGAAAACCGCGAGAGAGAAAAAAAGCAACAAAAAAGAGAAAAAATAGTGTGCTTCAGACTCTGGATGGGGATAGCATTTTCCATTATGAGTCTTTGGAATTGTATTAGATTACTGCATTGCTGAGAATGGCTAAGACTAACAAAGTTGGTCATGGCACAGTGTTGCTGCTACTGTGTACAGTGTTCTCTTGGTTCTCGTCATTTCACTCAGCATTGGTTCATGTAAGTCCAGGTTTTTCTGAAATCTGCCTGCTTATGATTTCTTACAGAAAAATAGTATTCCATTACATTCATGTACCACAGCTAGTTCAGCCATTCCCCAATTGGTGGGTGTCCCTTCAATTTCCAATTCTTTGCCCCCACAAAAAGAGCTTCTGTAAATATTTTTATGCACTTGGGTCCTTTTCTCTTTTTTATTATCTCTTTGGAGTACAGACCTGGATCAAAGGTTATGCACAGTTTTATAGCCTTTTCAGCATAGCTCCAAATTGTTCTCCAGAATGGTTGGATCAGTTTACAATTCCACCAACAATGAATTAGTGTTTCAATTTTCCCACATCTTCTCCAACATTTTATCATTTTCGTATTTTGTCATGTTAACCAATCTGATAGGTGCGATGTGGTACTGCAGAGTTGTTTTAATTTAGCAGTTCTTTTTGTGGTGTCAGCGAACTGGACATTGAGAGAATGTCCATCAGTCATATGACTGATGGAATACTATTGTGCTATAAGAAATGATGAGGAGGATCATCTCAGAAAAACCTGGGAAGACTTAAATGAAGTGATGCAAAATACAGAACAGTTTTTGCAGTAACATTATTTATAGAGTAATATTATAACAATGATCATCTGTGAAAGACTTAGGTATTCTAATCAGTATTTTGGTCCAAGGGAATTCAAAGGACTCATGATGAGACATGCTATCTACCTACAAAGAGAAAACTGATGGACTTGAGTCCTGATTGAAGCATTCTTTTTTTGCTTCTATTTTTCTTGCCTCCCCCACCTCCGGCAACATAGGCTGATATGGAAATATGTTTTGCATTATTTCTCATGTATAATTAATATCATATTGCTTGCCTTCTCATTGGTTGGGGGAGGAATTACAGGGAAGAAGAGAATTTGGAACTCATTTTAAAAAATGAATGTTAAAATAAACTATGAAAAAGAAGAAAATGGAAAAGGTATTTCTCCATTATAGATCATACTGACAATTGCTTTTAGGTCATTTACTGTTTTGAAGAAAAGTCCACTTATTCTTATGCTTTCTAGTGTTTTTTAACAAATATTTTATCAAAAGTTTTTCTGCATCTGTTGAAATAATCTTGTGATTTATTTACATTTTTAAATGTATCGTGGGGAGAGAGAATGTGTTAAAAGTGTGGGGAAGGCCAGTGAAAACACTCAATTGAAAATGTTATGTGTAGGAAGAACAGGGAGGAAGCCGGTGTAACTGTATCACGGAGTGTGGGGGTGGGGAGCAGGAGGGGAAACTGGAAGGGTGTGCAGGATCCAGGTTATGGAGGGATTTAAATTCCAAACAGAGGATTCAGTGTTTGAATCTAGAGATAGGAGAGCCACTGCAGCTTATTGAATTAGTGTGTGTGAAGGTGTGACATCATCAGACCTGTGCTTAAGGACGATCAATTTGACAGTCAAATCAAGGGCAGACTGGAGTGGGGAGAAACTTGAGACAGGAAGACCAGTAGTAGGGCACTGCAATAATTCAGGTGTAAGGTGATGAAGGCCTGTACCAGAATAGTGGCAATGTCAGCAGAGATGAGTGATTATATTTTAGAGATTAAAACAAAGATCAAAAGAATAGAATTTGGCAACTAATTCAGTATGGAAGATGAGAAAGAGGAGTTGAGAATGACACCTGGGTTGTGAGCATGAGTGTCTGGGAATGTGGTGGGTACAGTAATAAAGAAAGAGGAGAGGTTTATGGGTAAAAGGTAATAAATGACTGAGACAGGTAAAAGGAGAACCAGGCAAAAGCAGTTTCATGAAAACCTAGAGAGAATAAAAAAGAGGGTACTGTAGGCTTCAGAGAGGTCAAGAAGGATGAGGACTGAGAAATGGCCATTAGAGTTGATAGTTTAAAACATCTTTGGTAACTTTGGAGGAAATAGTTTCAATTGATTGATGAAGTTGAAAGTCAGACTTTAGATTTAAAGAATAGAGTGAGCAAAGGAAATGGAAAAACCTTTTAAAGATGACCTTCTCAAAGATTTTAGCCACAAAAGAGGAGAGAGAGAGAACAACTGCTAATAGGATTGGGTGGATCATTTTTTAGGGACGTATATAGGCAGTCAGGAAACAGTAAAGAGGGAGAGATTGAAGAGTAGTGAGGGAATGCAGATGGGGGGCACTCTGATGGAGAAGATGGGATGGAATAGGATCACATGCACTGCTGGGTTATGTGAGATGAACAGGACAGAATGGCCTCAATTTTTTCACTGAAATACAAGGAAAATTTTTTGACTCCGAGAATAGGGGGAGTGGGAACTATGGAGTTTTGGAAAAGCCAGTGTGGTAAGGGGAGTAATGCATTGATTAGGGAGGTGTAAAAGAATTGCCTTGGTAGAGTGGCAGCCCAGTTCAGGTTTGTAGCATAATTCGTAGTGAATGCAGTCAGCATGCCTTTCTGATTTTCTCCGTCTTCATTCAGCTTCATGAGTAGGGTAAAATATGCAAGGGATGGCGAGAGTAGTATGGGTTTGAGGCATGGCGGGTAATACCAGTAATGGGGTGATGGGGAAGGGACTTGAGGAGAGGGGACTAAAGTCCTCTTCAACTGGAGTCAGACTGGTTCACCATCGGGTCAAGAGGGGGAAAGGTGATTCATGGATACCCGCTTTTCAAGTTCTTTGCTACAGCAAAAAGTTGTTACAAATATTTTTGCTCATATTTATTGCTTTGTGGTATAAGCCTGGTAATGGCAAGGCTGGGTCACTCGTCATGCCTAGTTTAGTGACTTTTGGGGTATATCGTCCAATTTGCCTTCCAGAATGTTTGGATTTTGTAGCTTCCCTGGTACCTAGTAGCATTTCAGTGTACCTGTCCTTCTGAAGCCCTTTTTATTTTTGTCATCTTTGCCCCCTTTGTGTATTAATTTAATTTGATTTGACTTGTTTTTAAAATGTTTTGTTCTGCAGTGTCACAGTCTTAGAAATATTTATGAAGGAAGCTGTATTGTGTGGTAGAAGTCATTCTGTATGTCCAGTCATAAGGACCTGTCCCATTTTCTCAGTCTTCTCAGAAAGTGATGTGAGTGAGGCTATAAGCCAAGCTTGTGTTCTTTTTCAGAATGAATTCTTTGGAGAGAGGACTGAGCCCAATCAGAGTTCTAATTCTTTTTTCCTTCAAGGATAGAAACCCCTATAGTTTTCCCTCCAGCTCGTTTTATGCTGTTTCTCTTAGCACAGTTATACTTCTTTTCCTTCACATGGATAGACTGAGTCAATATCTTCTTTTTCTTGTGAGGTATGAAATGGTTTCAGGTTGAGGCACTACTTTAGAGGTACCAGAAAGGGACCCCTCTTTCCTCAAACACAACTCTTTCAGGTTGCTTATGTTGGCTATGTTTGACAAGTGATAAAGTTCTGGGACGGGAACACAGACTGAGATGCCCAAGTTGTCCAGTGTTATTTCATACATATTTTTTTTTTTTATTGGTGCTATGATTGAATTATTCTAGATTTGACACTTTTCTTTTCAGAGTTGTTTGGAATAGTTGTGAAAAATAACTATTCTGCCATCTTCCTACCTGTTGTCAGTTTTGAATCAAAGATACCATACCCTCTTAATGATTACAAACCTGCCTCTTCATTTAGATCAACTTGACTTTTGGGGGCTCATCTCTGATTGAAGCCAAGAAGGGAAAGGAATTGTACCCTACTCCCATTTCCATATAGCTACAACTGTTAATCCTAGTGATGCCAAAGATGACAGAGCACACACATTCTTAACCTCATGGATTCTTCAGTACATGTGTTCATACTATTCACTTTGCCTTGAATATCTTCTCTTTTCCCTTCAACCTAATTCCTATCCTTGTGTAGCAACAACACAATATTCACAGCGCCAACAGTGACTATGAATACGCCTGCGTAGTTCAGAATCACAAAATATTACAGACTTTCCATATAGAAGACAGAAGCAGAACATTTCTTCAGATACCAGAAAGTCAAATCCATCATAGCAACAAAGAAGTTAATACACCTTATCACCTCCGAGAGGAACACCATACTTTTAGCCTTTCTACAAAGAAACCTTAACAAGCAGAGTTGTCTCCTTGCCTGCATCCTTTCTCTCGCACCATGCTAACTGCACTGACTCCAAGCTTCTTCTTGGCTCTGTTCCGCCCATGCAGCAAGTTCCTCCCACCACAGCCTCCATGTAATTACATTTGGCCTATTAGGGGGCAGGGAAGATCTTCAGATTCCCTTAGGCTTGTTAAGGGGCAGGGAATATCTTCAAATTCCCATTCCCATTATATTCAGTCCCAAGA
This sequence comes from Pseudochirops cupreus, assembly GCA_028627135.1. Taxonomy (NCBI): domain Eukaryota; kingdom Metazoa; phylum Chordata; class Mammalia; order Diprotodontia; family Pseudocheiridae; genus Pseudochirops; species Pseudochirops cupreus. Next base: position 366,899,530 of record CM053582.1, on the reverse strand, counting down.
TCTTTCATGTCCCTTACATAGCAAAAACACATTAACAATACATTTCATTACTTAGGTTAATGAAAGTTTAGGGGTAACTGGTGTCCACAGAACTTTACAGCAGTACAAAAGAGATAACAGAAAATAAGCACATAAAACAATACCTTAGGGTGGGAGCATGAGCACAAGCACTCCATCATTCCCCCCCTCGAACGAATGGGGCCGAAAATCTTGGGCTAAGGGGAGAAGGTGTCTTCTTCTGATAGCTAAAATTGGATGTAGAGCTGTCCCTGCCCCAAGAGGTCCTATTCGAGAGGTTAGCTCTTTAGCTGACATCCAGAGCTTGGTTGCCACCAGGTCCAGGAGTGATACATCACAGCTGTGGACAGGGAGTGACATCCAGCTTAAATGATCAGATATGCAGGTGGAGGGTACTAAGCCTGCAGGAAACAAATCTAGCAAACAAGTTTAACAGACAAAAAGCCAAAGAGCAATGAGACAATAACCAAACACAGTAGATATAGGGTCAGCTGTGCTTCTGGAGTCCATGAACCCACTATCATAGCCTCATTCATGGTAGAATATATGAGTTAAGGGTACCATTTGGTAATCATCTTCTCCTGAATAAGCATCAGTTACAGTATTGTGTTTCCCATGTAGGCTCAACCTGAGCTGCATGCATATTCCTTTTATTAGTTTTTTACTTCTTTTTGAAAGCTAAACATAGCAGCCTTCTCTTTTACCACCTGAGACCCTCTGGTTTGTCCTTCTGCAGGAATGCCTGAATACTATAACACAGCCACCTCACTTTCCATCTGAGTTTTCTCCTGCAGCAGTTTGTCTCTGCTTTTACATATAATGCAGTAATCTGTTAGTAAACCCAGCCTCTTCTACAGACTCCTTCCAGTTTTTTCCCTGGTTTTATTGGTAATCCTTGCAAACATGTTTCTGAATCTCTAGGTCCTCCTTCCCTTACCCTTGGTTCCCAGTTTTCACAGAGCCCTGTGCTTTTAGCTCGTTCCCTTGCTAGGGAGGAATAAGGTAAATTCTCCTATCCTGAGATATCCATTTCTTCTTCTAAAGCCCTTCTGTCTCCAAATAGAGGTCTGGTATTCCAAGATCTCATCCTTGTTACCAGATGTAGCACCAATGCAGTATTCACAGCGCCAACAGCGACCATGATATGCCAGCATAGTTCTGAATTGCAAAATATAACCGACTCTCCATACAGAAGACCAAAGCAAAACATTTATTCGGACACCAGAAAGCCAAATGCCCAAACCAGAAAGCTAGATCCCAACACCAGAAAGTCAAATCCATCATAGCAACAAAGAAGTTAATATACCTTATCATCTCAGAGAGCAACACCATGCCTTTAGTTTTCCTGCAAAGAAACGCTCACAAGCCTAGCTGTCTTCTTGCCTGCATCCTCTCTCCAGTTGTGCTAACTGTTCTGACTCCCAGCTTCCTCTGGGCTCTGTTTCACTCATTCAGCAAGGTCATCCCACCACAGGTTCCGTGTGATTACATTTGACCTGCGAAGGGGCAAGGAAGATCTTCAGATTCCCATTCACATTACATCTTGCTTCAGAGTCTAATTTAAATCTTACCTTTTCTGCCTTAGAACACAGCCCATGATGATCCCCCTGGGCATCTCTGCTGAATTTACCACTCAGCTAGATTTTAAGTTCCTTGAAGGGAGGGACCATCTTATACTTTGCATTCACTACAGTGACTTCCACGTAATAGGTGCTTAGGAGTATGAGATAATTAAAATTCGTGTTCTGAATTACTAATACATGAGGTTTGTCTTTTGAACATGGAACTGAAAAGTCAATGGTATTGATACTATGTTCAAATTCTTTCCTTTTCCCACTATATATTTTTTGTTATACTAGTATCTCCATTTCCTTTTCAGCTGTGATGCTATTGGAGACAGATGCCACCTTTCCTGTCCTGTGAAGTATGTGATGAGGAGTAACATTTGGCTTCCGAGTGCTCTGAACCTGTGGAATCTACAAGGTCTCAGAGCACAACTCTAAGCTAATAGAGTAAGCCCAGAATACAATGAACAAATTGAACTTCCATAATAATAGAGTCATGCAGGACCGCAGAAGTGTTTGCATTTTTCTACCCAATGATGAGTCTCTGAACATCATCATCAATGTGAGTAAACCTAACACTAGAAGTTCATAAATAATGTTTACTTTCCATCCACAGCTCCCAGGTTTATGAGGGGAAATTTTGTCGTTACATAAGGATATATTAATATGGTAATATTATGGGATGACAGTGTAGTATATGTGTGTGAGTATAAGCAAAGTGGTATGGTTTAAGTTCATAATCTAGGGACTGTTGACTTTACCCGGCCAAACTTGGCAGCCAGCAAATTCAGACAAACCTTATATCTTCTGAATAAAAGAATAAAGAAAGTTTGCCTTTGAAGTGTATTTCAAAAAGTGTTATCCACTAACTTGAAGGCTTGAAGGCCTAATAATTGCTTGTCATTTGTGTTGTTTCATTGTTGATGTTAAAATTATATTAAATTTTGATCAAACTTTTTTTTTCTAGTAAATAAAATTATATAAAATTTGGTGATAATATATGGTTCGAGATCAGTAGATTATTTTTAGTTATTTGTAGTAGGAATATAAATTGTGAGGATTGTTAGGATTCACTATTTTGTTTTACTCTGTATTTGACTCTTCTGTAGTTCTGTCCTCAATTTCCTATTTTTAGCAACAAACATATACATCACATTTACCTCTATTTCCTTTCTCTACCTGTGCTTTGGAAATAGATGATTAAGAGAAAAAAGGCAACTTTGTCTAACTTTGGTTATTTTTTCTACTTATGTAGTATTATAGACTTATTTAAAAGAACATGCCTTAAGAGGAAGCGTTCCAGTAAGTTTATATGTATGTTTATTTCATTAAAAAATACTTTTAGAGCAGGTATATCTAGGAAAATTGTTTATACTAACGATAAATTATTTTTTCACTTGTTATGCAATCTCTGTAATTTCATGGAATTTTGAAACTTATGTTTCCTTTCTTAGCAATCAAATCTGACTTATTTATTCATTGAAACTGTAGTGTTCATCATATAAAAGTATTTCTGATTCACATATAAACACAATTTTTGCCCAAACATTTAAAAGCTCTGTTCATTTTTGGCAACTTTAACACTTCTTTAATTGCAGAGATGCCAGTTTGCAGGCAGAGGATGTTTCTGACCGGGAAGTCCCTACCCTGATGAAACAGGGGTTTCAGTTGTAAAAAATGACAGTTGTCTTCCACAGTTTTGAAGAGGAAAAAATGAATTCACGCAAATAATTATTACCCGATTTTCTACATTTCTGCATTCTTTTTATGTAACTCAACCGAATTCAAGTCAAACAAACATTTATTACGTACTTATTCTAAGGTACTAGAGATATATAGTACCTACTAAAAGTCTGTGAAAATATAGTCAAAAAAGCAAAATGGCGTCTGCCTTTAAGGAGTTCGTATTTTGTTGGGGGCACTGTGCAGACGACATGCACAGAGATAAGTATACACGAGGTAATGTCAAGAAAGTTAGATAACACATCAGTGAAGGGTATCAGTAAAGGCTCTGTGTAGGAGGTAGCTCCTGAACTGAATCTGAGGAAAGCCAGGGAGAAGCACCATGGTTTAGCGGAACGAGCATGAACTCTGGTGTTAGAGGACCCACGTTCACATAGTTACTCGCTAGCACTTCTGATACTTTTTTTTACCAGAGATCTTGAGCAAGTCAGATACCTTCTGGGAGTCTTCGTTTCCTCATCTGTAACACGAGAGGGTGGAGCTACATGGCGTGCGAGTTTCCTGACAACTCAACATTTATGATTCTATCATCTCTGATTCTTCGAGGCAGGGATCATTTGGAAGTACATTCAGGCATGTAGACAAGTCTATGCAGGGGCAAAGAGGCGGAGTATAGAATGTAGTGAATGAGGAGCAGCAAGTAAAATGCAGTTTGTGTGGAATGTAATAACCACAGAACCAGGGAGTTGGAAGGAAACACATGTGCCATCTAGTCCAAGCTATAACCAAAAGGCATTTTCTCTGTAACATATTTCAAAAGCTTCAGCTTGAAGACCTCCAAGGGAGAAGAATCCACCAGCTGCCTCTCAAAGCAGCACATTCTGCTTTTGACAGTCAGTAATTGTTAGAAAGTCGTCACTGGCATCAATTATCTTTTCCTCTTTGCAACTTCCACCTTTGCTTCCGGTTCTATGGCCAAATAGAACCAGTCTAATCCTTCTTACAGAACACAGTCATCCAAGTTTTTTTTTTCCGGTAAACATTCCCAGTTCCTTTAAGTGAACCTCATATGACATGAATTTAAGTCACTTAATTGAGAAATATTTATGAAGTGCCTACATTGTTAGGTGCTGGTGATATAAAGACAAAATGAAAATCCCTATCCTCAAGGTGTGTATGTACATACATACATACATGTGCACATCTTTGTATGTATGTGTGTGAGTTTGGGTTTGTGATTAGTTGGAGAGATGAATAGATGTAGACATCGATATGTGTTTGTGTTTATTTATGTGTGGGCATAAATATAAAGTATCGATACAGATGTAGGCACATGTATTTTTAGATGTATTACCTAAATGGTTGTGAAGGCAAGCAGTAGGTTATATAATATAGATGTATATAGGTATAAGTATATTATGCCTATAGAGACAGTTAAATGGCTCAGTGGCTAGAGCACTGGGCCACTTCAAATCTTTCCTAAGACACTCGTTAGCTTTGTAACTCTGGGCAAGTCACTTAACCTCTGTTTGTCTTAATCCATTGGAGAAGGAAATGGCAGAGCATTCCGGTATCTTTGTCAAGAGAACCCCATGGCCAGTATTGGGTCACGAAGAGTCAGACATGACTGTACAATAACCACATATACATGTACACACATGCATACCGGTCCTGGTGTGTTATATAATCATATACATATATTGAGATAGGTATTTCAGATGTGACTGAACAATAACAACATAATCATATGCATACAGGTATTGCTGTGTTATTTAATGTTATATGTATAGTTAGGTCATGCATATAGGCATAGATGGGTATGCACATGCATATATGTTTACATATGTGTGTGTGCACGCATATGTATATGGTTAGTCAATAAGCATTTATTCAGTACTTACCATGTGCCTAATAACGCTGTACAAAGCTCTAGGGACACAAAGCAACCCAAAAGAGAGTCCCTGCTCTCAAAGATTCCCAGTCTAATGGGTAGACAACATGCAAACAAGTATACACAAATAAGGCAGATCTACATGTATCTATATACAGGATGAATTGGAAGCAGTCAACAAAGCAAAGTCAGCAGTACTAAGGGAGACAGGCCCCAGCATTAACGGGGGGGTAGGCATAGGTGTGTGCCTTATACCTATGGAGACGTATCTGTACGTGTATAAAATAAATGCAAGGTACAAACAGACAACAAAGGTTACATATAGAAGAGAAAACTGGAGCTGAATCTTCAAGGAAACGAGAAGGAAGTACATTCTGGACATGAAGAGTGCCTCATGCCTGTGCAAAGATACCAAGATCAGAAGGACAGTGCTGTTTTTGAGGAACACTAAGAAGGCTAGCTGGACTGGACCATATAGTATGTGAAGGGGAGTAATGTACAACAGCACTGGAAAAGTTGATTGGAACCACATGTTAAATAAATAAAGAGTCCAGATATCTTCAGCGCACTCAGGCATGCAATTCACTGGGAAATTTGAAGGTCGGAGCACTCCATTAGAGAGAACCTGGGCAGTTAAATACCTATAAAACTCTGGGAGTAGGACATGGAATCTAGGGCCAGCAAAGCCCCTTCTGTCAAGAAGGCAGTAATCAATTCATATATGTTAAGGGCTTAGAAAGTTTGCAGAAAACCTTTAGCTCTTCTAAATCTCTTTATTACTATATCATCAGTATTTTTTCCCATTTAACCAGGTTTCCAGTTTTTGTGTTGTCTTTGACTCTTTCCACTCACCCTGCACATCCAGTCCACTACCAAATCTTGCTATTTCTATCTTCGCAGCATTTTTCATACATGACCCTTATCACAGCCCTAGTGTAGACCCTCATCACAGAATACCTAGACTAAAGCAGTAGCCTTCTGGTTGGTCTCCCTACTTCTAATCTCTTCCCACTCCAATCTCCACTCAGTTATTAAGGTGATTTTCCTTAAGTGTAACTCCAACACTTGTCATCCTTCCCCCTCTCAATGCCCACTTCTACCCCACTCCCCAGACTCCATCCCACCTTCCAGTGGTTCCCTGTTTACTTCCAGGATCAAATATGAAATCCTCTGATTGGTATTTAAAGGTCTTTCCAGTCTTTACTTCTTTCAAGTACTCCATGATCCGGCTACCAGTCTACTTGCTTTGCCTTGATTCTGTGGGTCCTATCTCTGTGCCTTTCTTACTTTTCTTCATGCCTCTCCTTCCTTACTTTCTCCTCTTAGCTTCTTTGCTTTCTTTGACACTCAGCTCTAATCCTACCTTCTATTGGAGGCCTTTCCTGTTTCCTTAGCTAATGCCTTCCTTTTTCAGATTATGTATAACTAAATATATGTGTATTTATATTGGATAGATATATTTTTTTAATTTTTGCAATCAATAACCAGTAGAATTTTTTTAACTTATAATAAGCAGCATTTACTTAAAAAATGTATATTGACACTGAAGATCTTCTGTATTAAAAATTAGGTTTGGAAACAAAAAAAAAAGACCTTGGAATGTAGCTTGGAATTCACAAAAACATTCCTTAGAGACAGAGGTGGTCTTCTTCCCATGAATATGCGAACCCACTTTTTGTTTAATTTATTTATTAATAGATTTCAACATTAACTTTTATAAGATTTTGAGTTTTAAATTTTTACCCCCTCCCCAAGACAGCATGCAATCTGATCTAGACTATACATGTACAGTCATATTAAAAATATTTCCACATTAGTCATGTTGTGAAAGAAGAATGAGAACAAAAAGGAAAAAACATGAGAAAGAAAACAAAGAGAAAATAATATGCTTTGATCTGAATTCAGACTCCATAGTTCTTTCTCTGAATGTGTAATAGCATTTTCCATCATGAATCTTTTGGAATTGTTAGATCATTGCAGTGCTGAGAATAGCTAGATCTAACAAAGTTGGTCATTGCACAATGTTGCTGCTACTGTATACAGTGTTCTCATGGTTCTGTACACTTCACTTAGCGTCAGTTCATGCAAGTCTTTCTAGGTTTTTTTGAATTTTTCTGCTTACCATTTCTTATGGAACAATAGTATTCCATTATATTCCTATAACACAACTTGTTTTGCCATTTCTCAATTGATAGACATCCCCTCAATTTCCAGTTCTTTGCCACCGCAAAAAGAGCTGCTATAAATTTTTGTACATGTGGGTCCTCTTCCCTTTTGTATGATCTCTTTGGGATATAAACCTAGTAGTGGACTTGCTGGATCAAAGGGTAAACACAATTTTATAGCCCTTTAGGCTCTGTTCTAAATTGCCTTCCAGAATAGTTGGATCAGTTGACAAATCCATCATTAATGTTCCAGTTTTCCCACATCTCCAACATTTATCCTTTTCTTGTTTTGTCATATTAGCCAATTTGATAGGTGTGAGGTGATACCTCAGAATTGTTTTAATTTGCATTTCTCAATAGTGATATCAACAGCGACTCAATAGTAATTTAGAACATTTTTCGTATGACAATAGATTTAATTTCTTCTATGAAAAATGCCTGTTCATATTCTTTGATCATTTATCAGTGGAGAATTACTTATATTCTTACAAATTTTACTTAGTTCTCTATATATTTTAGAAATTAGACCTTTATTAGAGACGCTAGCTGTAAAAATTGTTTCCCATCTTTCTGCTTCCCATTTAATCTTGGTCACATTGACTTTTTGCCAGAGCTTTTTCATTTGATATAATCAAAATTTCCCATTTTGCATTTTATAATGTTCTCTATCTCCTGTGGTCATAAATTCTTCCCTTCTCCGTAGATCTGATAGATAAACTATTCCTTGCTCTCTTAATTGCTTACAGTTTCATCCTTTATGTCTAAATCATGTACCTATTTTGACTTTATCTTAGTATAGGACTTGAGATGTTGGTTTATGCCTAGTTCTGCCATGCTAATTTTTTCTCAGGAGTTTTTTTCAAATAGTGAGTTCAAGCTGGAATCTTTGTAAACCCACTTTGTTTAATGTGACTTATTATGATCTCTCGACCCCATGATGTCACCAGCTCAATAACCAATGATATGTTTTCTATTCCATTCTTTGTTCTATGCTTATAAAAATGAGTTACATCTTTATTTTCACATAAACTGAGTCAAGCCATTGACATATTTATTGGCAGCTATACACATCACTGTTAATAAATGTTATCTTGATTTTTACAACCAGAGTCTCTGATAAAGGCCTCATTTCTAAAATATATAGAGAACTGAGTCAAATTTATAAGAATATAAGTCATTCCCCAGATGGTAAATGGTCAAAGGATATGAACAGGCAGCTTTCAGAGGAAGAAATTAAAGCTGTCTATAAGTCACATGAAAAAATGCTCTAAATCACTATTGATTAGAGAAATGCAAATCAAAAAACTCTGAGGTACCGTCTCACACCTGTCAGGTGGGCTAACATGACAAAACAGGAAAATAATAAATGTTGGAGAGGATGTGGGCAAATTGGGACACTAATTCTCTTCTGGTAGAGTTGTGAACTGATCCAGTCGTTCTGGAGAGCAATTTGGAACTGTGTCCAAAGGGTTATAAAACTCTGTATACCCTTTGAGCCAGCAATACCACTCTAGGTCTGTATCCCAAAGAGATCATACAAAAGGGAAGAGGACCCACCTGTACAAAAATATTTATAGCAGCTCTTTTTGTGGTGGCAAAGAATTGGAAATTGGAATGCTCTAGCACCAGTGCAATATTTACAGTGCCCATGATCATGATCAAGGCTGTGACTATAAATATCACATGACGTTCAATCACAAAATATACCAAACTCTCCAGATAGAGGACAGAACTGAAACATTTATTTAGACCCCAGAAAACCCAATCCCCAAACCAGTAAGCTGATTCCAGCATAGTACCAGAGATACTAAGAAGCCGCAATAATGTTGAGAGCCACAGCATCCTTCAGCCTTCCCACAAACTAATACAAGATCAATATTTACTCACAATCCTCTCTATCTCCTTGCCTGAGTACCTCTCTCCCATCATCTCCTAGCTCTGACTCCCAGCTTCCTGTGTGCTCTGCTTCCCTTCAGCAAACTCCTCCCACCACAGGTTCCATGTGACCATATTCAGCCTATCAGGGGGCAGGGTTTATCTCCACAGCAGGGAAGCTTCCTGTGGGCTCTGCTTCCCTTCAGCAAACTCCTCCCACCATAGGCTGCATGTGACCACATTCAGCCTATTGGGGGGGGGACAGGGTTTATCTTCACAGCAGAGAAGCTTCCTGTGGCTCTGCTCTACCCTTTACCAAATTCCCTTCATCACAAGCTCCATGTGATTACATTCAGCCTATTAAGGGGCAGAGTTTAGTTTCAAAGCAGGGAGAACATCTTCAAATTCACATTCCCATTACAGGTGCCCATTAATTAGGGAATGGCTGAACAAATTATGGTATATGAATGTGATGGAATCCCGTTGTACTACAAGAATGATGAGAAGCAGCTTGGTCTGCAGCGAATAGAGCACCAGCCCTGGAGTCAGAAGGACCTGAGTTCAAATCTGGCCTCAGACACTTAACACTTACTAGCCATGTGACCTTGGGCAAGTCACTTAACCCCAATTGCCCTGCCTTCCCTCCTCCAAAATGCAGAGAGAAAAAAAAGAATAATGAGCAGGCAGACTTCAGGAAAATGTGGAAAGACTTGAATAAACTAATGCTGAGTGAAGTGAGCAGAACCAGGAGAACATTGTACACAGTAACAGGCACAATGTGTGATGATGAACTTTGATAGACTTATCTCTTCTTAGCAATGCAAAGATCCATGACAATCCCAAAGGACTCATCATAGAAAATGCTGTTCACTTCCAGAAAAAGAGCTATGGAGTCTGAATGCAGATTGAAGCATATTATTTGTTCTCTCTCTTCTTCTTTACAGCATATGAGTAATGTGAAAATAGGTTCAATATGAATGTTTGTGTAGAGCCTATATCAGATTACGTACCATCTTGGGATAAGAGGAGGGAAGAGACGGGGAGGTAAATTTGGAATTCAAAATCTTATGGAAGTGAATGTTGAAAACTAAAAATAAATAAATAAAAATTTAAAAAAATAAATGTTATCTTCCTCAGAAAGAACATGCTTTGATCTACCGTTTTGTTAAATTTTGCTCATGACATAGTTATTCCAATAGTATTTATCAAATGGGAACTTCATTCCTAAGTAATTTTGTTCAAACATAGGATATGGAAATCCATTGTTGCTGGTGCTCCCTTGTCTGGTCTGTTCCATCAATCTACCACTATTTAACTAATGCCATATGTGTGATGACTACTGCTTTATAATAGAATTTGAGTTCCAAACAAGCAGTTCTTCCTTCCTATCTTTTTTCATTATTTCTAGATCTTTTGTGACTCCAAAATTTTTTCTGTAAATCTTTTATTCATTTTAAACTTAAATACAAAAGAAAGGAAGAAAGAATATTGCTATGTACAGAGCTGAATGTAAGAGGAGATTCAATATAAGGCAATAAATTTCTTTTTCAAGAAAATCTATATAATAAATATTACACATTGTTTTCCAAACTGCCCAGCTCTTCTTTGCTTCCTTGTAGGCTTTCTTTTATTCTCTGCTGTGTTCTTTTTATTTTTTCCCCTATTTTCTTCCCCCTCCCCTCAAAGGCTACAATTAAACAAGTACATACATATATGTGTGTGTGTATATATTTATACATACACATAAGTATCATAAATATACACATACATATACAAATGTATTCATATACATATATCTAAGACTGTACCATGCATATTTCTGCTTGTGATCTTTCTCTGAAGGTGGGTAGCATCTTTCTTCATGGGTCTAAGTCTTTCCATGTTTTTCATAATAATCAGCTTATTGTATCGTACACCACAGCAGTATTCCAACACAGTCACATCCTACCAGACACACTGTCTATGAAAATTTTTCCCCCAATATTCTGCATTACTTCTATTCTTGGCTACATTGGTTTTATTTATCCAAGAAATTTTTAATTTGAAATAAGCAAAATTAGCCATTTTGCACTTGAACAATGCTCTCACCTTACAATATAGTTTAAGATTTAATACTTCTGCTTTTCCTTCTTTTACATGTTTTTTCTCTTGTTTCTTTGAAATTCCTGACCTTTTCTTCCAAATGATCTTTGCTATTATTTTTTTTAATTTTTTTTAAAAATTGTTTATTTATTTTTAGTTTTCAGCATTCATTTTCACAAGATTTTGAGTTACAATTTTTTCTCCGTGTCTTTCCCCTACCCCCTACCCCAAAATAGCAAGCCTACTGAATATCCTTTCCCCCAATCTATTTTCTCTTATATCCTTCCCCATCAACCCCCCCTAACTTTGCAGTAGGGCAAGATAGATTTCTGTATCCCAGTGCCTGTATATGTTATTTCCCAGTTGCATGTAAAAAAACCAAATTTTTAAAAAAACTTTGAGTTCCAGATTTTTTCCCTTCTTCCCTCCTTACCGGCCCCCAATGGAAGATAAGCAATTCAATATAGGTTGTACATGTAGAGTTATGCAAAACATTTCCATAGTAGTTATATTGTGAAAGACTAACTATATTTCCCTCCATCTTATTCTGCCCCCCACTTATTCTGTTTTCTCCTTTGACACTATCCCTTTTCAAAAATGTTTGCTTCTAACGACCCTCTCCCACAATCTGCTCTCTCGTCGATCCTCCCCCTCTTATCCTTTACCCCCCTATTTTCCTGTAGGGTAAGATACCCAATTGAGTGTGTATGTTATTCCTTTCTTAAGCCAAATTCAGTGATAATCAGGTTGTCCCATTCCCTTTCATCTTCCTGCTCTTACCCTCTACTGTAATAGTTTTCTCTTGCCTCTTTTATAAATGAGATAATTTACCCTAATCTGTCTGTCCTTTTTTCCTTCTCCCAATAAATTCCTCTTACCTCTTAATTTTATTTTTTAGATATCATCCCTTCCTATTCAACTCATCCTGTACCTTCTGTTTATGTATACATGAACATACTTATGCCCACACTCACATATATATTTATATACACATACACCCTCCTATACATACACATATATGTATGTATAGATATATATACATATATATTCCCTTCAGCTATCCTCATACTGAGAAAAGTCTTACAAGTTACAATTATCTTTTTTCCATAGAGGAATGCAAATAGTTCAACTTTAATAAGTTCCTTATGCTTTCTTTTTCCTGTTTACCTTCTCATGCTTCTCTTGCTTCTTGTATTTGAGTGTCAAATTTTTCTGTTCAGCTCTGGTTTTTTCACCAAGAATGCTTGAAAGTCCTCTGTTTCATTGAATGACCATATTTTCCCCTGAAACATTATACTCAGCTTTGCTGGGTAGGTGATTCTTGGTTTTAGTCCTAGCTCCTTTGATCTCTGGAATATCATATTCCAAGCCCTTCGATCCCTCAGTGTAGAAGCTGCCAGCTCCTTGTGTTATCCTTATTGTGTTTCCACAATACTCAAATTGTTTCTTCTTGGCTGCATGTGATATTTTCTCCTTGATCTGTGAACTCTGGAACCTGGCTATAATATTCCTAGGAGTTTTGTTTTTGGGATCTTTATCAAGAGAGGATCAGTGAATTCTTTCAATTTCTACTTTGCCCTCTGGTTCTAGAATATCAGGGCAATTTTCCTTGAGAATTTCTTGAAGGATGTTTTCTAGGTTCTTTTTTTGATGATGGCTTTCAGGTAGTCCAATAATTTTAAACTTCTCTCTCCTGGATCTGTTTTCCAGTTCAGTGGTTTTTCCAATGAGATATTTCACATTGCTTTCTATTTTTCATTTGTTTGGATCTGTTTAATAGTATCTTGATTCCTCATAGCGTCATGAGCTTCCATTTGCTCCACTCTAATTCTGAAGGAGTTATTCTCTTCAGAATTTTGAAATTCTTTTTCCATCTAGCAAATTCAACTTTTTAAGACATTCTTCTCCTCATTCGCTTTTTGGGCCTCTTTTGCCATTTGAGTTAGTCTATTTTTTAAGGTGTTATTTTCTTCAGTCAGGTTGTTGACTCTCTTTTCATGATTTTCTTGTATCATTCTCATTTTTCTTCCCAGTTTTTCCTCCACTTGTCTTACTTGATTTTCAGAGTCCTTTTTGAGCTCCTCCATGGTCTGTAACCAGTCTACATTTTTCTTGGAAGCTTTTGGTTCAGGAGTTCTGATGTCATTGTCTTCCATGATTTGAGCCTTTTTGTCCCCAAAAAAGGAATTTAAAGTTTGATAGCTGCACTTGATTTGCTTCCTTTGCTTGCTCATGTTGCCACTCAATTACTTGGCTTTTGAGCTCTTTGCCACAGGAGAACCTTACTTCCAGAGAGGAGAGCTTTGTCCCAGATTGCTGGGGTTCTCACAGCTGCTGGAGCCATTAATTGGGTACCCTCTCTGCTGACCTTACACACTCTGGCTCACTGGTGACACACCCCAGGACCACCACCCAAGGCTGGGATCTGGATCCAGGCAGGTTAAAGCAAGAGCAATTAACCTCTGCATGGTTGCTTGGCCCCCCTGCTATCTGCAGGCCAGGAGCCCTGAAGCAGCCATGTGGAGGCAGCTGGACGGCCACTTAGGCAGGCACCTCTACCACTTCTCACTCCAGGGGCAGAGGCTGGACCTCACTCCTATTCCCCCTGAGTTCCAAAAGAGTTCTGCTGATCTTGTACTTAACTTTGGCATTTATAGGTTGATATTTCTGGAAACCACCACAGCTGCTGGTGATCCACTCTCCAGAAGTCCGCTCTCACTGCTGCTGGTCAGGGCCACCCTGGGACTAAAACTGTGGGCTCACTCAGGGCTGGGCTAGGCACCCAATGTGCTGTGATGGACTCTTCCTGTCTGTTTGTCGGGCCGCTTTCAACAGGAGATTTGTTTCTCTCTGTCACTTCGTGGGTTCTGTAAAACTTGTTTAGAGTCATATTTTATAGGTATTTGAGGTGGTTATGGAGGGCCTCACTGAGTTTTCCTGCTTCTCTGCCACCATCTTGGCTCTGCCCCCAGCCGCAAATTTGGCTTTTTAAGGCATTCGTCTCCTTAATCTATTTTTTAAGTTGTTATTTTAGTGTATTTTGGGGTCTCCTGTAGTAGGCTGTTGACTTGCTTTTCATGATTTTCTTGCATCATTCTCATTCTCTTCCCAATTTTTCCTCCACTTCTCTTACTTGATTTTCAAAGTCCTTCTTGAGTTCCTCCATGACCTGTAACCAGTTCATATTTTTTTTGGAGGCTTTTGAGGCAGTTCTGACTTTGCTATCTTCCTCCCGCTCCCTGCCTTGATCCTTTTTGTCCCCACAAAAGGATTCTATGGTCTGTTTGTGCCTCTTGTACTTGCTCATATTGGCAGCCAGTTACATGACTTTTGAGGTTTTTGCCACAGTAGAACTCTGCTTCCAGAATGGAGAGAGCTTTGTTCCAAATTGCTGGGGTTTTCACTGCTGCCAGAGCTATTAGGATGGTGCCCTTTCTGCAGCCTCCACATGCTCTGGCTCATTGGCCACACACCCCAGGACCACACCCAAGATTGTGATCCAGATCCAGATCCAAACAGGTTAAAGCAAGAGTGATTACCCTCTGAATGGTCATTTGGTCCCCCTACGATCTGCATACCAGGACCTCCTGAGGCAGCAGCTGCACCTCCGCCTTTTCTCACCCTGGGGCCGAGGGCCAGACTGGCTCTTCTTTCCCTCTGTTCCAACAGAGTTCTCTACTGACCTTTTACTTTGTCTTTGGCATTTATGGTTTGAGAAGTCTAGAAACTGCCACAGCTGGTGGTAATTCACTTTCCTGAAGTCTGCTCTGGCCGCTGATGGTCAGGGCCACCCTGGGGCCAGAACCATGGCTCATGTGGGATTTTGCTCGGTTCTCAGCTAGGGGTGTTAGACCCTTCCTGTCTGCCTGCCAGGCTGCCTTCAGTGGGAGATTTGTTTCTGTCACTTTGTGGGTTCTGTAGCTCTAAAGTTTGTTTAATTTTTTTACATGTATTGGAAGTGATTGGAGCAGGAGCTCACACCAAGTTTCTACTTTCGCTAGGATTTTTTTCCAACTCAGTAAGGTAACGTTTTAGTAATTTAGTTGGTGTGGCACTGAATAAATAGATTAGTTAGGTTAAATTGTCTTTTTTAAAAAAATTTATTGGCTTTTCCTGGCCACGGACAAAAAAATAGTACTCCCAGTTATTTAGATCTGACCCTATTTGCATAAAAAGTGTTTTATCTTTATGTTCATTTAATTCCTGTGTCTGTTTTGCCTTTTATATTCTCTGGTTTTTATACTATCTAGTTATTCTAAATGGTCTAATACAATATTGAATAATTTTGCTTACACTTAGTGTCGTTTTCCCTCTTTTTCTCTTTTGATTAAGTCTTTTTAGCTTTAACTTTATATGAGATCATGAATATTACCCCTACTTTTTTTTACGTAATTACTTCTGCCACTATCTTTGTGTGTCTCTCTTATTTTTATAATGTTTACTAAAAGCAGTGTCTTGTTGAATTCAGATTTTTAATCTGCTTTCTGTTTCTGTGTTATGGGTAAATTTATCACGTTCACATTCTGAAGTTCTCACCCTATTTATCCCATCCCCCCTCACTCCTTTACTTGACTTCTGGCCTTTACTGTGCTATCCTATTCCTTACCCTTCCCATCCCTCTCTTTTGTCTTCTCTCCCCACCCTGTTCTCTTGCCCTCTTATTTCTTTCTGAATTTAGAGGACTTTTATGTCCTTCTAGATATAGATGTTGTCCCTGTTTGAACCCATTCTTGAGGACAGTACGGTTTCATATGACCTGCCCTCCCCGCCACTAGCATCTTCCATATCAGTTCTTACTGTTATGCCTCATGAGTATGAGATAATTACTCCTTTTTATCTCTTCCTACAGTTTTTTAGACTCATCCCATAATAGACAGCTAAACCCAATGCTTTTTTTCAGACTACACAAATAATAAGTCATAAACATACTGATAATATTTTGACACATAAGAAGGAAACAATTTGACCTCATTAAGTCCCTTATAATTGGTCTTTAATGTTGATTTTATATTTCTCCTGGATCTTATGTGTTGAATTTTCCGTTAAGTTTTGCTGTTTTTGTTGCAAATACTTGAAAGTTTTTCAGTTCATTAATTGTGCATTTTTTTTTTCATTCAGGATTATGCTTAACTTTGCTGGCTAAGTTGTCATTGGTCATAATCCCAGGTCTCTTGCTCTATGAAATATAGTATTCCAAGACCTACGGTCCTTCAGCATGATAGCTGGTAGGTCTTTTGTAATCCTTTTGGTAGCTCCATGATATTTAAGTTGTTTTTTTTCTTGTTGCTTCCAATATTTTCCCCTTTACCTGGGAAATTTGAAACTTGACTATGCTATTCCTTCAAGTTTTCCTTCTGGGATCTCTTTCAGGTGGTGATTCATGTGTTTTTTTTCCATTTCTGTTTTTCAGGAAGTCTTTACTTGGGCTAAAGTTCTCTATCTTTTCTCGGCTGTTTATTCTCTTTCCAGTTTTTTACTTATTAATTGTAATTTTGCTTCCAGTTTTGTTTTTAAAAAAACTTTTTTTGTTTTAAGCCGTTCTGGAATTTCTTGGCAAGTCAACCAACATCTATCAAGAGTTTTCCATTGGTCAGGACTGTGCTAAGTATACGAGTCAGACAACACACAAAAAGAAGCAGAAAAGTTGTGGGGGAGGAGGTACCTAGATAGGGACGTGGTGGGAAAGTCCAGAGAGTCAGATTTAGAGCAGGGAGAGGAGTGAAGAAGTGACCGTGGCTATTCTGAGCTCATCCTCAAAGTGGAGCTTCTGTGAAGATCTCAGCAGTGGGAGGGGGGACCTTCAGAGATGCTTAGTTGTCTTTTTTTCAGTCTCTGCTTATAGTTTTCATTGGGGTAGCTCTATTTTTCCCTCTGCTCCATGGGCCTCTCTTTACCCACAATAAATCTTTATCATATTGTTTTTCTTGTTCAGTTACATTTTTAACCTCTGCTCTTGGTTTGAGATTTTGTTCTCTGGTCTTTGGGTGCTTACCTTGGGTAGGGTTGTTGTTTTTTGGGGCTTTTTTTTTGTTTTTTTGTTTTGTTCCTGGCCTATCTGTAGTATGGATGTCATTGTGACTTGACTGTCCAGATAACATGACTGTTACTAGGCCTCACTTTCTGTCTCAGTTCCTGGCTACTGTTTCCATTTTCTACTAGTACATTATGACTTTGTTTGGAGTCTTCCATCTTCTCTTTGTGCAATGCCTAGTTGGTTCAAAGGCCTCAGTCGCGTGCTGGATACCACACTGACCCAAGGTCTTCCGCCCAGCACCCCTGGCCCAGTTGCCAGGTTGTTCTTTACACAGCGTCCTATGTGAGCTGGTTTGGTTCCCATTTCTTTTCTGACAGTTTAGGGATGGGTTTTGTTCCATATTCCCAATTGATAGAGATTGTGCTAATTTGCCATCTCTGCTGTTCAGAGCACCTGCTGATTTCAGGTCCATTTGTGGGAACTTGTACTAACTTCCTTGTCCTCCTCCCATTCTCTGCCAATGGCTCCATTTACCTGAGTTCACACCGACTTCCCTCAAAGTTTGGTTGGATACAGTTTTTATGAGACTACATCCAGAGTAGTCTTCATGTGTCGGAAACAGTCAGACTTTCTCAAGTATATTCTACAGCAGACTACATTTTTACAACATCAAAGCAGTGACTGGAGGCTATAAAGAATGCAGTATTCCACTGTCTTTGTTTGTTGACTGTAAAAAAAACCTACTTGATTTGGGAGAACAAAATGTTTCCATGAAGGCTATATTTCAAGAAGGTACCTCCCCTGCCTATATCAAAATAATAAACGTAATTCCTAAAAAGATACCACAATACAGAGAGCCTTGTTCAACAGCCCTCTGATTATAAACATGAAGTAAAGATAAAGCAGGGACATATGTACTCTCCAGACATGTTTCCCCATAGATGAGATCCAGTACAGAGTTAACAAATCAATAAAATATTTTATAAGTTAACTGGTATGTGCCTGACATGGTGCTGGGTACTGGGGTTCACGTTGAAGAGGGATTCCCTGTAGATGGCTGGATCTTCTAGATCAGCAGTTCTCAACCTGTGGGTCACGACCCCCTTGGGGTCGAATGACCCTTTCACAGGGGTCACCTAAGACCATCGGAAAACACATATTTCTGTCTGTCTCCAGGCGGGTCCGCTCATATGCAAACATGCCCACATATGACTATTAAAGGGTCGTGGCATCAGG
This sequence comes from Pseudochirops cupreus, assembly GCA_028627135.1. Taxonomy (NCBI): domain Eukaryota; kingdom Metazoa; phylum Chordata; class Mammalia; order Diprotodontia; family Pseudocheiridae; genus Pseudochirops; species Pseudochirops cupreus. The sequence continues at coordinate 366,881,041 of CM053582.1, read as the reverse complement.
AAGGTTGAGAACCACTGTTCTAGATACTTCTGTTGGAATATGACATCATGTTGAATAAATAGAATGTATCATTTTGTACAATCTTGTTCACTAGTGGTTTCAGGCTCAAATGGAAATCCTTATTGGATGCATATTGATTTAGAAAATGATAAAATAACATTATCTGTGTTGTACTGTGTTTCTATTTATTTTGTTAAATGTTTTCTGATTATATTTTAATCTTGTTTGATCTGTCCTTGGAACTGTTGGGGGAGGGGCACATATTTGACACCTCGGTTGTCAATTACTTTTCCTGTTTCTTTTTTCTTGTTTATGTCATTGCTTTTTCAGTACTATAAGCCTGATTTCCAAAAGCATTCTGTGAAATGAGAAATGTGTATTTTTATTAATGCCCTTAAGTGTACATTAAGATCTGATTATATTTTTTATTTACTCTTACTTTACAAGATTCAGTTCCACAATCCCTTGAGTTTCAGATTTTCTCCCCTCCCTCCCCGCCCCCCCCCCCCCATGGTGGCATGCATTCATGTATAGGATCTGCCAATACTTTCGCATTGTACAATAGTCTGGTTGTATAGAAGGGTTGTAACCAATGAGTGAACGCTGAGGCCTGATTATATTTAAACATTACTTTTGTCTTATAATATATCTAAAGAGTTAAATATATTTTGGAACTTTTTTTAGTAAATTTTATTTCTTCTGTGACATTTTATTCACAGTTTACTTTGACCTGTAGTAGTATAACATTTTTAACGTGGCTAGCTGAGGGCAAGGTTGCCCAGAATAAAGTAAAGTTTTACTTGATCATTCAGCTGAAATAACAAGCCGTAATTTAAAAATTGAAAATAATTTTTCCTTCTCTGGTCTTAAAGCATTTCCCTACTCTTGCTAACTCTACAAGATCTCATTTGTGTTGGATGTTTGTCATTTAGAAGATGTGGCCCACATCATGCTTTCTGTTTTTAACAAACTCCATTATATGTTAGATGGTATTTTAGAGACTCAAAAGAGTACCTATCCAGTTTGTATTCATAGTAATAAGAGTAGACATTTTGAGCATCTCAAAAAGGTATTGTGCAGTGTTATTTGGGAGTAAGCCTTTACCTGTATGTCATAAAATTGAACTATTTTTGTGTAAGACTTTAGTAAAGCTTTCATTTTAATGTGTTGTTGTTGTGTTTTCTGTGGGCAGCTAAGTGGCAACAGTAGATTGAGTGCTTGTACTTGGAGTCAGGAAGATTCATCTTCAGTTCAAATCTGGCCTCAAATATTAACTGTGTAACCTTAGGCCAGTCGCTTAACTTTGCCTCAGTTTCCTCGTACAATGAGCTGAAAAAGAAATGGCAAACCAGTCTAGTATCTTTACCAAGAAAACCCCAGCTAGGGTCATGAGGGTCAGACACGACTCAAAACCAGCTGAACAACAAATTACTGTGTTTTCCAGATAAAACAGTTACAGATTAGATATAGAGCAGCAAAAGTTTTCTAGTATCAACTTGACCTATAGGCATATTTAGGATTCACTCTATGAATTTAACTCAATTTTTAATCTTGGGTCTTCATTTTTTCCCACAGGTTAAAGTACTCTGTCACCAGTTACTTGTCCAGGTGTGTGATTTGTTGAGGCTCAAAGATTGCCATCTCTTTGGACTCAGTGTCATACAGAGTAAGTTTCCATCCCCACATCAATTGTCCTCATCTAATCAGCCCTAAACAGTGGATCTATTGATGACTTAAATTTTACTTTTTGATGTAGTTTATTGTTATAACATTGTATTTTTAGAAGTATTCAGCATTAGATTTGGTAAATAATTACCAGAATAGATATCTAATATAAGTTTTGACCCCTAATGACTGTGGATTTCTTGGGAGACTTAGATTTTAGAATCAGAGATCAACTGTTAGTCGGAAAATAAAAGTTGATTACTAGATAAGTATGTCTACTTACGTCTGTATATTTTATTTTTTAACAAATATTCATTTTGCTTTTGAGTTTTGTCTGGGCTACAATTGTAAATGGACAGCCAGATGTGGTGCATTGGATAGGGTGTCAGTCCTGGAGTCAGCAAGACTCATCTTTATTAATTCAAATCTGGTCTCAGCCACTTACTATGTATGGCCCTGGGCAAGTCATTTAACGTCATTTGCATTAGTTTTCTCATCTTTAAAATGAGCTGGAGAAGGAAATGGCAAACCATACCAGTATCTTTACCAAGAAAGCCCCAAATGGGGTCACGAGGAATATGACATGACTAAAAACAGCTGAACAACAATAATAAATACAATATTTTTATAGTTTAATTTTATTTTCATTTTAAAAAACACTCAAAAGGAAACAGATTACTTTATTCTCTCTAAAGTATTTTTAACTGTGCATAACAACAAATTATCCCATTACATGAATATTTTATGTTTTTTTCTCAGTTGTATAATAATAACATCCTTTAGAAATATAGGGCTAATTTTTTTGTTTGTAACTTATATAGTGGATATTGTCATTTGGAGTATGTAGATTCCATTGCATGTGTTTGTGGAAGAGTTGAGCAGAGTTCAGCCCTCTTTCATATATCTCTCCAGTGATATTTATTATTTTCCTAGAGTTACTCCCAATTGACTTTGCATTTTGAAATCACTCTGAAAAATTTTGCCATTTCACACTGTCCATCAGCATACCAAGGCTTTTTTTTTTTAAGAACACTTCATTGTTCATCATATGAAATATATCTGATTCGGTGGTTTTGACTCAGAAAATGTGGATATATGCATCTTGGCTCCAACATCATGATCAGGGATAAGTCACTAACCCTCTATGGACTTCGGTTTTTTGAAGTGAGAATTAAATGAGGGGATTAATTTGTATTATTCTATTCATCTAACCACTCCGAACCTCACTTTTCTTATCTGTTTTTAATTGATGGGAAGAAACCCTGGTACTTATGTTACTCACCTTAGAGTTCCTGGGGGAGCTCAAGTTTGATAAGGCATAGGTCACATCCACTTTGGTTTTACTCTCCCAAATTGGCACTTCATAGTTGGGAGCCCTGAAGAGTGAAACCTCAGGATTCCTGTGGCTGACTGTGGCTCACAACAGGCCTCCATAGATATCTGTCCCATTCAGTTAGATTTTAAACAAGGGCATTTACTCAAATATCGTAACAACAACAGTAATTCTAAAACATCCTCCTTATGAACCTAGGGCAGTTACCACCCTTAACTACATACTGCGAGGGATGCAAAGAACAAGATGTGGTCGCTGTCCTTAGGAAATGAAAACTAACCATGGGCAGTTTTTTTCAAGGTTTCTAACAGAATACTTTTTTCCTCTGAAGTTTGTTATGAGGACAGAAAAATGTATACATATAATAGTGGTGGCCATTCTCCAGTTCGTAAGTGGTCAGAGTATGAATAAAGTTATCAAATGAAACACTTCAAACCATCAACAACTGTGTGGGAAAAAAATGCTCCAAATCACTAATAAGAGAAATGGGAAACCGCTCTGAGTTTATTTCTTAGCCAGCAATTATTTATTAAACACTTATTTTGTGCCAGGTACAATGCTAGGTTCTGGGGATCAAAAAAAAAATGAAAAAATAGTCCCATCTCTCAAGGAGCTCACATTCTAATTGAGGAGACTGGGAACTCTTGATGCATAAGAAGGTGGGATTTGAGCTGAGTCTTGAAAGCAGGAGGAAGAGATGAAGAGGGAGAGCCTTCTAAGTGTAATCAGTGAAAAGGCATAGTCAGGAAAGTGTCTCATTGGAGGAACAACAAAGAGGCCAGTGTAGCTGCATCGTAGAGTATATGGAGATGGTGGAGGGGTAGGGGAGGGCAGAGTGTAGGAAGATTTGAAAGATGTGGAAGGATCAGGTGGGGAAGGACTTCAAAAGCCAAATAGAATTTTTAAATTTTATTTTAGAGATAATAGTGAAACACTGGAGTACTGATAAGGAGGTGATAAGGAGAGCCCTGGAACCCTGTTCTTTAGAAAAATCACTTTGCTAGCTTAATGGAAGATAGGTTAGAATGGGATAAGACTTGAGGTAGTAAAATCAACATGAGTGAAGGCATGAGATGATGAGGGCCTGCAGCAAGGTGGGAGCTATGAGACTATAAGATGTTATGAAGCTGAAAATGTCAAGACTTCACAACAGGTCATTGTGGGTGGCAAGTATGAGTCAAGAGTAAAGAATGATACCACGATTTCAAGTCTGGATGACTGAGAGGATGGTGGTGTCCTCATTAGTAATAGAAAAATTGGGAGATGCTATTGTGGACATGTCGAATTTAAGAAGCCTGTAGGACATCCAGTTCAAGATGTCTAAAGGCAATTGAATTTATGGGACTGGATCTCAAAAGAAAGATTAGAGCTGGATGTATATAGATCTAGGGATCTGCATAAAAGTGATATTTGAGTCCATGGAAGTTGACGAGATCACCAAGCAAGACTTTAGAGGAAGAAGAGACAGAGCCTTATGAAACGCTCAAGTGGATATGTTCTAAATAAAGATCCAGCAAACCAGTTTCCTTACTGAGGAACAGCTGCTTACAAACATTGGCAAAGATGGTAAAAGAAGAAGATGGCAGTTGCAGGGGCTGAGGCACGAGGGGTACAATAATGGAGTCTTGAGGGAGCTAGGAATTCATTTAGCCGTTAAGGAGAACTTTTTGAAATCATAATGATTATTATATATCAGTGTCATAATATTGTAAACGACGCATAACAGGCCTTCCTAGGAATAGTTTTGTGCTCTTGAGCACAAGAATGGAGGACCAGACCTTTTCTCTGATTCCCATGACCTCTGAAATGTCTCCAAAATGGGAGTGATGCACCAAAGGTAAAGCAGCTTCCGCTGTGACCGTGGTCTTGGATCAGACCTGTACGGCTTGGCAGCAGGTGGGAGCCAGAATTAAAATAAGCTATCCTTCTCCTCAGGCTGCAGGTAGGTTTTTATCGCTCATTTTCCAAGTAAAGGCATAATTAACGATTGGACTGTTTCTCAAAAACACTTTTTTTATTGGGACATGATCCAGAAACTTCAATCAGCAAACACTTCTTTATGAAGTCACCTTCAGTAAAAGATTTCCCAGCAGCAGCAATTTCTTTAGAAATCTGAAAACTAACCTCAATAGTGGCCTCATGTACTGCGTTTACTTTCTTGAGAAACCATTGCTCCCCCTGAGATTTTTCAACAATTTGGATCTTTTAATTTGTTTTTCATTGGTGTTCAGTTTGCATGAGTCAGGATGTTGTGATTCAAAATGACAGTAAAGATTATGTTCCTTTGGAACAGCTATTAACTTTTTGGCAAAAAAGGCACAATATTTTGTCTCTCATGTAAGTAAACAAGTATTTGTTTGTCCACTCAGGATTAAACACTCTGTGTTCTGATTCAATCTTCCATTTCCTTTTATCACCGATTTAACAAAGTCACCCCCAAAACTTTGTTAGAACCAAAAAATCTCCACAGCAACTGCTCACATACAAAGAAATACTGGACCTTGGTAGAGAGCACCAGACTGTAACAGCAAGCACCCCAGCACACCCAGGATGGCTGCTAGCACAGGTTCTTAGATCTGCTTTTCTAAAGGAAAGCAACGCAAAATGGGTTAACAGTCTTGCTTTAATTAATCAAATACCATTTACCTAGTTCAGGGGAAAAAGTCGGCACCCTG
>CM053582.1:366851108-366874868 GCA_028627135.1 Pseudochirops cupreus | reverse complement strand
AAGAAGGAATCTAGGGTTTGGGTGCTGTTCTTACTTTGCTTCTTATGCTTATTCTTACTCATGGTTGGTCAGTCCATGATTTTTTTTTTAAATCTCTGTGGGGCTCTGCTTCCAGAAGGGAAAGCTCTGTCCCAAATTGTTGGGGTCCTCCCAGCTGCCGTAGCTCTCAGGAAGGTGCTGGGTCCCTTCCTCCTTACTTCCGGCTCACTAGATAATGAAGACTCCAGAACCGAAAGCCCAAGACCATGATCCAGATCCAGGCCACGAGAGCACTCAGCCTCAGAACAATCGCTTAGTCTCCCTGCTGTCTGCAGGCTGCAGGCATGGAAGCTGCAATGCAGAGGCGGGTAAAAAACCTCTGCCCTTCGCTTTCCCACCTTGGAGGCATTTGGGCCAGACCGCTTTTCTCCCCCGATTTCGCAAGTCTCACTGAACTAGTTCTGAACGCTGCTCGCAGCTACCGCTAATCTGCTCACCAGAGAGGCTCCTCTGCTCCTCCCGTCCAGCCACCCCTGGGGCACAGCCTCAGCTTCAGGGCAGGCTGGTTTCGGTTCGCAGTGCTGATATGGTTCCTTGTAGCCAAGCTGACTTTAGTGGAAAGTATCTTTGTGTGCGTTTTGGAGTTCTAGGATTGGTTTAGAGTCATATTTTATGGGTATTTTCGGGTGGCTATGTGAGAGCTGCGATATGTTGCCGCTGCTACGCCGCCATCTTGGCTCTGCCCCCTATTTGATTTCTAATATCCTTTTTTGAGCTTTTCGAGGAGTTTCTGGCTCTTGAGGTCAAATCACATTTTTTTCCTTGAAGCATTAAATGTAAGTTTCATTTTTGTTGTCTTCTGAGTTTGTTCTGACTTTCCCTTGTCACCATTGTCGCATTCTATGGTCAGGTTCTTTTTTTTTGTTGTTTACTTATTTTTGCAGTCTATTTCTTGAATTTTAACTTCCTGTTCAAGTTGGGCTCCATTCCTGGCATGAAAAGGACACTGTGCTTACCTTCAGGTTTTCCCTGCTACTGTTTTCATAGCTAGTTCTGGGGGGTCTATCGGTTTTTAGTACTTCCAAAATAGTATGATGTAAGGAGTGTTGACCTATGGTCTGGTTTGTGAGTGACCACAAGTATTCTTTTCTGCCCTGGAACTGTGACCAGGATCATTACACCTGTCCTAATGCTCCTTCTCACCTTGAGCTTGTGACCTAGAACTGCCTGTGGGCAATGCAGCGGAGACTTGCACCCAGTGCCAGCAAAGGGTTCCTCATTATCTCCTTCTGGCCCCCTTACTATCTGTGCACTGAGTGCTCTGGGAGCTGTCTCTACCAGCTCAGTCACCCCCTTAGCCCGCTGTTGGCTTGCCTTTGATAACCTGTGTGGGCTGTGCTGCTTTCTCACCCCAGTGAGACAGACCTTTCCCACTGGCCTTCTGAGCTTCCTTAAGGTGAAAATTGTTTCACCCCATCCTTTTGTTGTTTTGTTGCTCCAAAATTTGCTTTAAGGCTTTATTTTAAAGTTGCTTGGAGGGATTTTGGAATAGCTCTGGTGAATCCCTGCCCTTGCTCTACGATCTTAGATCTGACTTTCAGGAAATTTTCTAAATGTACACAAGGAGAGAGGAATGGCAGCAGAAGTGTAGTGGATGTAATAATAAAGAGGCAAATATAGGACATGATGTGTCCATAACCTGATGGTAGAGGAGAATGTATGATGTGCCGGGTTCAAATCAAGGAGGATTTGAATGAGGGGAGTGTGACCCCTGTAGTTTAAAAAAGAAAAGAGCCTATAGAGAAACAGTTAAGGACGAGGGGGAAGTCTAAAAGGGGGAGGGAAAAGAAGGAGGCTTTACTTTAGTGTTAAGGAGAAGATTCCACTGATGAGTGCTCCTATGGGAGAAGAGAGCCGGCCTGTCAAGGGAGATAAGGACCTTGTGCTTGATATGGCTTTAGTGATTTGCTGCTCAAAAAATCTATTCATCCTACTTTGGGAAGGGGAATATTGGAACATGGGACTGTGTCTTCTCTCATACTTGTAAGAATTTGCATTCTTCCTGGGAGTGAAGCACAAGGGAAAAGAAGAAATCAAGGTGCAAACTCCATATAACAATGATAAAAACTGACTGTGGGGGAGAGCCCTTGGAAGCAAGCTTTGTTGGGTGACGAATTCAGAGAAAAGAGAGATAATTATAAGTGTCATTAATCAGAGAATGAGGGTCTAGAGTAGACAGAAGAAGATGGACAATATAGACAATGAAAGCCTTTGGAAAGGGACACAAAAATTAAATTAAAAAAAATGAACTATACTATTTGAAGGGGAGGGGAGGAAGAGGAAATCTATTGGGGGGAAAATAGAATTAAACAACTCGATAAAGACAGAAGAGGAAAAAAGAACTTGTAAGGAAAGTCCCAGAGGGAAAGGGGCAACAGATAAGAGGAAGGGATCAGAGGTGAAGGGAAGAGAGACAGTGGGAATAGAGCCACCTTTAGAAAGATTAAGGAAAAGTAATTTCAGGAATGTAGTACTGCGCTTAAATAGAGAAAGATGGGAGAAAATGTAAACCTAACTCTCATCACTTTAAATATGAATCAAACAATAATCCAGTAATACGGAAAAAACCTTCACTGTTGCTTGTAAGAATCATGTTGAAAAAAAAAAAAGCAAAGACCCGTACAAAATAAAACTGAGGAGATGGAAAAAAAATTATATCAATTCATTCCCATATCATGCTACCTGAAAAAGCAGATATGCTCAGAAAATAAAAAGGGATGAACTAGGACACTGATGTTTTGTCCTTTGTTCTCAAAGAGGACCTTGACATCAGGGAGGTGATGCCATGACATGAAAGCGAATTAGATTTAAGTGAGGGAGGGCCGCACAAAGTCACCAGCCTCACTTTCTCCTCCCAGGCCATCTGGGTCCAGTGACCATACGTAGATCAGGACAACTGAAGATGGTCCAGGATGTTGTGGGAGCAACAAGGAAGGTACATTAAGCTTAAAAGGAACCGAGATAAAATAAACCGATATCAGTAATAAATTTAAACCCTTTAGTCACCTTAATCTCCAGATCATCTGAGCTGTAAGAAAACATAGTAAAAAGGAAAAGGAAATAAAACAGTAATTAATTGTGTTGGACTCTCTTGTCGGAATACTTGTGTACCCCTCTCTGTGTCCTGGAAAAGTCAGTAGAGAAACAAAAAGGAAAGTATGGAACTGAAAAAAATGCTGGAGAAACTGGAGTTAAAAGACATGGAATCTTCTAAATGGGACATAAATCTCAGTATCATTTGGAACTTTTTAAAAAAATTGACTGTCAGTGCAGAGAGATACTGCAAACAAATGTCAAAAGGCATAGAAAATCAACACATACATTATATACTGTAACATAAAAATAGTAATTTGCCAAGCATCCTCAAACGGAAGATAAAAACTCAAATAGAGGCAAAAATGAAAACCTGAATAATGATGGATCAAAGAACAAATCAGAGAAACTTTTCATAGTTATATAGAAGAAAATCATACTGATGAACCAAAATACCAAAATTCCCATGAAAAAGCTAAAGGAGTCCTCAGGAGGAAAGTAATATTTGTAACAAACAGACATTAACAAAATAGAAAAAGAGAGATTTAATGAACTGCATGTGCATTTTAGTGAATTTTAAACCAATGAGTAAACCTAAAATAAGCGTATAAGAAGAAATATTAAAATCTAGAGGGGAAATAAAATTAAAATAAACTCTATAAAGAACCATGTAGTACTAAATAAAACTAAAAAGTTCTTGTCTTTAAAATAAAATTGAGAGGCTCCCTAGGCCACTGTTTTGGGGCAGTGGGATCTGAGCCTCTCTTAGCCGCAGGTCCCTGGATCTCCCTGATTCTTCAGATGCCCATGGAGCTAGGCCGCCGAGCTTGAGCCCAGAGAGACCCCAGGGAAGCACAGGGGCCAGACAGGACCCTGGAAGCCTGCTCCCTTCCCCAAGGAATTCAGCCCCAGAGCACCAGTCAGTTGCTGGAGGAGGATCAGGACTCTCTTCAGAAGCATTTCCTGTCTCTAGAGAACATGGTTTCCTATTTTTCCCATCTCAGTCTGGAAAATGATCACCCCTACTGTGGCCCATCAGTAGCTTTCACCGTGGGCACTCCAGCCCCACCTGTGATTAGGCCTTTGGAAGACTCTGTTCACTCGACTGAGGATCTTGGGGTCCTCTGCCCCAGCCTCTTGCTGGCCCTGAATCCCCACTCAGAGCTACTCCTCTGGTAGTATCCAGGAAATAAAATCCCGAAAACCCTTCGGCTGCTGAGACTGGGGGGCTCCCAGGTATACCAAAACCCCCATAGTAGGAAGGCAGTGGAGCTCTGAACCTCAGGTACCTGCCCCTGTCCCTCATGAACTCAAGTCACAACCCCAGTTGCCCTGCATTTCCCCCTCCAAAAAGCCAAAATAATAACAGTAATAAAGAGATAGATCAGTGAAACAAATGGGATAAGAGATAATCAGAAATAATGAATAATTCAGTATTTGGTGCATTGGAAAATATAAATTACCTAGGGGGAAAACCCCTTGTTTGATCAAAACTGCTGGGAAAACCAGAAATCGATCTGGCAGAAATTAGACTTCTGCCTTGTAACACCTTACACTGTACTACACAATGCATCCTAAACGAATATGCAGTTTTAATATTAAAGGTCATGCTATTAAAAATGTAAAAGTGAAACAAAATAGAAACTATCTAGGAGATGTATTCTCAACCAGACAAGAAATCAAGGCAAGTGCAAAAGATAAAATAGACAACCTTGATTACTTAAATCTATTGGAACTGGTCAAATGGGAGAAAATCTTCGTATCACATTTCTCTGATGGTGGTTCAGTCCCTGAGATATATAAAAAATAAATTAGTTGTAGACACAGGCAGCTAGCTAGTGGATAGAGTACTGGCCTTAGAATCAAGAAAACTCAATTACAGAAGTTCCAATGTGGCTTAAGACACTTAACTAGCTGTGTGACTCTGGGCAGGTCACTCAACTTCTTTGCCTCATTTCTTCCTCTGTGAAATGAGCTGGAGAAGGAAATGGCAAACCAGTCTAGTCCTTTTGCAAAGAAAACTCCCAGTGAGGTCACTCTTTGTGACCCCATATCTGACCCCAGTCAGATATAACAGAACAACCAAAAAAATGCGTATGTATGACTGATAGCCATTTTCCAATAAACAGGTTGTAAAAAGAGAGGATCAAACAGTGCTTAAAAGAGAATTACAAACTGTTCACAACCGCATGAAAGAATGCTCCAGATCACTGACAGTAAGAGCAATGCAAGTCAAAGCATCTTTGAGTTTTTACCCGACACCTTGTGAATTGGCAAAAACGGCGAATCATTGTTGGCATGGAGGTCAGTTGATTGGCACATACACGTTTTGGGTGGCAATATGAAACAGTATGACCAATGCGGAATTAATGAAAATAAAGTGACAAAAATGTCCACACCTTTGAAAAGACTCCATTACTGGGCTTTATACCCCCAAGGAAGCCATTGATAAGAAAGTCTCCATATACTTCAAAATATTTATAACAGCTGTTTTTGTGATGCCTAATCATTGAAAATGAAGCAGCTTTCCATCAACTAGGGAATTGCTAAACAAATTGTGGCACACGGGTGTAATGGAATATGACTGTCTGTACTAAGGAATGATGTATATGATGAATTGTGGTATGTCCTTTGTTCTCGCAAGAGGACCATTACATCAGGTAGATGATGATACGCCTTGCAGTTGACTTCGATTTGAGTGAGGGAGGGCTGTACAGAATCACCAGCCTCACTTTCCTCAGAGCTGTCTGGGTCCAGTGGCCAGATATTATGATCAGGACAACTGGAGATGGCCCAGGATGCAGTGGGAGAACTTGGCCTTTTTAAGCCAAGATCTTTTCAGATTTGCAGTTTGAGTGATGCAATGCCCATTCAATGAATAGGCCTCTTAAAGAAGTGATTTAAGGGATGCCCCCTTTAATCATGAGAAAAAATAATCAAACTGGGAGAGGAAGACAATTAGGGTTCCTGGCCAAAAAGAGAAATAGTTACTATTTACATTCACTCTGAGTCCGGAGGGCCCAAAAAATAACCATTAAGTGGTACTTGGGTAGGGACCTACTGTTACCCAATACATGAGATCCAGAGTGAATTGGGTTTAAGCTTGGTCTTCCAGAAAAACATCTAGCCAGTAAACCCCAAATTAACTGAGTAGCTTTCAGCCATCAGAATTTACCTTCCTTTGGGCAAAACACCCTCAGGTAAGGGAAGAGGAGAGGACAAGCTGAGTTGCCAGACTGGAACTGGCCAGCTGGGTCCCCATTCAGGCAGTTTGGACTACTCACAGGTTATAGTTTCTCTTTCATTCTCAAAGAGAGCCATAACATCGGGGAGATGATGGTGTGACTTGCAAATGACTTTGATTTGAGTGAGGAATGGCTGAGTGAGGAATCAGTCTCACTTTCTCCTCCAGAGTTATATGGGTCCGGTGGCCAGATATCAGTCAGGATGACTGGAGATGGCCCAGGACACAGATGGCCCTTTTAAACTGGTCTTTTCAGGTTTTCGCTTTGAGTGAGGCAACACCCATTCAGTGTGTAGGCCTCTTTCAGAAGTGAGTCACATGATGGCCCCTTTACATGACGAATGTGATCAGTTGGTTGGTTGTTGTCTTAGGTCTCCAAGAGGACCAAAATGACATCACTATACTAGAGTCCTTACAGTGTGTCTGACTGGCTGATCAGACCAAAATGAGCTCGGAATGTTCAACCACAGGTTGGGCACAAACAGCACATATGAGCATTTGGGATGGATTCTCCAAATTTGCACCTCTTGCATTTCTTTTGAGCTACTTCTGTTCTGCTTTGCTTATAGAGTACAGTACCTTCTCTGATGATGGCATGCCATGATGAGCAGTCCTGTTTCAGTGTCTTCCATGTCACACAATCAAACCAAAATGCTTAAGAATGTTCTTGTATTGCTTCTTCTGACCACGATGTAAATGCTTGCCCCGTGTGAGTTTTCCATAAAATAGTTTTTGTTAGCAAGCATACATTTTGCTTTCGAACAATATGACCAGCCCATTGGAGTTGCGGTCTCTGATGAATTGATTCATGAACTGATGCATAATGAATATAAAGAAGCAATGAAAGATCGATATGAACTGATGCAGAGTGAAATAAGGAGAGCCAAGGAAACTCTGTATCAGCGGTTCTCAATCTGCGGGTTGCGACCCCTTTGGGGGTTGAATGGCCCTTTCACAGGGGTCACATGAGACCCAAGACAGCTCCTCTATCCATCTCTAGGTGGACACACCCACATACGAGGATTAAAGGGTTGCAGGATCAGGAAACCACTGCTCTATGTAGTAACTACAATGATGTAAATGGAGTAAACAACTACATGTTAAAGCATCAAATGTTAATATGTTAAAATTATAAAGATCGAACAGAACTCGAGTGAACCTGTCCTTCCATGGAGATGAGAGGTTCACAGATGTGACACATGGTGCAGAATTAAAGACCTCTTTGATGTACTGATCAGCTGTGCTGACTTTTTTTTCTTTAAAAATAGTCTTTGTTATAAGGGACAGCTCTCTGGGAAGAGGAGTGAAAGGTATTCAGGTTAATTATCATGATGTAAGAAACAATAGTACTATAAATGTATTTTTAAAATTCACATTAATTATTGATGTACCTTTTTGTCCTTATATAAAAGAAATATAGAGGAGGCCTCAGAAATTTCTGTACATTATACCAGTGTTTCTAAAATGTCTTCTGTATAAAAGAGAAATCCAAACATCTCATTATTACATTTGTCTTAAGATATCTTTTAGAGGAGCGGTTCTCAACCTGTGGGTTATGTTCAGTTTGTAACAATGTATCCTGCGTATCAGATATTGACATTACGATTCATAACAGTAGCAAAATGACAGTTATGAAGTAGCAATGGAAATAATGTTACACCATGAGGAACTGTATGAAAGGGTCGCAGCATTAGGAAGGTTGAGAACCACAGTTTTAGAGTAATATGAAATTATGGTACCTTAACATAGTCCACAGTTAGTTTTCAATTATTCTGTTTTATCTTAATTTTAAAAAAATTATACTCATTTTTTTCTTTACCGTCTTCATCCCCAATTTTTTGATAACAGATAATGAACACGTTTACATGGAGTTATCACAGAAGCTTTATAAATACTGTCCAAAAGAATGGAAGAAAGAAGCCAGCAAGGTGGGCAATAAGAATCACTTGAGTGAGATTATACCCATGAGCCGGTTATTTTCATTTAAGTCACTGTTTCAAATTTAGCTGTTCTAAATCAGAAACAAAGTAAAACAGGGCCGCCTGCTGTTGTGAACGAAAAGTGGGAATGAGCCACACCAAGACTGTCAGTGCCAAATGACTTAAATACCATTCGTCTATTGCTAATCTTAGGTATTTTGGAGGGTTTTTTAAACTAATACTTTAACAAAAAACAAACTTATAAATACCATTGAGGGATATTGCTTTGAAAAGGTCATAGCAAATTTTGACTTTAGAGTTAAGTGGTATGTTAGAAATAGCCATTTGTGACCTTTTTAGACTTTAAAAAGTCTGGACTTAGCAGCACGTGACGTTCCTAAGGGATCGTTGACTTCGTATGATAGAGCTGTGCTAATCAAAGTAGTCTTTTGGTATTTTCTGTTTTCGAAGATCCTTATTGTGAAGTTCTCCTTGCTTCATGCTGCGCACATCCAGATAACACGCATGTGTGTCTGTTTATTTTAGGGTATCGACCAGTTTGGCCCCCCAATGATCATTCACTTCCGGGTGCAATATTATGTGGAAAACGGCCGCTTAATAAGGTATGGACAAATGAGTCTAGATCTCTGTCTTTTTAAAAAAACGATTCCATAAAATCTTCAAATATTAACTTTAATAAGATTACTAATGAATTTATAATAATTTACATAATTTATACTGTAATTTATAACTTCTATATTCTAGTTTTCAGTGACAAGTCGGTCATTAGCAAGATACAGCTTGTGAAGGTGTCAGAAAAATCTCATGTTGCGGTGAAGATAGAGTGCACAGAAAAATAGAGATTGTGAGAGTTATTTGTCTTGCTCTGCAGATTTACAAAGCACCTGGACGTGTCTTTATTTCATCCTCAAAAAATATTATCTTGTAAAAGAAAGTGACCTGTAGGCTGCCACTGTGGGGTAATACTTGGGTTTTTAGGTCTTGCTTTCCAAATGTATAAAGCATTTAATGTATATTCTCAATTGAGCCTTTTTTAAAAAATCCATTAGGATTTTAGCAAAGAGAAGTAACTTGTAAGCTAGCTCTCTGTTCTAAGTACTAGTTCCTACTTCATGGATTTGGTAATGCTGTGGTGGGAAAGGCAAGATAAGTGCTTTTACTACAATAAGAAAAGAATTTTGAAAATTATTCTTGCTATTGTAGTTGTAGTGTTTAATAATAATAAATACCCTTACAGCAGTCCTTTGAAATAGCCGATACACAAGGGTAGTAACTGTTTGGTAGCCGTTACCACCCGCTTCTCCACCGTTTGCTCTTTCTTACAGGTGACATTCTTTCTTCCTCCATGCAGGAGGCATCGAGTGATTTTCCTTCTTCCCATTCAGAGTCCAGAACAAATTCCACTTCTTACATACCTCCTCTTCTGCTCTCCTCTCCTCACCGTGCACCAGTGAGGAGCAGACTCACTCCCCTAATTATTTTGTGTTTGTTTGGTTTCTGTTTTGTGTGACGTACTAGTAGAACGTAAACTCCCTGGGGGTGAGGATTCCCAGCACAGTGTCTGATACGTGGAAGGTGCCTTATGAATGCCTGTTGAACAGAATGGAATCATATCCTCATTTTACAGATAAGGAAATTGAACAAGCCGTGTCATTTCCCAGAGCCTTAATGCCTCCTGATTAGTAAAGGAAGGATGGAACATAAACATCAGTATCTCTTCTCATTCTGAGCGCAGAGCACATACACCTCCATTTGCTCCCTAATGGAAGTACTGATTCTCCTATGGTACATAAGAACTTGGAATCAGAAAGAGAAAAAAAACTAGATTCAGACCTGATTTCTGATACTTGCTGTGTGACCCTGAGCCAGTCATTTATAAAATTCACGTTGCCTCGGCCAACTTCCTGGGGCGTAAGCACTCGTAGATTGTGATCTACCTTGGTGGCCCTGTGGATAAATTTGCTACGTCAGTGAACAGTAGGTTTTCCATCTATTTCTGTAAGGAAAATGATGAAGACAGACCATCTGAGGCAGTGTGATACAGGGGAAGAAGTACTAGATTTGAAGTCAGAGGGTCTGGTTTCAAATACCAGCTGTTTCCTACCTCTGTGACCTTGGGCGAGTCATTCCCTGGGCCCTGCTCTCTTGGTCTCAGCTTCCTCACATAGAAAATTTATTTTATTTTATTCTGAACTTAAGAAATGAAACAAGGGGCAGCTAGGTGGCTCAGTGAATAGAGCACAGGCCCTGGAGTTGGGAGGATCTGAGTTCAAATGCGGCCTCAGACACTTGACCTTTAACTAGCTTCTGTGACCTTGGGCAAGTCACTTAACCTCAATTGCCCTGCCTTCCCCCGCTCCAGAAAAAAAAAATGAAACAAGCATTTCCATAGCATAGAATAGGAAAAAAAAGATGATTGCACGTGAAACTGCAAATCTCTTACGTACTTTTGCTGTTCCTTTTAAATCCGTAAAGTTATCATGTAACTTTATTTTTTTTCCTCTTCCCTTGCCCTAGAGATAGCTACCAAATGTGTGTGTGTCTGTGTGTCTGTGTCTGTGTGTATCTGTGTGTGTCTGCATCTGTGTCTGCATGTGTGTGTGTGCATGTCTGTGTGAGTATGTAAAATCATTCTCTACATTATTTATCAGTTCTTTCTCTGCGTATTTATAATAGACAAAAGTACTTAATTAAGTCTTTCAAAGTTGTTCTTAAAAACTACTGTGGTTACTACATATGAACAATGTGGTTCTGCTCATTTTGCTCTTCGTTATTTTGTGCAAATCTATGTTTTTCTAAAATCACTGAGCTCATCATTTTGTGTGGGATAAAGACCCCAAAGACCCTTACCCAAATAAAGCACAGAGGTTTCTCCAGTAGAAACAGAAGCTCTTTATTCCCATACAAGTCTCACGAGAGTTGGGCATCACCTGCCCAGAACATACACCAGTGTAGGGAGGCAAAGTACAAAATCAAATAAGCAGTTTTATACCCTTGTACAAACAATTCTAGGACCACCCAAAAAAACCCAGATCCCCTCCCCAACAACCATTGGTGGGAAGGTGTGTCCTTATAGTCCATTTACCCAGTACAAAGTTATTTATCAGAAGTAGGCTTATCACAAATTACATATTTTTTTCTTGTTTACCAAAAAGCAATTTACAGAAACACCTGGCAGACATATTATTTGATGCAAAAAGTAGGCAGTTTATAGATCACTTGTTGCTGTTCTTGTTTACCAAAGGTAGGCACCTGGCAGACACATTACAGAAAAATAAAATCTGGGCCTGTCAAGAATAAAGCCCAGCTCAACACTGATGACTGTCTCCTTTATGAGAATATTTTCACTTTTCCCACTCAATTTCTTATAGCACAGCACTTATTCCATCACAATCATGCATTAGAACTTGTTACAGCCATTCCCTAATAGATGGGCATCCCTGCAGTGTCCAGTTCTTTGCCATCATGAAGAGAGCTGCTCTGTTTTAGAATGTATAGGCTCTTTTCCCTTTTTCCCTGATCATCTTTGGAAACAGACCTAGTAGGTATTGCTGGGTCAAAGGGCAAAGGCAGTTTGATGCCTCTTGGGGTAATAATTCCACGTTGCTCTCCAAAATGATTAGATCAATTCACATTTCCACCAGCAATGAATCAGTATCCCGATTTTTCCACATCCTCTCCAACATTTGTGGCTTTCCCTTTCAGTTGTTTTAGCCAATCTGATAGGAGTAAAATAATATATCAAGGTTGTTTTAATTTGCATTTCTATAATCAATGAGGTTTTAGAGCATTTTTTGTGTAATTATAAATTGTTATGATTTCTTCACTATCCATATCCTTTGACAGTTGGAGAATGACTTAAGTTCTTGCAGATTGGAGAAAGTATTTTATATATTTAAGATATGAGACCTTTATCTGAAAAATTGTCTGTAAGTTTTTCCTCAAATGTTCTGCTTTCCTGCTGATCTTTGCTACATTTATTTTATTTGTACAAAAACTTTTTTATTTAAAATAATCTGAATTTTCCATTTATACCTCACACTTCTCTTTATGTCTTATTGATTCAGAAATCGTTCATTTATCTGTAAGTTTGATAGGCAGTAAGTTCCATGTTCAGATTTTCTTGTAGTATCGCTCTTTATATCTAGGTCACGTATTCATTTTGACCTAATCTTGGTAAATGCTGGAGAATAATGGTCCGTGCCCAATTTCTGCTGTCTTACTTTCCAGCTTCCCTACCAGTTTTTACACTTAAGTCTTTACACTTGGCAGACACCAGATGACTGTAGTCATTGCTGTTGTAAATTGTGAGTCTGCTCTGTTCCACTGTTCAGCCTTTATATTTCTTAGTACCAGGTAGTTTTGATAATTACAGCCATATAGTTTAAGATCTGGCACGGCTAAACCTCCTTCTGCTATATGTTTTTTTTTATATTCTTGGCCTTTTTTGTCTTCCAAATTAATTTTGTTATTATTTTTTCTCACTCAGTAAATTTTTTTTGGTAATATATTTAGGGCGAATATTCAAGATAAAATTTAGGTAAAATGGTCTTTTTTTTAATATTGGTTCTGCGTACCCTCAAATATTTTTGAGGTTTCTTTAAACTTTAAGACTAGGAATACAAGCAAATCACAGGGCCAGTTCTGCTTTCATTCATAGACTCTCCTTTTCTTGGTTTTATATTTTAAATTCAGCATTAGTCAGGTTTTTATAGCATGAAGTGTTGCCACAGAAACCTAGAGGAGTGAGAGCACAAATTCATCACCATGTTGGACTTTAGGAGCAGTCTGGTCATAAAGGAGAAGGACACAGAAGTGAAAACAGTACTGGTGGTGGCATTATTCAATTTTAAGACCTTCTTTTTAAAAAAAAAACATTGGGTTTTATTACTGAATAACTTTTGAATATTAAATAGTTCATAGAAAAGGATGATTTAGAATAAGCTTTTAAGGGATACAGCCCCCTAAATATGTCATGTGTTTCACTTACTCACTTTTAAGCCAAAAGAAACATGTAAAATGGGAAAAGTACATTTAGCGGAATGTATGTAGATGTAGCTTTTTGTGCTGTGCCATTTGTGGCTTACAATAGGAGAGCCAGGTTCAAGTTCTACCTTTAATATAAACTGACTTTTTGATCTTGGGAAAGTCATTCTCTGTGACTGTTAGTTTCAGAAAAAGTGCTGCCTTCCTTGTAGAGAGAATTCCTCACCTGGATGTTCTTTCCCCATTCCTTACTCCCTTATCCAGTGAAATCATAGATCCAGTCTCTAACATCATCCCTATGCCTCAAATAAAAATAAATAAAACCATGGAACCTTTTTCCTCTTTAGGCAAGGATTCTTATGAATTATTGTCGTTTTATGTGAAAATAAAAAATTATTGGAAAATGTACAATGTTCTGAAAAAAAGGAAAGTACATTATTTAGCCACTGATTAACTGTCTAGGGCTTGTAAATGGTTAATACTTTCCAGTATTTCTAAGCCAGTTCTCAAAGGATACACAAATCAAAACACTGTATAAGGGACAGGTAGGTGGCATGGTGAATAGAACACTGGCCCTGGAGTCAGGAAGACCTGAGTCCAATTCCAGCCTCAGACACTTGACACTAGCCGTGTGACCTTGGGCAAGTCACTTAACCCCAATTGCCTGCCTTCCCCCCTCCAATAGTACTTTTGAGTTAATTTAATAGGAATTATATCTATTTCTGATTTACTCTGATACCTTACTCCTCTTAAACCTATTTTTCATCCTTTCTAATACCTTTATTCCATCTGTCTCAGTACTTTTTCAGAACATCAGCCCTACTCTGTCTACACTCTTCTGCCTTCCCAGTCCTGATCCTTCAGTGAAGTAGTTCACCTCTGTACTGTCCTCTACTCTTGAACCCCTTGCTCCCTTTCCGTACTATTGATCCTATTCATCCTGCTTTATTCTTACATGCTGCCTGTTCCACTCCTGCCCACATACTGCTAAACAGAGCTGGAGAAAAGCCTGGAGCCAGCTTGACTGAGGTCACTGTAGCTTTGTATTACCTAAACTGAGCCTGGAGTGCAGAAGGCCCAGCTCTTTACTCTTCCATAACTGATTCTGTAGTTTCATCAAGACCTTTTCTTTTCTGCTTGAGCCTCTCACTGTACCTGCTCCCCTCCCTCATTCAGCTTTACTGAGAAAAGTTAGGTCATTTGCTCCTCCTTCATCCTTCCTCCAACTGAAACCCGTTTCTTTAAAAAGTAAACTTTTTTTGACCCATAATATTTTATGTTTTAACCTCTTGTTCCTCTCCTGTTGAGTACTCTTAAACAAATGCTTGTTGCAGCATGCCTGTTCAGTGGGGAAAATAGACATCACAGAAACAGAAAGCCTGTGAGTAAATGGACAAAGGTCTTGGGTTCTTTTTACATGCTACATCATCAAGATCCAAGCTTTGTTTCTGCTTTTTCTCCAAGTGACAGAATAGCAAGATATTATTATTACTGGCACCTGAGAAAACAAGTTCTTCATTCCCAGTGTACACTTCAAGAGGAGGCCTACTTCTTGCTGGCTGCTTTTGCATTACAGGCTGATCTTGGAAACTTCAAAAGGAATAAGCACTATGGGAAATACTTTGAGCCAGAGGCTTATTTCCCATCTTGGGTAGGTACTGTTTTTAAACTCTAAAGAATATCTTTTTTCATCAGTTCACACTGCCACTGCTATTTCATATCTTCTTCCTTAAGAGGGCAGAAATGCAGATTTGTAGAACAATGCCATCCGAAATGCCAAAATACAAATATTATGCTTAAAAGGACTGTGGGAATAAGCGTAGGTGGTGGTAGTAGTGTTTCAGTCCTGTGTCTTTGTTGACTTAGTCTGCCTTCGCAGATGCTAGGATATAGAATTAAGAGTGATAGGTTTGACATTATTGGTAGACTTTCTGTAGTTTATTTGGCTGGAACTTTCTGACTTTTCTGCTTTTGTTTATTGGAGCTTTCATCTTTTGGAAGGACAGATGCTAGTATTCAAAAAGTGAGATCGTTCTTCATTTTCCCATCGGTGGGAAAAACAAATGAGGAAACAAATAAAACGTGTTAATTTAAAAGAGGAAATAAGAAAGACCAAAGAAATAGTTGACATGTTTTTCGATTTCTCCCAATAGTTACTGAGCTGTGTTTTATTCCAACAGGTTATTACAAAGAGAGGGAAGGATTATATCCTAAAACACATTCCAAACATGCACAAAGATCAGTTTGCACTGACCGCCTCCGAAGCACACCTGAAGTACATTAAAGAGGCCATCCGCCTCGATGATATCGCCGTTCATTACTACAGACTGTATAAGGTAATGGAGGGAAGGCCGTGTTGCAGCTTCCGTCAAGAGAGATTTTCAGTTCTGAAAAGGGCATTCATTTCTAAACAGAACGTGTGTGTGTCTGTGTGTCTGTGTGTCTGTGTCTGTGTCTGTATGTGTCTCTGTGTGTGTCTGTGTGTATGTCTGTGTGTGTGTGTGTCTGTGTGTGTGTGTCTGTGTGTCCGTGTGTGTGTCTATGTGTGCGCGCGCGTGTGTGTGTGTGTGTGTGTGTGTGACAGCCATTTCGTTGTGTTTATAACATATCCTAAACATTTATTTTTGAATTTCTATTTGGTTCCTGTGAGTCAGTGTTAGAGGTAATAATCTAAAATTTAACTCAGAGGTAGGATGTAGTGTTTTTATATAATTGTATTTTATATATATGTAATACATAATACATTATATTATTGTTACAGTGTTATATTATCTTATAATAATATAATTTATTGCCTAGTGTACACATATATATATCTTATATAATATTTTTGTATAATACTGAAAGTAGAGATGGAAATGAGATAGTGAATATTCTTGAATGACTTTTCAGGCAGGCGGAATGTTTTATAGTGCCCATGAATTTAGCATGGCTTCCCCTCGCCCTGGTGAACTTAAATCACCTCCTGTAGGAGTTTTGTTAGAAATTAATGTGATCATTCTGATGTTTTATTAGACAATTTTTTGAATGGTTCAAAGTGAAACTAGAAATATATTCTCTAGAATGTGTCCCACAGACTTGAGCACTCCCTGCAGTTGTGATTTTTAACGTGATATTTTCATTTAGCGATGAAAGTCTCCTGTACCCTACCCCTCTTGTTGTACTGAACAACCTGGATCATCCAGCCCAAAGAGATAAACTCTACACACTACCCTGGGTCATCTGTTCAGTCACAACTGATTGGCCATTTTGAGAATTTACGGATCCAGAAGACTTAACAATTGCTTATTCAGATTGATACTTGGTGATTTACAGAAGACTTCACTCAGCCTAGTCTTTATGGACAGAAACCGTCAGAAGCGTGAGCATTGCAAGGTCATAAGGGCTCAAGGGGAGAGACTACTGAATAGTTTCTTTCAGATTTTCCAGGGATATAGCCTATTTTGTGCAGTACTTGAAAAAGGTACACTTTTATACCCAAGAGGGGAATCAGTAATGGAAGAGTAAAGAGACGGATCTTCTGCACTGAAGGCTCAGTTTAGATAATACAAAGCTATAGTGACTTCAGTCAGGCTAGCTCCAGGCTTTTCTCTACCTTTAGAACTTCCGTCTTCGATCGCAGGGCAGTGAAGTCAGTAGCTTATTCTATATCATTCCTAGAACTCTTGTGTTTTCCCCTTCCACTATATTCCCCCAATATAGCAGGCTGGTTCTTAAATTTTCTTAGGGTTGATTTCACATTCCTTGTCATTTCTATGGGCCACCATCTGATCTAAAGTTTCTGCCACTCTAACCTCATCTGACCAGTCAACAAAGTGTTACCATCAATGTAGTAGGATACATCACTGCCACCAGACAGGGAGGCCTCTTTCAGGTCTCTGTCCACCATCATCTGAAAATAGTCCTGGAGAAGGATCTTAAAATAATACTGGCCTCCTTCTTGGGTCAAAAACACATTCCTGCCTAGTCCCAGTCACAAGAGTAGAGACAAAAGCATTGATGAAGTCAGTTACTCCATACCAGTGGGCCTCGGCCATCTACCTTCCTCACAGGCAACAGAAGATTGTTGTGCAAGAAGCTGATATTACAAAGTACCCCAATTTCCTGTTTTCCGTCACTGAGAAAAAGTTGTCTTTCTCCCCCTTGGGGTGAAACACTATCGTTTGGTGTCATAGACACGGGATAGTTTGGGCAATGCTAAGGGTTTCCTTACTTTTGACTATGGACATTCAAAAACTACTGAAAGAGCCTGCACAGATCCTGATTCCCAAGAGCCCACAATACTTTCCCTCCATTGTCTGTCCTCTGTAGCCTCCTCTCAATTATCCAAATAGAGCAAGACTTTAGAGGAAACCTTAGAAGTCTGAGGATGGGACTGAAGGACCCCCTTTGCCCTGGCACTGAATTTCCCTGTGCAGTTTTACTAGCTACCCCACATGCTGACCTTCAGATGCATTTCTACTTACCGCCTTATAATAGTAGCCATATCCACAGTTCCATCAGGAGAAGGTGTCATTGCCTTCTACACACCTGTTAGTATGGTAGACTTTATTCTTTCTCTTTTTTTCTGGACTGTCTCTGGACTACTACCAAAAGTGGTATTTGCCCAAACCAGAACTGTCCTGATTTCTTGATCAAATTTCTCCTGTTAATCAGCCTACATCTGTATGGCAAGGGAGACCCATAGTTGAATTCTGAAGACATTCTGGTGAGGCTTCATCTAGGAAGTCAGATTGAGTTGTTTTCTTAGGCCAGCGGTTCTCAACCTGTGGGTTATGTTCCATTTGTAACAATGAAAATACATCCTGCATATCAGATAGATTCCTAACAGTAGCAAAATTACAGTTATGAAGTAGCAATAAAAATAATTTTATGATTGGGGGTCACCACAACACGAGGAACTGTATTAAAGGGTTGTGGCATTAGGAAGGTTGAGAACCACTGCCTTAGGCAGACTGGGTATGTGATGTGGTGGACCTTTGTGGGGAAAGGAGCTATTCAAATCTGATCAATCAAAACCATTCCCTTTAGGAACTTCACTCCCATTCTTGCAGATCCCCATTGGGGAGCAAGCTACAACAGGAATTCATCTTTATGGAGCCAGGTGCAAATAATGCCCTATTTAAGTCATCTAAAAAGGGACCAAAGACAGTTCCCCATATGGAGACTGATGTAGCGATTTAGCTGCCTATAGCAGTAAGTCCCTAGGGAGCTCCCCAAAGTTGTGGAGCTCAAGAGGGAAAGATTGTCTCCATCTTAGGTCCATCAGATCACGCTCTCAGGAGCCATTGCTCCAGTATCTCATTGGGTTTCTGTTTAAACTTTTATGTACCTCTTCCAAGGGATCAGTAAGAAATCTATTCATGTCTCATCCTTGCTTCCATTCTTATTTTCCTGTAACTCCTAAGCTGATGTCTGAGGGTTTTCTGACTGTGGCCTGTTGGTCCCCACTCCCATCAGGAAAGATCACTGCACTTGTGCATCCACAAATACCATTTCCTGAAGGGAAATACCCCTCAGCTTTCATTTTATGGTCCTTAAAAGCTGAGATCTCTGTCCCTAGTTGCTGCATGTAATAGGCTAAGTCACTTCCAGTCTTATCAACTTAGCCATCCTACTTCTATAGACTGGTTAGCAACAACCAGGGAGTGCCACATGTGGCACTTTCTTTACCCTCTCTCCATCATTTCTAGAACCAGCGGCTAATATTCCCATTTTAGCAGGATTCTCTTCCATGTTCTGTTGAGAGGACTCCCCATTAATAACCATAAGGACACCTGTCCTTCGGTGTCACCTTGTCTTATCTGACCATCCTTTGTTCAGTCCACACCTGCAGTGTCGTTCCCCGTAATGTGTCCCCATAAGGTCATATGATCTTGTCCTACTTATTGACTGTGCCAAAATATCAGAGGTGGGCCTGGACACCCTAGCTAAAGTTCATTGTTGAGGAGAGACATTCAGGTTTTTGGATAGTTAAAAGGAAGTTTACTTAGTCCTAATATAGCAAGAATATTTAATAAGAATATATTGGCACTTAAAATCTTTGACTCTCTTCTCCATATGGAAACAGTAAGGCAGGGTTTGGTGACCCTCATGGTCTTCAGAGAGCAGTAGCTTCAGGATCTTTTATTCCTTGGTGACCAGGAAGCTAAGTCAATTTACAGCCAGAGGTTACCAGGAAGCTTTATCAAAGAAGGAACAACTTGTTCCTTGTCTCATCTCCCCTCACCCCTAGTCAAGTCCTGGCTTTGTCACCTTTTTCTAAACCATATGGGGAAAGGGGAACATTTGGAGTTATTGGACCTACCACACAAGTTACATGGCATGGAAGTGTTTGTAACTGGTAGAGAAGCAGCCAGTGTACTGGGAAAGATTGAAGACTGCATGTGGGGATAATGGAAGGAAATCTCCCGAAGAAGACAAGATGGACTGAGGTCACTTGGGAACATGGGAAGGTTTTCCCTGACTAGGAGAAGGCCTTCATGTGAGACATGGGTAAAGGAGGAAATGGTGGCAGAAGCTGTCTGGAAGAGGCAAGAGGAAAAGAGCTGAGAAGAGGGAGCTGCCATTTAATGACCCCAGCTTTTTCAGTTAAATATGAAGCAGTTCTCAGCTAAGAGGATGAGAGGAAAAGAAGCCTTGGAAGGTGTGAGGAGGGGTTAGAAGGTGTCAGGGAGCCACTGTGGTGAGTAGGACAGTGAAGTAACTAGAAAGGAGTAAAGGGAGGGCCCAGTTGAGGTTATGTGACCCAGATTTGTGGTTCTTAAGCTTGTATCCACTTTTCCATGGACTCTGTATATACTTATGGGAGAGCCTGTCACAGCCTTTGGGGGGTGGGAAACCTTTGTGTTTATTATACTCACTTAGTAAATACTCCTTTCTAATGAAGGCTGGCTCACTGATTGGAAAGAAGCATACTCTTCTGCTCAGATTAACGCTAGAGTACTATAGAGAGATAGCAGCTGATTTCCGAGGCCCCATCTCGTTGGTCCGGGTCAGAGATGGAGCTAGGAGCCATGGAACAAGGGCTCTGCGTGCTCCTGTGCCTTGGCCGAGAACTCGAACTGGAGGTGCAGAAGAAGACGTTTCCAAACGTGGCCAGAGCGTTGCTTTATTCTGCTTGGTGATATTTCTTTGGTACGAGGACAAGTTTCTGTTTGAGGCTGACAGAGGTGGAGAGAGCAGGAGAAAAAGGGAGGAGAGACAGAGAGAGACTCACTGACACGTTTGTGGGATACACGGGAAGAACAGAACCAGCTCAGAAGAAAGAGACGTGCAGATGAAGAGGGGGCTCAGCTTTGTTCCCGTTGTTAGGTTTAAAGGCTGCCTATGATAGAAGATTTGTGTACAATCCTTTTTATTCTTTGTATATTGAGATGATCGTACTGAGTCGCTGTTTGTTCAGTCGTGAGGTTTGTTAAGGTCACCACAACAAAAACTGAAGAGCAACGAGACTTTCATCCCACTGATTCCTGGTATTGCTCTCAGCTTTCTAATATTGTACGTCGTGGATTAAAATATGTATTTTTCTTCAAAAGATATTTTGTTCCTGTAGGATAAAAGGGAAA
Organism: Pseudochirops cupreus; assembly: GCA_028627135.1. Lineage (NCBI taxonomy): Eukaryota > Metazoa > Chordata > Mammalia > Diprotodontia > Pseudocheiridae > Pseudochirops > Pseudochirops cupreus. The sequence goes on along the minus strand of CM053582.1, from coordinate 366,854,058 downwards.
TTGAAGCTTCGTTAACTCTTGGGTTGACCACACGAGGAATACAGATCTTTCAGGTATGTAGATGGAAAACCATTATCATACGAAGTGGGCTATTTTTTCTTTGGACAGTGTATGTACATTATATTTGCCACATGATATTCAAAGCCTGTTTCCTTGGGTTTGACTAGGTCAGTGGTTCTCAACCTGTGGGTCGCGAACCCTTTTGGGGTCAAACGACCCTTTCACAGGGGTCACGGGTCGCCTAAGACCATTGGAAAACACGTATTTCTGATAGACTTAGGAACCGAGACACTGCTCCTCTATCCGTCTCCAGGCGGGTCTGCCCACATGCAGATACGCCCACATACGAGTATTAAAGGGTTGCGGCATGAGGAAGGTTGAGAACCACTGGACTAGGTATTCTCTCCTACTTATGTAAGTTAGAAGAAGCTGTAAGCTTTGATCTAATTCTTGTCATTAATCATCATTCTTCCTCCCTCCCCAAAGAGCTGTATTTCAACTATGGGACATGTTTCAGTTAATATCCACAAATGTTTATAAAACACTGACTTGCAGGCTGAATTAACCAGCCTGATACAATGAGAACACTAGAAAAAGCATACAGAGGGAGGGGAAATTTGACACGCTTTACCAGGTGTGTCCTGTGAGGAGGACTAAAGAAGCTTTGGACTGTGTAGGAGTCAGAAGACTAGTTCAGCCGTGCCACTAATTTGTTCTTTGACCTCAGGGGAAGACAAAGACTCTTTAAGATATAGTTTTCTCTTTTGTAAGATCAGCATAATTAATTTCCTATATAATAGCATTGTTGTAGGTAAAGTGCTATACATTAAAGTCCTGAGTCCAAATGTCTGAGTGTCAGTTTTCTTATCTAATAAGCCAGCTGATAAATTCTGAGTTCTGTTCCAGCTCTGAATCTCTGGTCCTCTGACCTTTTGACACTTTATCTTACCTGGTCCTATGAAATATTTCTTAATTATTTTGCATAAGAATCTTTTTGAACTCCTTGTTTACCTTACCTCCAGCAAGGTAGTGTTTCTTTAGTGAGGCTTCAGTAGCCTCAATTCTCCTAAGAAGGTAAATTGTCTGTGTTAGAGAACTAAGGCTGCCTGAGTCTGTTTAGAATATTATTAGGCATAATTCACAGTGAGCAAAATGGTTCTCTTGTTGTCTCAAAGTCTTGAAGTAAACTCTAATAGTAAACAGGATGATCAGGTTTGTCCTGTGTCCCCCCTCTATTTTGCAGGATTATAGAAAAGAAAAATTTACATGTTCTCTTTTTTAAAACATTGCACATTTCATTACCTTCTCATAAAACTTTTTGATTCACTAAAAAAGAGCCTTAAGACATTGACAAGTAAGAGTGGGAGATGGGGGACAATATCATATAACCAATATAGAAGAAAATGATTAGCAATTTTATTGCTACCTCTAATTCACTTTGAATTACAGCCGCAAATCTTCATTATTATACTTTCAAATATGAGAAGTGGTGATTGATATTCTGGATTACTTGAAATTGATTTTATAAAGTGGGCTTAATAGGACAGAGTTCAGTGGGGGAGGTTGTAATTTATAGAATTTGTGTTTTGTTTTCATAATAATAGGATAAAAAGGAAATTTTTATTTTAATAAAGACTATTTGGCTAGATGTGCCCATTGCCATGATGAATAAGTTCCAGAAAACCAGCTCCTTTCAATAGGTGGTAATTATCATCCCTCCTTAATGTGTGAGCAAACCCCTGAGGTGTCCTTTTCTTGTTACTTCATGGATGACAGTTATATTTCCTAATCCTGTCCTACTAAAGAAAGTTCCCTTCCATGTCAGTAAGAGTATGTATGATGGGTACAAAATAATCAGTGGAAGATGGTGGCATAGAAGCAGGAGAACTCTGTAGCTCCCCCCATGACCACCTCAAATACCTATAAAATAGGATTCTAAACAAATTTTAGAGCTCCAGAACCCACAGAATTATAGAAAAACACATCTCCTGCTGAAGGCAGCCCAGAAGATGGACAGAAAGGGTTTATTGCAGAGTGCTGGGAGCTGAAACCAGCTGGGCCTGAAACCATGGCTTAGCCCCATGGAGGCCAGGATGGGCCGCGGCTGGAGCTCTCAGGAGAGTGGATCACCAGCAGCTGTGGCAGTTTCCACAATTATCAACCCATAAGAGCCAAGGATGAGGTGAAAGGTCATTGGAACTCAGCTAAATTTGGGGGAGAGAATCGGGTCGGGCCGCCAGCCCCCAGAGTGAAGAGAGCAGCGGAAGCAGCCCCTGCAGCTGCCTCCATGTGGCTGCTTCAGAGCTCGCGGCCTGCAGATTGCAGGGGGGCCAAGCAGTCATTCAGAGGCTAAGTGCACTTGCCTTAGCCTGCCTGGATCGGGATCGTGGTCTTGGGTGGTGGTCCTGAGGTGTGTGACCAGTGGGCCAAAGCTGGTGGGGGCTGCAGAGATGGCGGCCTCCTAATAGCTCTGGCAGCTGTGAAAACCCCAGCAATTTGGGACAAGGCTGTCCCCTGTGGAAGCAGAGATCTACTGTGGCTCAAAAATGAAGTTAATTGACTGGCAACATGAGCAGGCAAAGGAAGCAAACCAAGCTCAGCAATCCAACTTTAGATTCCTTTTTTGGGGACAAAAAGGATCAAAGCATGGAACAGGAGGAAGATAACACAATCAGAACTCCCATACCAAAAGCTTCCAAGAAAAATGTAAACTGATTACAAGCCATAGAGGAGCTTAAGAAGGATTTTGAAAACCAAATAAGAGAAGTGGAGGAAAAATTGGGAAGAGAAATGAGAATGATGCAAGAAAATCATGAGAAGAGAGTCAACAACCTGACTGAAGAAAATAACACCTTAAAAATTAGATTAACTCAAATGGCAAAAGAGGCCCAAAAAGCCAACGAGGAGAAGAATGCCTTAAAAAGTTGAATTTGCCAGCTGGAAAAAGAAT
>CM053582.1:366816453-366850608 GCA_028627135.1 Pseudochirops cupreus | reverse complement strand
GAAAGAGAGAGAGAGAGAGAGAGAGAGAGAGAGAGAATTATTATTATTAATTACATGCAACTGGGAATTAAGATATACAGGCACTGGGGTAAGGAGATCCATCTTGCCCTACCGGAAAGTCAGAGGGGTGATGGGGGAGGTCATAGGAGAGAACAGATTGTGGGAGGGAGGATACAGTAGGATCGCTGTTTTGGGGTGGTGGGTAGGAGGAAGATGGGGAGAAAATTTGTAACTCAAAATCTCATGGAAATGAATGATGTAAACTTAAAATAAAAGTTAATTATAAAAAAAACACAAAATAATCAGTGGAATATGATGGAGCCTTTTATCCTATAGGAACAAAGCCTGGAGCCTTGAATTTTTTTGATCATTAATTCATATTAAGGGAGTATGTGTATGAAATAAAGTAGCCTGGGGCAGCCAGGTGAATAGTGAATAGAGCACCAGCCCTGGAGTCAGGAGGACCTGAGTTCAAATGTGGCCTCAGACACTTGACATACTTACTAGCTGTGTGTCCTTGGGCAAGTCACTCAACCCCAATTGCCTTCCCCCTCTCCCAAGAAAAAATAAATAAAGTAGCCTCCCCAGACTTCCAAAAGAAGCCCCAGGGAAGCTTAGAAACAGCAACTTGAGTCATCTCTGTCAGAATAAGACCAACAGTAGCAACTCCTTTTTGAATATCAACTCACCACCAATTTCACCCTGGGTTTCCCTCAGCATGTTGACACAAGTCCTGAACCCCAGTTCTGAGGTACCCTGGTCCACCCACAACACCCTATCCTGCTTAATACAGATAAGATCTCTATATAAACCCTCCCTGTCTTCCCCATGCTGGACTTTTAACCCTATGCATCTGACTGACATGTGTGAGTATCTTCCCTTAATCAAGTTTGCTCATTGCCTTTTCTCTCTGTCCTCTCCCTCATCGTGTTGTGTATGTTTTGGGTTTGTCCAGGGGTGCTGTTCCTCCCGTCAGTTCTCCTCAGCTATTGTACAGGGCTGTGACTGTCAATTTGGCAGCTCCCCTTGATTTCCAGGACTTTTGTTTTAGGAAATTCAGAGAGCAAGGACTGGATCATGAACTTAGCGTCCAGGTACCTCCTTCTTGCTGACACTAGGACTGTATGGATTTTGGTATTCTAACCTTCCCAACTTTGTATGAAGACAGAGTGACACAATAGAGAAAGTCCTGCTGCTTTTTTAAAAAGTTCTTCCCAATCTGAAGCAATTAAATTATGTCAGTAATCATCTGAATAAGATCCTTATTTTCTTCAAAGAGATTTAATTATCTCTCTCAGATTTTGATTGCTATGTTATATTGTGAGAGTTTTAAAGCTGCTTTTGAATACTTGTTTTCAGTTTCCTCATTAACCTTCTATCATATAATTCTTTCCACAGAATGTTAATGAGGAAAAACAGTTACTTTATGACTTCCCTTGGACAAATGTTGGAAAACTGGTGTTTGTGGTAAGTTCAAAATCATTAGGTTGATAGGACTGTGTTTTCAGTAATATCGTCCCAAGACACATAAGTTAAGTTTTCTTACCCTATACTGTGTCTTTAATTTGTTCTGCAAAAGCACGTCAGGTGAAACAACATTACAAGAGGCTGTTACTTCCAAAGCAACAGTTTTCATGTAGATTGAACAAGCGATGACAATGAAAAGATTCCGTGTTCTAGATGCTAACTTTACTGATAGCTCAGGTTGTTACTACCATCTAATCTCGCTTCAAAAGTTACTAACATAGTCACTTTTACAGTAAATATTTCATGATGTTAAAGTCGATTTTTCTTTTTTTCTTTTTTTTTTTTATGGTGTCAGTTTTAAAGATTTTATTCTCCAGGACAAGAATTGCATTTCCACTTGTTTGCAGTACTGATAAAGTGCAGTGTTGTTCACTACTCTCTCTCTGCACACGTTCAAGTATCCATAATGCCCAGATTTACACGGTAGCTTAAATGTTATTGAGCGAATTTTTCTTAATGTAGTGGAAATTCAGACTGTTAAATTTTATGTTTATTCATACTGGGAAACATTGTGCAGACAGACCAGGTTAGTTTGCTGTCATGTAAAATTAATGAGGCTTTATTACCGTAGGTCAAGTCAGTAGAGCACTGTATGTTATAAGTTAAACAGTATGTGAACTATTCCTGTGTCACAGATATGTTCATTCTTGGATAGTGGGGCTGAATTTCTAATACAAAATAAACTGATGAAGTCAGTCTCAGCCTTTATCATCCTGCCTTTAGTGACAAAAGTATGAATCAGACCGAAGATAGCTAATTCCGTTATGCAGCTGACCCATAAGTCAAGTGTAGATGAAGTACGAAACAAAAGCTCTGAGCGTAAATTAAATTGACATAAGTATGTTGGGGGTATCGGTTGATTTGTTTGTTTTGGGTATTTTTATTAAGCAAAAATAAAGACTGGTTGTAATACATCTGATTTATATATGTGACCGTGCTGTCTCCCTCTTTGTATCTCCATATCCATCGCTGTCTCCTTTATGTCCCTTAAGTAAGGGAGAGGGCCAGGGCGTTGTTTATGACTAAGAAACAGAGGGGGAGAAATATAGGAATTTGCTTTTAACAAAAGAAAATGTCATTCCTTTCTAAAAGTAATGCTGACAGTACTGTTTGTGGTTAGGGTCACAGATTTCCTTTATCATGATTTGGGTTCAAATCGAGTCTAGCATTTATTGATATAAATTATTATATATTTTATTAGCTAATAAATATATAGTTACATATAATGATGATTTAATTTATTTATGTCAGTTAAATATAAAACAGTATTAATATAAATCCATTCCTGATCTCCTAAATGGAGCACAACCTTCCCTACCCCTGTTTTCATAACTATGTTAGTATATTTAAAAATCATGAAAATCTGCACAAGGTGTTTTGAACTCCTTGTGCATGAGCTCATTAAGAAGGTTTTTCCTTTGGTAATGATGTATAATGCATTGATTAATTAAAGCAGCTATTGCACATATCTGAAATGAAGTTTTAAACCCATAAAATATTGAGACCTAGTAGAAGAAATCAAGAAAGCATAATTCTGTCTGCTATTGGAATCATACAAAAGATAGTTTCGATAAGCAGAATGTAAGCTTCATCCCAGTATACTTATTGAACTTCTAAAAGTAGAATTTGAAGATGACAGAGTAGCTAAAAGAAGTATAGCTGAGCTCTCCTCTGCAGCTCGTCCAGATGTAGAAAATGTACCAAATCGAGCCCTAACATGGGAACTCCAAGAACAAGTCACAGCGATTCATTTTACAGCCTAAGTTGGCATATGGGAACAGACAGTTTTGCAGACACTGGAGATAGTGTCTCACTAGGAGCAGTCATGGAGAGCATTCCAGCACAGACTACACTAGAAAAGGGCCAAGATTGCATAAGGGCAGGAAGAGGCTTCAGACCCACATACAGGAGCCCAGCGTTGTGCAGGGTCCAGGAGCAGATTCTAGCTGGGAGCTCTATTGCTTGCTGCCCAGTTCCAGGTCATATATAAAGAGTGTGAGACTTAGGGGGGAAACCAGTCCTAAGGTTTGGCTCCAGGGTGAAGAGCAGTAGGGAGCTGTATACTGAGCAAGAAGCAAGTTCAGACACAAAAAGTAACTGTGTTCTGATCCCAGACGTGGAGCAAGCTCTGAGATCCAGCCCCTAGCTAGTCTGAAGCCTAAAGCAGACTTAGGATAAGAGTCCCAGGGCAAAGAGATGCCTCACAGTTCTGGCACTGAATGAACAGAGCTTTAAAGCTGACTGATAGTGTGGCTGCTGCCAGCAGCAGTGTGCTGGAACTGCAGACAGACAAGGTCATGCATATGTGGCTTAGATACAACCTCAGGTCAGGGACTTGCAGAAATAAGACCAGGAGGGCAGCGATCAGAATTTGCACTGGATCAGGCCACTGTGGAAACACTGTTCAGTGGAAACACTGAAGTACGGGTGCCCAGCTGGAGCTGTTCTTGAAATCCTGGAATGGCATGTTACAGCTATTCTAAAGAAGAGAAAAGCTTACAACATTCCAGAAATCAAAGATTAAAGGTCACGTATGGGCCAAAGATTAAACCAAGTAAATATAGTTATTTATAATTTTAACATGTATAATTATAATAAATACAATATTTATATGTGAATAAATATATAAGAAAGAAATAATTATAATAAAAGTAAATACAACCAATATAGATATGGTAACATATGTATCATTTGGACCTACATAGTTATGGCAATGTGTGTTATATGTGAAAGTACCGAGTGCTGCAAGGGTGACAGGAATTCGGCCATCATTCTTTAAAGTGCTTCTACATCAGAGAGTTTACACGCTGAAATGTTGTTTTTTTGCTTAACTTAGGGTAAGAAATTTGAGATTTTGCCAGATGGATTGCCATCAGCCAGGAAACTCATCTACTATACGGGATGCCCCATGCGTTCCAGACATCTCTTAGAGTTACTCAGCAGCAGTCACCGTCTCTACATGAACCTGCAGCCTGTTCTCCGTCATATTAGGAAACTTGAAGAGAACGAAGGTATTTAAGGGTTTGTGGCGCCTGACATGTATATGCCTGATTCCAGAAGCAAAGATTTCTATGATTTCATTTCCCAAATCTCACTATGTGTATGAAAGGTCAGGAGATTTGAAGCTTCAGTCCCTGAGTGGTTGGAGAATCTAGATACTCAGTGACTACGAAATATTCTTTTGACACCAGTCTTATGATTGGATAATTAAAATGACAACAGTGATCATTATTCATTCCTTGAAAACGTTTTTGGATGCCCTTAGTAGCTATTCAGAAATTCAGCAGGCCTTGTGGTGTAACAAAAAAAAGCACTGGATTCGTAGCTCCTGTTTGCCTCAGAGAAGTCAGGCACATTACTTCTCTAAATATCAATTTCTTCAACTTTCAGATAATGGGGTTTGGAGATATGACCTTGCATTACAGGTCCCTTCCGGCTGTCCGTGTCTGCCTATGATAAACATATTGTGCAAGGTTGGACCTAGGACAGCAATTCCAACTTTTTAAAAAATTTCTACTTTCCCATTGTTCTTTGATTTAACAATACCCTGGATTACTATATGTCATATAAAAATCGTATTTTAAGTAAATGGAATTCCACGTACTTTGAGGAATTTCATGACACTCTTAAAGATGTCTGGAAGATATCACAAGATATTTTTTAAAAAACAGGTTCGAGGATCACTAAGAACATTCTTTCTATCGCACATAGACCCATTTCCTGACTCTGTACCTGAATGTGTAACCTCTAGCAAACCATTTGAACTCTTTCCGAACAGAATTAGAGACCGACAAATGCTCCTCTTCACAAAATCTTATTTTCATGATTGTGTACAACTGAATGTCATTTCAAAAAGTATCTCTTCATCTTTTAAAATAACACACAATTTGATGTTTTCTGTTGTTGTCATAATAATGATTAGAACTTTGCCAGACTTGGTGTCAGCTAACCTAAAATAAAGAGCAAAAGCATATCTTAGGCAACCATTTTTTGATAAGAATCAGTGCTCCTCTATCAGTCTCCTCTAATTCCATAGTCCATCCATCACTAAAAGAAAGTCTAGCTAATTGTGCTATGAATATTTAGAGGGGAGGAGACTTCTGGTGAAGATGACAACAGCTACACAAAATATATTAGTTCTGCCACATGCTTCCCTAGAAAAGCTCTGAAAAAGTTGAAAGATGAAGCAGTGATAGGGAAAACTAAAGAGAAACAGGAGTAAACTGCTGCCCAGTCCAGAACAACTCAAAAAGACAGCCAGTAGCTCTCGGTGGTCCCAGAGAAGCACCACATCAGGGAAACAAGTTCAGGGGCTAGAAAATGAACCTGCGGTCCCAAGGGGGAAAAATAGAAAGAAAATAAATAACTGAATAGGAGAGAGAAAATCCTACCCATGTAGTAGATTCAGAGCTGATCTCAAAGTAAGACCTGTATTCCACTTTTAGCTCTGGCATTTCTTGGTTGTGTGACTGTGGGCAAATCACTTGCCCCTCAGGACCACAGGCAACTCCCTAATACTGAGACTTCCAGAGGAAGTGCTCACCTGTGTTGGTAGAAGTCAGGTTCCCTATACCAATGAAAACACAGATTCAGATTTTCTCTCTTGTTGAATGTGATTGAAAAGATGAGAATATTCTATAATAAGCATATTCATTTAGTGTGAATGGTTTTTTTCCTCTGGTACTTAAGGCTATTTCAAAAGTTTTTTGCATTAAGTACACTCTTCAATGTTTCATAGATGTATAATGTCCTCAGTGTAAGTGCTCCTTTTAAACATTCTCCCTAAAAATCTCTTTACAAAACAAATTCTTTTCTACTTCTTAGTTACTGCAAAGGTATAACTTTAGTCTCTGTTCAGTTCAATTCATTGCCAGTTGTATGCCAGGCAAAGTATTAGGCACTGAAGATACAAAGGAAACCTCTTCTAGCCTCAAGGAACTTACCTTCTACTAGAGCAGTGGTTCTCAACCTGTGGGTTGCGACCCCTTTGGGGGTCAAACGACTCTTTCACAGAGGTCGCCTAAGACCATGGGAAAACACATATTTCCAATGGTCTTAGAAACTGAGACACCGCTCCTCTATCTGTCTCCATGCGGGTCCACCTACATGCAGATACGCCCACACACGAGTATTAAAGGGTCAGGCAGTAGGAAGGTTGAGAACCACTGTACTAGAGGAAAACAGCATGTACTTAGATAAATAAATACACAGAATAAATGCAGCACTGTTCTGGAAGGTGAGGTGAACTGGTTAGAATTCTCAGATTTATAATAAAACATACCTTACATTTCTTTTTTCACTCTTTCTGCTTTTGCTTTGATATTTTTCGATTCATAGAGGCATTCACTTCTGTCTGGTTCATTGTAATTTTCAGGAGATTGGTTTTTTTAGGTAGTTGTTTGTACCTCTTAACTCCTTTCTCTTAATCCCATTTCCTCCATTCTCATTTCTTTTGCAAGTCTTTATTTAGAAAATCATTTCTACCTTTTTTAAGCTCTTGTTGTATTTTTTCTGATGAATCTAGTTGAACCTTGTGCCCACACCGTGTTTTCCTTTGAGACTTCGCCGTGTAGGTATTGTAGAGTCATTTTCTTCTTCTGGCCTTATGTTTGGAGCATCCCTGGCACCATAATAACTCTTTGTGATATAATTTGTTGTTACTCATCTTTCTTGTCTTACCTGAATTGGGACTGTTTTAGAACTAGTCGCTGCCCACTTTTTGAGAGAATATCAGATCCCTGCTTGGATCTATTTTCTGTTCTCTAGGATACTTCTGCTCCTTTCTTGATAGTGATTTCTGGGTTCTTCAAGTTAGAAACAGGCCAGGGCCATATGTGCTTTCAGTGAAGTTAAAACTGTTTGATGCAGGGTGAAGGTCTGATTCCTGCTCTCCTGATGTGATCTTTGCAAGCTTTGTCTTGGTTTTGGATCTTAGCAACACACTTCTGGGCTTGCCCCTGGTTGGAGCTCCAGCAGACTAATGCAGACCTCAGCCACTGTAAGCTGATTGGAAGGTTATGCTCCCTGCCTTGGTTATTCAGCTCTAGTCTTCAGACAATGCCAGGGTCTGGATCTGAAACTCTTCTCCAAGGTTACAGTATTGAGCTTCAGGCCAGCAAAAGTTCCTTGCCATGTTCTACCACCACTAGATTGGAAGGTTATGCTCCCTGCCTTGATTATTCAGCTCTAGTCTTCAGATAATACCAGGGTCTGGATCTGAAACTCTTCTCCAAGGTTACAGTATTGAGCTTCAGGCCAGCAAAAGTTCCTTGCCATATTCTACCACCACTAGATTGGAAGGTTATGCTCCCTGCCTTGGTTATTCAGCTCTAGTCTGCAGACAATACCAGGGTCTGGATCTGAAACTCTTCTCCAAGGTTACAGTATTGAGCTTCAGGCCAGCAAAAGTTCTTTGCCATGTTCTACCACCACTAGGCACAGTTCTTCTCTCATTTGAACTGGATCTGTGACCTAGTTCTCAGACAATAGAGCTGCCTCTTGGCACTTGTTCCTGCCCCCTTCATTATGTCAGGTATCTCTGTGCTAGATCTGCGACCTCTGTTTTGCCTAGTATGCTACCCCAGGATCCCATTCAATGTCTCTCTGCTGTAAGACTCCACCTAATCCTCAGTATCTGCAGATTTCCATCCATCTCTCTGAGCCAACGTGGCATGTAAGTTATCAGTGATTGTATTACTGAGGTCTTGTATATTTATAGTCAAGTTCCATTCATGTTTTAATTAAGGATAATGACAGAGACGTATTGCTTACTTTATAGAAAAGAAGCAATACAGAGAGTCATACATCAGTGACAACCTAGACCTCGACATGGATCACTTGGAGAAAAGATCCCAGGCAAGCGGGAGCAGTACAGGCAGCATGAAGCACAAGCGTTTCTCTCGCCATTCCGCCACCAGCCACAGCAGCTCCCAGACATCAGGCATCGAGACTGATGCCAAAGTAAGGGACACGGGGCCAGAAGACAGCTTCTTAGGCAGCACTCTCTACCACAGACTAAAGACCTGCAGTTCTGTAACCAGCCAGGACAGCTCCCGTACCTCTGGGGTGGAAAGTGGTGGCAAGGACAGACTGGAGGATGACTCACAGGATGATGGTAATTTATGCTAATGACCAACTAACTAGCATTCCTTTTACTTCACTATCTTTCTACTTTGTGTTTCCTAGTTTTGTTCTATAGTTTGTACTCGCCAATCGATGTTTATAGATGTACCAAATAGACCAGCACAGTGACTCTATTTTCCTATAAAACATGGCTATGAACAGAACTTCCTTCAAGCTGCCATAACTGTGTTGTTGTTTTAATTTGGAGCTTTCCAGTTATGAGTGAAAATAATTTTATATTTCCATAGGGATTTATAATTTACAAAGCACTTTCACACAGTTATCAAAAGCATAATCCCTAGGCGTCACTGATCTTCATAAGAGTCTTTTAGAATGCTCGAAGCGCTGTTGTAGAAAAGATGATCCTCACAGCAGCCCTGTGGTAGGGACGGCAGATAGTGTTAACCTGTTCTGCATCATGAAAAAACTGAGGAAGGACTTTGAGATAAGTAGTGGTCATAGATTTAGGAGCTGAGCTGCTGTTTGTTCTGGAAGTTTGTTACAGTTAGACAAGTTACCTAAAATATTCATACCTTCATTTCTTTTTCTGTCAAATGAACATGATAACATTCATATTCTTCCTTGAGGAGGAATTAGTGTTTGAATGAGTCATAAAATGTACAGAGAGTTTGTGAAACTAATGTGTACAAATGAGCATGGCTATAATTACTTAAATTCTACTGAGAATAAGATTGAAGATTTTCCTTTCGAGTATAGTCATATGACTTTTCTCAATGCATATGTGGCATTGTCCGACACTTGCACCCATACCATGTAAGTAAATGTTATTTTTCTCTGCATCAGAAATAGAAATGTTGGTTGATGACCCCAGAGACCTAGAGCAGATAAATGAAGAGGTCAGCCCAGATATGTGTATCTACATCACCGAGGACATGCTGATGTCCCAGAAGCTTAATGGCTATTCAGGTAACTGTTGTGGGAAAATTCTTCACGTTGTTCTCAACTTACTGCTTACTCTGGATACAGAAGAAAGTGTCCTAGAAATACAAAGTAATGAAAATGGGGGGCATTTTTTACCACACATATATTTCAGAACAGTCAAATAAAGTACACAATTGATACCACCATGTATTTACAGTGTTTTTGGGATAAGGAGATATAAAATGAAGTGCCAGGAACTTTATTTTAGAATAAATTTTTAAATTTTTTTTTTGTTGTTGCTTTTTAGTGGGGGGAAGGCAGGGCAGTTCGGGATAAGTGACTTGCCCAAGGTTACACGGCTAGTAAGTGTTAAATGTCTGAGGCTGGATTTTAACTTGGGTCCTCCTGACTCCAGGGCCAGTGTTCTATTCACTGTGCCACCTAGCCACCCCTAGAATAAATTTTTTTAGAGTACAGCCCCTATAAAGTTCAACTTTATAGTTGAAATTTAAGCCAAATGAGTTTAAAATACCAGTGCATTATAATGGTAAACTTAAGTAGAACACACAAGACCTTCATCTTTCATTCTTGTGTTCTTTATTTTAGCTTTGAGGGATTTTTCTCTCCTACAGGCTTTTCATATTAAATCTAGAGTAGTCACTTTGTCTCTCTTTTTGTTTTAAACATACTTCCAGACCCCAAAATGACAAGCATGTTTTTTTTCTTTTCAACAAGCAATCTTAAATTATTTGTGTTGTATCTCATCAGTAATTCTCTGGCACTTCAAGATATATCTGCTTGAAAAGGGTGCTGTTGAAGTGCAATTTGTGGTTATGCCATTTATGGCTCCATGGGACAAAGAAAGCTCTTTCATTGTTCACACAGCCGTATTTCAGAACTTCACAAGGCTGTAACAGTGGTACCCTTGACTTGATCCTTTTTACTTGGCTAACAGAGAAGAACTAGGCCATCATGATTTAGAAAGAACAACTAGGAAATTCTTATTTTTGGAAGTCACTAGGTTTGACCAACAGAGAAGCATCAGACTGTCATCTGTACCAGTTTTAATTCTTGTACTAAGCTGTGCTGTTATATTTCCCCAATTGAATATGGCATTGAGTTTTCTCCTGTAAGGAACATTTTGAAAGCTAAGGTGTGGTTATTGCTGAAACAGTAGGACTTTTCCCTCCTGTATTTAAAGTTAATGGTTACTAATGGATTTCCTAGAACCTTGTCTACAGCTTTTAACAAAACAATTGGTTTGTGGTATATCATACATATGAGCCCCCAAAGATGTAGCCAAACTTTAATTTTCATATGAAAGGCAAGTATAGTTTTGAACATACGGTTTCTTCATGCTTCACTCACTGTGAAAATAATTATTGTAGAAATACAGCAGTTAGGCATTCTGTTTCTGAACACAAGCTTCTTCTTACAGAGAAATTCTACACTTATTAATCATTTCCAAGTGTTGGATGATGGAAAGTGAAAAACATTTCTAAAGGGACCTAAACATATATCATTTAAGTAAAAATCATGTTAACCAAGATTCTTCCTCCAGAATTAAAATGTAGCTTTCTTTAAAACTTACTGGTGACGGATCATGTGACTAAAAAGCTGGTAGATTAATCACTTTTTTTTCAAATGTCCTCAACCTTCAGCCTTCCCAGAAAGGAAATTCTGCAGCAAATTTAGAATAAGTTTAGCTAGGCAAATCCACAGAAGACAGACTTCTAAACAGGGTAAAATCTTGTAGTAATTACCACTGGAGAACTCCAACATTTAGGGTACTCATTGCCACTCCTCCATCATCTTCAATTCATCTATTGCAGGACTACACTTGTCCAGAAGGGCATCTTCCACCCTCCCCTCTATACGCAAGAAGCAGCAAGTGCTAACTCTCTAGCCATCTGAAGTAAAGTAAAATAGGAGAAAATCAGGAAAGGTCATCAGCATGGGCAGCTGTGTCCAGCCCGAAGAAAAGGGGACTAAAACCTGGCTTGGAGTCAGTCCCGTCCTCGGAATTTACTTAGAAAAGGCATCTAAACTAGCAAACTTGATATCCCCAAATGAGAGAAGTCTCACAGGCTAACCTTGGAGTTCTGTGCACCAGCAAGGTAGAGGTAGAGGAAGAGGGAGAGGACTTGGAAATGAATATAGGTCAGAATTAAGAGCTTTCACTGCAGAGTTTTAAAATTTAATTGAAACCCAAAAATGCTGAAGTAAAACTTGAGTAGAGGCAAAAAAAAAAACCTTTAAAAGAACACATGAATTTTATACAAGTCAAAATGATTGACTTTGAAGGCAAGATGCCCTGAGATAACTTAACTTTGGGACCATTGGCCTTCCGAAAGAATATGTCACATCAAAAATTAAATAATTCAAGATGTAAGAGAACTCTAGAATTTCTGAATGTTACCAAAGCATACACATAAACCACAACCAGAAAAAAATCCTTCACTTCAAACTTACAAGACACATAGTGTCTGTTGTCATCGTCAGTTTGTATAATGTTCTGCTTTTCCTTCTCTCACTGTGCAAGGTTTCCATATTTTTCGGAATGCATTAGTTGTCTGTTGCATTCCTATACCACAATTTATTTATCTATTGCCCAGTCAAGAAGCACCCCCCTTATAGCCAGTTTTTGTGTCAAACTGCTTCAGAATTTATCAATGAATATCTTGCTTTCAGATTGTTCATTTTCTCCTGGTTTGAAAAAGTCTAGGTGTTGCTGCCCCTGCAGCTGTGACTTAGGAAGTTTTGAGTATCAGTGGGACAATCCCACTGACAAAAAAACAAGAGGGAAGCACACTAGTAATGATGATAGTGATAAGTTTTGAGTTTTTGAAGTTTTTCCCACAAACACATGTATAGTTATACCTTACAGTTTATAAGGTATATTAAAGTATCCTTATATACTCTTTGATTTTTTTGTTACTAATCTTGCATTAGGTAATCTAATTTATATGGAAGATTGTTAATAGTTCCAATTCTAAAACTTCCCCTGTGCTACTTATCTCCCAGAAATGTTTGAATTCCCTTAGCTTTGCTTCACCTTGCCCCTCACCTTAAAATTTGTGATTGTTTCTCACTTAAAGTATTTGCCACCTATTTTGTGGGTTTGTCTTTCTTGGATAGTAACTTCTGTGTTGAGTAAGTTGAAGAACTTCATTGTTCTTTGTATTTTCTTATTCAGGACTAATTGTAAAGGAAATCAGTTCTTCTACATCTAGCTCTTCAGAAACAGTTGTCAAACTACATGGCCAAAGCACTGATTCTCTCCCACAGGTTTGTGATCAATTAATTTCTGTGTTGTATTTTTTCTAATTACACGTAAAGAGAGTTTTCAGCATTCATTTAAAAGATTTTGAGTTCCAGAGTTGTTCTCCTTCCCTCCCTCCCTCTCCAAGACAACAAGCAATTTTATATAGGCTATACATATGCAATTGTATTAAATATATTTCCACTTTAGTCATGTTGTGAAAGAACAATCTGAACAAAAGGGTTTTTCACAAGAAGAAACAAAAAAAATTGTTTGCTTTGATATGCATTCAGACTCCATAGTTCTTTCTCTGGATGTGGATCGCATCTTCCATCAGGAGTCTTTTGAAACTGACTTAGATCATTATATTGCTGAGAAGAGCTAAGTTTATCACAGTTGATCATCATACAGTGTTGTTGTTACTGTGTACAGTGTTCTCCTGGTTCTGCTCTCCTCACAGCATCAGTTCATATAAGTCTTTCCAGGTTTTTCCATAATCTGCCTGTTCATCATTTCTTGGGGTTTTTTTTCCCCATTTTTTCTTTTAAATTTATTTCTCGTTTACAACATTAAGTTCCATAAATTTTTTGAGTTCCAAATTTTCTCCCCGTCTTTCTCCTCCCCCCAACACCCCAAGACACTATGGAAATTCGATATAGACTCTACATATACCTTCACATTAAACATTTTCATAGCAGTCAAGTTGTAAAGTAGAATTATAACCAATGAACTGAGCCACAAGTAAGAAGAAACAAAACAAAACAACAATCAAAAAAAGAGCAAATAGTTTGCTTCAATCTGCTCTCAGACTCCTTAATTCTTTCTCTGAATGTGGAGCCTTTTCCATCACGAGTCTTTTGGAGTTGTCTTAGAACCTTGCCTTGCTGAGAAGATCCAAGTCTATCAGAGTTAGTCATCACAGACACAACGTGCCTATAATTGTGTACAGTGTTCTCCTGGTTCTGTTCGCCTCACTCAGCATCAGTTTATCTAAGTCTCTCCAAGTTATTATGAAATCTATCTGCTCTTCATTTCTTATAGCACAATAGTATTCCATTATATTCATATACCATAGCTTGTTCAGCCATTCCCCAGTTGATGGTCATCCCCTCGGTTTCCAATTCTTTGCCAGCACAAAAAGAGCTGCTATAAATATTTTTGTGTATGTCGGTCCTTTTCCCTTTTTTATGATCTCTTTGGGATACAGACCTAGTATTGCTGGATCAAAGAGTATGTACAATTTGGTTGCCCTTTGGGCCTATTTCCAAATTGCTCTCCAAAATGGTTGGATCAGTTCACAACTCCACCAACAATGCATTAGTGTTGCAATTTTCCTTCATCTTTTCTAACATTTATCATTTTCCTTTTTTGTCATATTAGCCAATCTGATAGGTGTGAGGTGGTACCTCAGAGTTGTTTCAATTTGCATTTCTCTAATCAATAGTGATTTACAGCATTTTTTTATAGGACTACAAATAGTTTTAATTTTTTCATCTGAACACTATCTGTTCATATGCTTTTACCATTTACCAGTTCGGGAATGAATTAATACTCTTATAAGTTTGACTCAGCTCTCTCTATATTTGAGAAATGAGGCTAACTTTAATCAGAAACACTTGCTATAAAAATTGTTTCCCAGCTTTCTGCTTTCCTTCTAATCTTGATTGCATTGACTTTGTGCAAACATTTGATTTAATAAGGTCAAAATTAATGTGATCAATTAATAATTATAAAATAGGTCCTCAAAGTATAACAGCTAATAATATCCCCAAAAACCTGATCTTACACATACTTTCTGTTTGGAATGGTTTCATTCTTTATTTTCTTTGAGATTTTCTTTTTTTGCCTGAAATGCTTGTTTATATCCTCTTTGATTCTCATATTGCCCATGTCAGAGGGAAGAAATCTGTGGCCTGAGGTCCTAAACTTATATCTGGTTTTTGTTAGTATTATTATGTTTGTTAATAATGACACATTCCCCACAGCTCACCAGTCAGATTGGCTAAGATGACAAAACAGGAAAATGACAAATGCTGGAGAGGATGTGGAAAAATTGGAATGCTAATGCATTGTTGGTGGAGCTGTGAACTGATACAACCATTCTTGGGAGCAATCTGGAACTATGCCCAAAAGGCTATAAATAATTGCATACCCTTTGACCCAGTAATACCACTTCTGGGGTTGTACCCCAAAGAGATCATAAAAGTGGGAGGAAGACCCATATGCACAAAAATATTTATTGCAGCTCTTTTTGTGGTGGCCAAAAACTGGAAATTAAGGGGATGCCCATCAATTGGGGAATGGCTAAACAAGTTGTGGTGTATGAATGTAATGGAATACTATTGTGCTATAAGAAATGGGGAGGAGATGGTCTTCATATTCGCCTGGAGAGGCTTATACGAACTGATGCCAAGTGAGAAGAACAGAACCAGGAAAAGTTTGTACACAATCACAGACACATCATATGTGTGATGACCAACCTTGATAAACTGGACTCTTCTCAGCAATGCACAGCTAAAGACAACTCTACAAGCCTCAGGATGGAAGGAGATGTCTACATTCAGAGAAAGATCCAGAAAGACCAGAGTTTAAATGGAAACTGATGCAATCTACATGCTCTTGTTCTTTTTCTTTTTTCCCATTGTTCACTCTATCAGTTACAACCCTTCTAAACAACCAGATTAATGTCCAATTTGAAAATATTTGCAGATCCAGTACTTGATTGCATGCCACCGTGGCCGGGCGGGAGGGAAGGGAGAAAATTTGAAACTCAGGAGATTATGGAACTAAATCTTGTAAACTAAAAGTAAATAAACAAATCAAATTTTAAAAAAATAATGACACATTACAGAGAATTATTTCGCCTTGAAGCTAATCTGGTTAGTCTTAAAGAATTATGACTAGTAACTTATCAGGTGGTCAGGATTTCATAAGGCAACAATAATAGTCTAAAATAGCAATAATTGCACATTAGTACAAAATGTCTAATAATTCCAAGAATGTGTTTGAAGCTGTGTCTGCAACACTTGAATTTTTTGCTCAGTTAATTTTTTTATTTAGTCAAACAACACTCACGTTTCTGTCTCTTATGATCCTTGGCTGGTAAAGCGCTTGATGTCATAATTGTCCTGTTGGTTCATATAATTGCCCTACTCAAGCCACAATTCTGACTGTGGAAAAGCATGAAGGGATGTCTTACATCCTGGCATTTGTTGTCCTTTATTAGATCAAAGAGCAAATCTAGAGAATGACTTTTCAGGAACTGCTTTTCCTTGGATATCCTATTATAGTTCTGTTCTTCCTGAATTTATCTAAAATATTTTTAAAATTATTTTATCTTATTTATTTATTTACTTATACCATTGTTTGAGTTAATGAAAGCCGTGAGATTCATTCAGTATCTAGATAGAATCTTTATCCTAATCACTGCTTCTTTCTGTTTTTGAGAGGTGACCCCATTGTTCTTAATCAGCGTTCACCCTTGTCATTATTTTGTAAAATTCCATCTTATCTCTATCATATTTTTGTCTTTACAGCGTAAAAGACATTAAACCTTTTACATCTGATGTCTTATAATTGTTATAATCTGTGGGGTTTTTTTTTCAGGCTATCTGTCGAAAACCAAAGACTTCCACTGATCGGCATAGCTTGAGTTTGGATGATATCAGACTTTACCAAAAAGACTTCTTGCAGATAGCAGGTCTGTGTCAGGACACTGCTCAGAGTTATACTTTTGGATGTGGTCATGAACTGGATGAAGAAGGCCTCTATTGTAATAGCTGCTTGGCTCAGCAATGTATTAACATACAAGATACTTTCCCAGTCAAAAGAACGAGCAAATATTTCTCTTTGGATCTCACCCATGATGAAATACCGGAATTTGTGGTTTAAAACAACATGAGTACAGCAGGAATACTGCTTCAAGAGAGATTATTCAAGTTGATTCTTCTTGTTTAAGGGTTTCTTATGCCATATTTCTCCTGCTTGCTCTCTAATACATTCCTCCCCTTACCCTCTCCCGCTATATATAGTTTTTTTCCTAATGATGTATATGCATATCAGATCTTTGTAAAGATTGCACTTTAAGTACTGCCCACTCAGCAGTTCATGGCAGCAACAAAATTGTGCAGGATGACTTGAGATCCTCTCAGTTTGCACTGCTCACCTAGAAAAAATTCTGTTTCAACTTTACATAAAGAACATTAGCTTTTTTTTTTCAGTTAGTTCCTATAAGCACATACAATTGTCTCATTAAGATATCATTGACTTTTGTATAAACATTGCCATTATATTGTGACTTCTGCCTTCTTAATATAGGTACTAGAGAGAGGAGTGGTTCTAGCAAACCAAAGATCTGTAAATATTATAGATATTTGTATCCAAAAAGACACAAATTAAATGTCTCGTGGCCTTCTTTGTGTGTAGTTATACCTTGTGAAACCAATTGCAATAGACAGATTTCTGTTTAGTAACATACAGTCATAGCTCTCCAGAAATATTCCAGAACTTGTTTGAGAACTTACTCAAAAAATAAGCTTTTGCTCAAATCCTAGCATGTTTTATGATGTTTACAAACCAGATTTCTGTTAAAAAAAATAGGAAAAAATACCTAAAGTATATGTTTCTTACTTGTTAAATGAACAACGACAGGTCATTCTGATGCCATAATGTTTGTTCAAAATATTTTTAAAATATGCATATGTTACACATGTATAAATATATATAGGCTTGTGTGTGTTTATATGTGTATGGAGCTTACAGGTTTGTTTTTTTTACTTAGCATATAGTCAGCATCTGCCATTTTTTCTTATACTATTTAGAAACAGTAAATTTTCTAAGCTTTAACTTATGTAGTTTGGGATGATTAGATTGCACAAGCACAATTTTCTGTCGTCCCTTTTCATATAGAAAGCTATTTTCATGGATTTTTTAAATGTCTTACCAAGGAGAAGACCTGTAATAGGGAGAATGTTACTCTTACCATTAGCGTAGAGCAAATTTCAAAACTAACCACCAAGCCATTATCATGATAAAGTAAAAGGAAGTCAGTGCAGTTGTGAACTTGCCTCTTTCAGGTAAGGTTGTGGAAACAATGGCAGAGACCTTCATAGCACAATGCCTTTTTATTGAAATATTTTTAAATGAATAGCTTTATATTCTTGCAGCCCTATTTTACCATATTTTGATATGCCATTTTCTATCATGTTTTCTTTTAAAATACATTTGTCTATATTCAAATATATAATTTTGTATAGAAGTGTGATATTTTTATATAAATGATGTTGTAAGATGAAAAGTAGAGTTGGAGTACAGCAAAACTTTTTTTATGACCCTGGCACGGGAAGCAGTATTACAGAACACTATGTGGAAGTACTCCAGCATTATTGTACCTCATGTGTTTGTGATCATTGAGGTTTTGTAAGCACATATGGTCAATTTATGTATAGCTTGCATACTTGTCGAATTATTTTAATTAGCAGCTTAAAAGAGGAAAATGCTCTGTTTTCATGAAAATATTTGCTCTTATTCAGATGCATCACTTAACCAAAGTTTCAGATATCCAGATTTGCAAAAGTATCTGATCTTCTGTTTTCAGGTGGCACTGTGCAATATGAAAACATTGACTAATATGTATTTTTCCTATGTCATTAAACAATTTAATTTTTTTCCACAAAAAAGGCTTATGAAATAGACATGGCAAAGCCAAAGTTCTCTGAAGGACGTTATGCAGCAGATTCCATGAACACTTGATATTTGTTCAAACATATAAGAAAAAACACAGCTAGTGATAAAAAGAGTCACCCGTGCTTTGCATTCTCTAACCTTCGGTCAGCATCGAGTGTTTAAGTTTGTTTCCAACCTTCTTGTTTATTTGGCTGAACTTCTTTCCAGTTGATTCGATAAGTGGTTTTCTTATGCTTGTGTTAATAATGACACAAAGAAAAACTTCGGCTTTCCAGTTCTCTAGTCTAGTTGTTGGTAAACCCCACTGTTGCAAGGGAAAATGGCATATGGAAAACCCAACTTGAATATTCTAGGTTTTTTTCATTTGAAAATTGTGGTTTAAAAAGTATAAAACTGTTATTTATACTGCATCTGATTTTTTAAAAACTCCTAATTGGTCAGTTTACAGATTTGATTAATATTGCCTTTTTACATGGACAACGTATGTTGGCAACAATGAACTTTATGCCTAATCAAGTTGTAAATAATCCTTTCTGTGAAAGGATCATCTCACCAAGATGATAACATAATTGAATTACTTTGTAACAAGTTTGTTGTGTGCCTTTCATGATATTATTAGAAATTCAATAAAATATATTTGTTTGCATTTAAAGGCTCTTTTTCTTGAAGCTCAGTTAGGCAAGGAGCACAGAAACATTCTATGCAATTATTTCTATCATCCTTTGTAAAAAATTTTAAAATGGAATGTTTTTGTTTGTACTCTGATGAATACAGCAGACTGCTGTAATCAGTTGTTCCAATCAAGCATTTGATTAACAGAGCAAACTCAGAGGATTAATGTGCTTTACTTCAACCTAAACAAAAATCTCAAACTAAATGTCCTGTAGACATTTCAATTTCATTATGTCCAAAACAGAACTCCTAATCTTCCCCAGAATCTTCCCCTCTTCCAGATATCCCTATTCGCACGAATGGTACCACTTCCCTTCCATTCACCCCAGGTTCAAAATCTCGGTGTCTCCTTCAGTTACTCACTTTCACTCAACAATTCACTGCCAGATTTTGTCTTTTTACCTTCACATTATCTCATACATATACTTCTCCCTGCTCATACAATCACTACTTTAGTTCCATAGTTCCACCACCTCTTACCTGGAGTATCACAGTTTCCTAATCGGTCTTTTGGCCTCAACTCCAAATCCATCCAAGGTTATTTTTCTGAAGTATAGGTCTGATCATATCACCCTCCCTTCCCTCCTTGATAAACTAAAGTGGCTTCCTATTATTTCCATGAATTATATATAAATTCCTTTGTCATTCAGAGTTCTTCATAACTGAACCCATTCCACCTGGCCAGTCTTGTCATACCAAGCACTGCATATTCCAGTAACACTTGCCTACTTGGAGTTATTCAGACATACCACTACATCACTCATTCATGCCTTCCATCTTCCTACTGCCATGCCTGGAATGCTTTACCCCTCTGTCTCTTGGATTTATTTTTATTTTTTTCAAAACTGACCCAAAATCCAGCCTTTTCCAGAAGGTCTTTCCTGTACCCCCTCCCCCACTCCCTAACCCCAAAGTTGCTAATTTCCTTCTTCCAGATTGCCTTTCATCTATGCTTTATATACTTAATCATTTACATGTTGCCTCCCCCAATCAATGTCAACTCTTTCAGGACGGGGGCTACTTTTGCTTTTTTTGTGTCCCCAGTGTATAACACAATCTGGTATATAGAAAGTACTTAATGAATGCTTGTTGACTGAGTTGATTATAGAGTCATATGTAGGATTTTGAAGACAAGCTAACCTAACATTTCCTGAAAATGAGAATCAGAAAAGTTCCAACTCCCCCGCTAACTAGCTGTGCGATTACAGACAGTTCTATTCATTTCTATGCACTTCAGTTTCTTCATATGTCAAATGAAGACAATGATTTATTTCAGGACTGTTTTCATGCTCAAATAGGATGGCACTTTCAGTAGCTGAAAGTGATATTTCCTCACTGATAAATTGCTGTAGGAAGTAGTATGTAGTAAAAGAGTGTCTTATACTTACCCCTTCACTGATACTTTTGGTCATGAGGTCTGTATAGGTAGTAATTAAAAAAGAGTGATCTGGGTCTGGTCTTGGTGAAGAGGGGCAAGAGAGAAGACAGGAAACAACTGTACCCTATTCGGTCCTAGAAAAGCCTAAGAGAAATATAAACAAGAAAGAGGTTGATAAACGAGAGCAACACATAAGAAATTACTGAGATTAATCAATCACTCCATTTCTTAAGGAACTACTATGTTCTAGGCACTGGTGATACAAAGTAAGAAAAAAAGGGTCAGTCTTAAATGCACATATGCCTATAAATGTCTAATTTTATCCTCATCACAACCTGAGAAGCAGATGCTATTGTTATCCTCATTTTACAGCTGAAGAAACAGAGAGGTTCAGTGACTTGCTCAGGGTCACACAAGTGTTAAGTGTCAGGCTGGATGTAAACTCAGGTCTTCTTGACTCCACAGCCAGCACTCTATCCTCTGTGCCACTTAACTACTTAAGTATTGAAGGACATAAGAGAATTACTGCAAACTTAACAATCACATGAGAGAGTGTTCCAAATCTCTAATGATTAGAGAAGTGCTCGTTGAAATAGCATTGATACCATGCCCAACAAATTTCCAGAAATTATGAAAGTCGAAAGGTAGATAACAGTACTAGTGGATTTATCCAACTGTTCTGGAAAGTATACCAAAAAATGCCTAAAATATCCATACATCCCACTGCTAGTGATATATTCCTAGGATACATCAAAATATCCCGGGCATCACCTTTTTATGGCGACAAAGATCTGAAAACAAAATAGGTATCCATCAGTTTGGAAATAGCTATGAAGTGTGGGACACTGCTGGGATGTTGCTAAGTCGTAAATGAATATGTGAACAATTTATAAGGGCATGGAAAGATTTATGTGAACTAATGGAAAACAGTGTTTCACAGATAACACACAGGAGGCTCTGAAGGTTTGGGACTAGACCAGCAGACACCTTCAAAGGGGTTAATAATCAGTTTTCTTCTAGTCTGGTCTTTTCAAAGGGTTGCTGATCATGTGAGCATCAACTCCTACAACATTCCCGAATCACCCACCTCTCAGGGGCAGACTTGAAGCAGGGACAGCTACCCTACATCACACATACCCCTACAGACTCAGTAGGGCCTACCTATCACTATGATTCTAGGAATCATTATCTAGGATCCTTGGGGCTATTCTGGGAGTTATTATCCAACACTTGGAAACTGGACATTGCCATGGCCATGAATCCTGAGCAACTGAGCTCTAAGAAGGATAACAAAATCCTCCTTACCTACACAAAGTAAGCAAAATCAAGAAAACCATGTAACATGATTACTACAACAACATTTAGAAAGAACAATAAAAGCAAAATGATGTTGAGTAATGATAGGGAACGTTTAGCCTCAGAGGAGTTGTGAGAAGATACCTTCCTCTCTTCGTTGCAAAGGAGGGGAGATTATGGATGTGGAATGCAGTTTGCTAAAGAACTTTTCTTTTTTCTTTTAAAATCTTATTTCAAAGGATGGATCACTGAATGAGGTGGAGGAAAATGAGATATAAATTAATGTGATTTTAAAACAAAAAGCATCATTAGAGAAAGGGAAAAAAGATAAATGGGCATAATGTATAGAGGGCCAATCTTAGAGTAAAAAACACATAGGTTCAACCCCTACCTCTGACACATACTAGTTGTGTGACGATGGAAAAGTCACTTAACCTCTTATTGCCCTGGTCAATTCTAATACCATGGTACAAAAAAGTTGCTGATCTGAATCACTGGAAGGAGTTTCCATAACATTATACAACCATGACTCTGTAATATATAGATAAGTCCTATATATCTATAACTATATAACTTCCTAAATGGAGAATTAGCTGAAAAAACTTCATTAATAATTGAAGAAATGCACATTAAAGCAAGCTGTGGAGATATATCCATCAAATTAGCAAAGATGAAATAATCCGATGTTAGAAGTGCTATGGGCAGGTAGCATAATTCACTGCCAGGGGAACTATGGAGCTGACCTAGGAAACAGTTTAGAATTTTGCAAAAAAAATTTCCTAAATAACCTTTGGCCCAGGAATACCCCATATAGGTTAATACCCAATCCAGTCCAACAAGTATTGAGTGCCTACTATGTATAAGGCTTTTTGCTGGGTATTGTAGCTACCAAGCCAAAAAGTGTCCTTACCTTCAACATATTTCCTGGTGGCTATTATATGGCTATAGATGAGATTGATTAATGGTAATTTAAGGTCAGAGAGAACACCAACCACTAAAAATCGGAGAGATTTTCCACAGGGACAAATGTACATGAGCTAAGACTAATCATTCCAAGAGGTAGACTTGAAGAGAAAGTCGTATACTTATATGATTTGGAGTGGGGAGGGTTGGGAGGAGCAGATTATGCAAAGACATGAAAGAGGGAAATAGAATGCCAAGTTTGAGGACTAGCAAGTACTCTAATTTAATGAAGATATAAAAGACATGAGGCAGAAATATACTTTGTAAAGAAGTTTGGAGCCTTGCTTTCGAAAAGGACTTTAAATGCTAACCTGTGAAGTTTGTGTTTTATCCTATAAACGCAAAATGGGGTGCCAACAGAGTCTCATGATCAGAGAATAATATGGTCAAATATGTACTTTAGGTAGATTATTATGGGAGCTATCTGGAAGATGGATTAAAGACAGGATACCAGGAGGTCAAATAAAAAACAGTTGTAATAATCCAGTCAAGAGGTGATGAGGGCCTGAAGTATACCAAGGAGTTTAATGACAGCAAGGCAAATTGCTATATATAAAAATATTCATAGAATCATTTGTAGTAAAACGCTAGAAACAAAATCTGTGCACAGTAAAGAGAAGCTGGTTGAGCAAACTGAACGTGAATTTAATGGATTACTGAAATGTAAAGAATGACAAATATGAAGAATTCAAAGACACAAAGTGAGGCAGATTGGTGTCTGAGCCAAAAGAAAAATAGATAGGACCACGACGGTGTAAACAAAGGCAACGCTAAAAAAGCAACAAAACTCAAGTTAAATGTAGTGTTCAATGTTAGTGTTATACTCTCACACAGTGTAAAGCAATGTTCGAAGCAACTTTTTCTGTCAACAACTGGTACAAGACAAAAGTAGAACTTTACAGTTAAAATCATATTATTAGGTCTGTAACAGGGGCAGGAGAGATGGAGACTGGCTGATGGGGGCCGAGTCCTTAGAGAATGTAGAT
The DNA here is from genome assembly GCA_028627135.1 of Pseudochirops cupreus. Taxonomy (NCBI): domain Eukaryota; kingdom Metazoa; phylum Chordata; class Mammalia; order Diprotodontia; family Pseudocheiridae; genus Pseudochirops; species Pseudochirops cupreus. The sequence continues at coordinate 366,826,835 of CM053582.1, read as the reverse complement.
TATGGTCTTCCTGCTGTCATGCCCCGGAAGTGCACAATGGAAGGGCAGCCCTTTACCTCCCATGTTTCCAAGGATGCACAGATGTTCACTATTTCCTATCAGACTACCATGAGCTGATGAAAAGTTCTTTATTTGCCCTCTGATCTGTAACTGAGCAGCCATACAAAAGGCAAAAACAATCAAAAAGCTGTCTCTTCCCTGATGACTTTGAGTGAGGAGGAAGGACTGCTCTAAATTTCTGGGTGTGAAGAAAAACAATGAGTCCATCCAGGTTGCCATGTGACTTTGAATGCAGGGTGCTTACTCTAAATAGATCACCTTTCTCTCTGTTATATCTCTTATTTCCTAATCTTAGGTGAATAGGTATTGTAACAATAATGCAATATTCACAACACCCACGGTGGTTATGAATATGCTGGTATAGTTGTGAATCACAAAATGTAGCAAACTCTCCACATGGAGGACAGAACCAAAGCCTTTATTCAAATACCAGAAAACCAGTCCCAGAACCAGAAAGCCAAAGTCATTACAGTAGTCAGGAAGTTAATACACATGGTTAATGCAGTGAACACCCACATTCCCAAGCCTTCACAATAGAACAGGCTCCCTCAAGCAGGGATCCCTCTCTCACTCAGGATAGCTCCTCAGCCTGGTTCTTGGAAGTTGTCAGTAAAAGTTGCAGAAGGAGGATCTCAGCAAAAAGGTGCAGTCTCCAGGTGGTCACTGAGAGAAAATGACTGTCCTGCTGGTTCTCTTCCTTATATACAGTATAACTCTTCCCTGTTCTGCCCCTTCTTGTTAAGGTGTTAACTACTCCCAAGGTGTTAACTACTTCTGTGTTAGTTAAATGTAAGGAAGGTGTTAACTTGAAGTAAGGTGCTAAGTGCCATTACAAAGGGGTGTGGAAGATCTTCAGATTCCATTAACATTACAGGTATCAGTGACAAAATGTCACAGACTAGTTGAACCTCAGAGGTATGCCCTCATCACAAGGGCTCAAATTCTAACTGGCAGGCTTGTCAATACAAGCCTCACAAATGCTCAGTTTCCTTCAAGGTCTAGTCAATGCTAAGATTTCTTAAGAGTCTGGTCAATATGGCAGATTTTTAATAAACTTTGTTTTTCTTTGACTGACAGAAAGCTTGGTTCAAATTCATTCAGGTAGTACCTGGTATGTCACTATTTTGGGGTCCCACGCACCTGTAAACCTCAACACTGGGACAATAAAAAGCATTCCAGATGCCAAAAAAAGGAGAGACTCATCCAAGGAAACAAAACAAGTCCTGAGGTATTCCTATGCTTTCTACTCTAAATTTGTCCTTAAGAGAATAATCTTTCCTTTGAGCCATCTAGAGATAGGCATTGATAGACCCACAATTATAGAAGAGGGACATCTGCTACATCAATAGGGATTGATACCATTCTTTTCTCCACAAAATTTGAAGAAGTCATCTTCTTTCTCACTTTAATGGCAATGCCCCCATTGAATTCAATGTCTTGGACTTGATTCTGCTTGTAATAGGCTTTTCCATTTCGTGAATGCTTTCTTCTTGTAACCTGAAGCAAGTAGATTGCAGCAAAAATCCCTTTTTGATAGAATATGCCAACATCTGGCCCCAGAAATTGCCCCCTTCCACTAGATCTGAGAGTCTTCTTGGAATCTTTCCATTACTTTTTGCAATGAGATATTTCACATTGTCTTTTATTTTTTCATTCTTTTGGCTCTGAATTTTTATAATTTGGTTCTGCTTTATCATTTCTTTTTTTCTCACAGAGTTGTTTCCATTTACTCCATTCTAATCTCTAAATTCAATATGACTGAATATGACTGCACAACAACAAACACTTTTTTAAAATTACTACTTTCCAAGTAGCTCAAGATTGAGCTGTTTCAAATGTATGCCACAGCTTTTTCTACTTTTTCTTCATGCATTTAATTAAAGCTGATCTTTGACTGTGTTTTTTTTAATCTTGTGTGAGCAATTAATATTTTTCTAATTGTTTAGATCAGACTTTATTTGTGTATTTTGTAATTGTATTTATATAGGTCCTGGATTTGTCTTGGCATGTAGATTCCTAAATATTTTGTATTGTCTACAGTTATTTTAAATGGAATTTCTCTATCTCTTGATGTTAGATTTTGTTGGTAATATATATAAATGCTGATGATTTAATTGGGCTTAATTTTGTGTCCTACAACTTTGCTGAAGTTGTTAATTATTTCAAGTAGTTTTTTTAACTGATTCTTTAGGATTCTCTAAGTATATCATCATACCATCTGCAAAGAGTGATAGCTTTGTGTCTTCATTGCCTATTCTAATTTCTTCAATTTCTTTTTCTTTTATTATTGCTATAACTAACATTTCTGGCACAATATTGAGTAATATTGGTGATAATGGGCATCCTTGTTTCAGCCCTGATCTTATTGGGAATGTTTCTAGTTTATCTCCATTACAGATAATGCTTACCCATGGTTTTAGATACATACCACTTATCATTTTAAGTAGGATTCCATTTTTTCCTGTGCTTTCTAGTGTTTCTAATAGGAATGGGTGTTGTATTTTGTCAAAAGTTTTGTCTTCATCTATTGAGATAATCCTGATTTCACTTGGTTTTGTTATTGATATGGTTAATTATGCTGATAGTTTTCTGAATATTGAACTATCTCTGCATTCCTTATATAAATGTCACCTATATAGTGTATGATCCTCATAATATATTACTGTAATCTCCTTGCTACTATTTTATTTAAAATTTTTGCATCAAGATTCATTAGGAAACTTGGTCTATAGTTTTCTTTCTCTTCCTGGTTTAGGTATCAGCATTATATTTGTGCTGTAAAAGGAATTTAGTAGGTCTCTTTCTTTGCCTATTTTTCCAAATAGTTTATACAGTATTGGAATTAATGATTCTTAACGTGTTTGATAGAATTCACTTGTGAATCCATGGCCCAGGAGATTTTTTCTTAGTGAGTTTGTTGATGGCTTGTCCAATTTATTTTTCCAACATGGAGTTAAGTATTCTCTTTCTTCTTCTCTTAACCTAGGCAATTTATATTTTTGTAAATATTTATCTATTTCAGTTAGCTTGTAGATTTTATTGGCATACAACTGGGCAAAATAGCTCCTACTTATTACTTTAATTTCCTCTTCATTGGTGGTGAATTTACCCCTTTAATTTTTGATATTGGTAATTTGGTTTTCTTCTTTTAAAAAAAAAATCAAATTGACCAGTGGCTGATCTTTTTTGCTATTTTCTTTCTTCCTTTCATAGAATTAGCTGTTTTATTTATTAGTTTAAAGGTTTTCTTACTTTCAATTTTATTTATCTCTCCTTTGATTTTCAGGATTTCCAATTTGGTGTATCGGAATTTTTACTCTCTTCTTTTTCTTGTTTTTTTTTTTAAGTTGCATGCCCAATTCACTAATATACTCTTTCTCTGTTTTGTTATTTTGTTGGTATAAGCATTTAGAGATGTTTTCCCCTAAGTACTGCCTTGGTTGCATCCCATAAATTTTCATGTGTTTTCTTATTGTTATCATCCTCTCTAATGAAATTATTGATTGTTTCTATGATTTGTTTTTTGACCCACTCAATCTTTAGGATTAGGTTATTTAGTTACCAATTAATTTTAAATTTATATTTTCATTGCCCTTCACTGAGTATGATTTTTATTGCATTATGACCTGAGAAGGATAAATTTAATATTTTTGTCTTTCTGCAATTGATTGTGAGGTCTTTATGCCCTAATAGAAGGTCAATATTTCTATAGGTGCTATGTATCACTGAGAAAAAGTTATACTCCATTCTATCCCCATTGAATTTTCTCCAGGGGTCTATCATATTTAACTTTTCCAAAATTTATTTACCTCTATTACTTCATTTTTTTCTCTTATTTTGTGGTTAGATTTATCTAGTTCTGAGAGGGGAAAATTGAAATCACCCACTAATATAGTTTTTACTATTTCTTCTTGTAACTCATTTACCTTCTTTAAAAATGTAGATGCTATAACATTTGGTGCTTATGTGTTTAGTATTATATTATTTCATTTTACCTTTTAGCAAGGTGTAGTTTCCTTCTTTATCTCTTTAACTAGATCTATTTTTGTTTTTACTTTGTCTGAGATCATGGTTGCTGCTCCTTTCTTTTTTTTTAAGTTCAGCTGGAACAAAATAGATTTTACTCCAGTGTTTTATCTTTATACTGTGTGTCTCTTTGCTTCACATCTGTTTCTCATAAACAACATATTATAGTATTCTGGTTTTTTATATACTCTGCTATCTTTCCATTTTATGGGTGAATTCTTCCCTTTCCCATTCACAATTATTATTACCGACTATGTATTTCCCTCCATTCTATTTTTACTTTGTTTTCCCCTCTCTCTCTCTGTCTCTCTGTCTCTGTCTCTGTCTCTGTCTCTCTCCTTTCATCTTGTCTCTTCTCACCAGTGTTTTGCTTCTGACCACCACTTCTGCCCTCCCTTCTTTCATTATTCCCTCCACTTCACCTTTTTTTCTCACCTTTACCTTTTCCTATAGGGTAAAATAGATGTCTAAACCCAACTGAATGTGTAGGTCATTCCATCTTTGAGTCAATACTGATAAGGTTCAAGCTATGCCCAAAGCCCCATATTTCCCTCCATTGTAATAGGTCTTTTGTGCCTCTTCAAGTGAGATAATTTACCCCACTTTACCTCTTCCATCCCTCTTCACCCAGTTCAACCCTCTTTCTTACCCCTTAATTTTGTTGTTGTTGTTGTTTTTAATATTATCCCATCAAAAGTCAGCTTATACCTATTCCCTCTGTCAACTTCTAAGTGCCCTAATGGCGATACAGTTCTTAAGAGTTACAAGTGTTATCTTCATGTATAGAGATGTAAATATTTTAACCTGAATGATCCCTTATGTTTTCTGTTTCCTGTTCACCTTTTCATGTTTCTCTTCAGTCTTGTATTTGAAAATCAGATTTTCTGTTCAGTTCTGGTCTTTACATTAGGAATACTTGAAAAGTCCTCTATGTCATTTAATGTTTTTTCCCCTGAAGAATTATGATCAGTTTCACCGGATTAGTGATTTGTGATTATAATCTTATTCCTTTGCCTTCCAGAATATTATATTTCAAGCCCTCTTATCCTTTAATATAGAAGCTCCTAAATCCTGTGTAATCCTGACTTTGGCTGCACAAAAGAGATTTTTTTTTCTGGCTCCTTGCACTATTATCTCCTTGACCTGGGAGCTCTGGAATTTGGTTATTATATTCCTGGGAATTTTCAGTTTAGGATCTCTTTCAGGTGGTGATTAGTGGATTCTTTCAATTTCTTTTTTACCCTCTGGGTAGTTTTCTTTGCTAATTTCTTGAAGTATGATGTTTAGGTCCTTTCATATAGTCCAATAAAATTTAAATTATCTCTTCCAGATCTATTTTCCAATTCAGTTGTTTTTCCAATGAGATAGATCACATTTTCTTCTATTTTTTCATTCTTTTGATTTTGTTTGATTGATTCTTAATATCTCATGGAGTCATTAGCTTTCACTTGCACAATTCTAACCTTTAAGAATTATTTTCTCCAGTGAGCTTTTGTTCCTCCTTTGCCATTTGACCAATTCTACTCTTTAAGGAGTTCTTTTCTTTAATGGATTTTTGTACCTTTTTTCCATTTGGCCAATTCTACTTTTTAAGGAATAGTTTTTTTCAGTGGATTTTTTTTGCACATCTTTTCCCATTTTTTTGTGCTTCCTTTACCAAACTGTTGATTATTTTTTATGATTCTCTTGCATGGCACTCATTTTTTCTCAATTTTTATTCTACCTCTCTTATTCGATTAAGAAAAACAAAAACAAAATAACCTTTTTTGAGCTGTTGCAGGAGTTCTTTTAGGGTCTTAGACCAAATCACATTTTACTTTGAAGCTTTGCATGTGAGAACTTTGTCATTGTTGTCCTCTTATGAGTTTGTGTTATGTTCTTCCCTGTCACCATAGTACTTTTGATATTCAGAGGGTTTTTTTTTATTTTTTTTACTCATTTTTCCAGCCTATTTCGTGTCTTTTAAAGGTGAGCTCTGCTGCCAGCATAGAGAGGACTCTGTCCCATGCTTCTTGCCCTAGGTGACAGGGCCCTGGCCACTGATCTGTTGCACCAAGGCCATCAGACCTGACTTCTCTCTTGCTTTGATTGGTCCACCAGGCCAAGCAGCTATCTTGCTGCACTTAGGGCTGGAGGCTTCACAGCTGGCCCACTGTGCCACTGGCCAGCTGTACTAGGACAACAGGGCTTTGGTCACTGGCCTGTTTAGGGTTAAGGGCCTCCTATGGCCTTGCTCAAACATGGCCTGCACTGGCCTGCATTTCCCTTTTACTCTAGACAGGTATTTCCTGCTTTGTTGTCTTGGACTGGAAGATTGTTTCACTCCATCTTCTTATTGGTTCTGCTACTCCAGAATTTGTTTGAGGCATTATTTTATAGTTTTTTGGAGGTCAGTTCAGGAGAGTTAAGGTGAGGTTCTTCTTTATTCTGCCATCTTGGATCCCTACTGGCTGGGTGCTTTCTTAAAGGCTGCTTATAATATAGACCCCTGTGGAGAATGATTCCAGTTCAGCCCATGGTTAGCCTGAACCATGGGAAAACTAGCATAAGCATCTCACTTTTGGGTCAAACCCTTAGGTAAAATGACAAAAATACCCTCTCTGTTTGAAGGCAATCAGTGTAGGCTGGGGACAGCTTAGGCACTTTTGTACAGTCATTATAATGTGTCCTAGCTGCTAAAAGACTTAAAAATTAGAGATAAACAGAGTATTCAAAATTTTCAGGACTTGATTGGCAAATCATGAATTTAAAATATTTTTATTTCTTTGGAGGGGGGTAAGCAGGGCAATTGGGGTTAAGTGACTTGCCCAAGGTCACACCACTAGAAAGTGCCAAGTGTCTGAGGCCAGATTTGAACTCAGGTCCTCCTGATTCCAGAACTGGTGCTCTACTCACTATGCCACCTAGCTGCCCCAGAATTCAAAATATTTTAAACCAGTCAGGAAAACTCACTGCAGGATTCTCCTTTAGTACTTAATTTATCTTTACAGATCTCCGAACTGAGAACACTATCTCTTTTCTAACTGTTATCTTTGTAGTCTAGCTACCTGTAGTGCCCCCTGAAAAGGAAATTTAGACCCATAATAAGAGTTTCTGTTTTGAGAATTTAGGGAGAGAGGGAACAAGGTGGTATATTTGGTTTATATGTAAAGCAAATGTGGTCAGTAGGGTTTGATTTCTATGTCCTTTTAAATCCAACTGTCCTTTTGCGCCATCCCCCCCCACCATGGTCTTATAAAACAAGAGAAAAAAGTAAAAAAAGTGAGAACTTTTCTACTGAAAGTTTCAAAGCTTTCAAAGGATTTAGTATCATTTCTATTTTTCTTATTCTCGACAAATTGGGAAGGAGAGACAGAGAAACAGAAGGTAATTCTTTCACCATGTACAGAAATGCATGGTACTGGAAACGAGAGAGAAGAAATTTATGACTGAAATATAATTTGTTTCATGCTGAATTCCATTTTTTGGATATTCCCAGCCTTTAACACAGAACCTGGCACATATGTGCTTAATAAATACTCTCAATTGTGCCCCCCACCTAGAAAGAAGCAATTCCTTTCTCCCAGAATGTCTTATGCCACTTTATTTCATACTTCTTATAATTTATAAAAGTGCCATATTTAAACTTTGGTTTTAATTGTGTATTTGTGTGTGTGTGTGTGTGTGTGTGTGTGTGTGTGTGTGTTTTCCCTCTCCATAAACTCTCAGGGGAAGAGGGGGAAATGTGTGTCATTCACCTTTGTATCCTTAGCAGCTGTCACAGGGTCTCACGGTAAGTATGCAGCCAATGACTGGTGAATTGTATTTAATTGCATCTGAGACACGTTGCATATTTAGAAAATTTTGTCTTTTTGTGATGGGCATTATGTAGAAAACCCTGGATTGTTGCCTTTTTTTAATACCTATAGTTGCTCTCGAATACATGTAAGAGGGGTGCTCTAGTGTTCTGAACTGGGCCTGACTCAGGTGAGTCATTCCAGTTTAAGACCGCTACCAGAATGTTTAATATTGGAACAAATGGAGAAACTTGTAGGACATTCAATAGTTAACAAAGGGAGATTTATCTAGACACTGTAGGAGACAAATCTTCAGAAAGGATAGGCATTCCGCACACTTTAAGTGGATTTTGCTAAGCAAATCCAAGATGGACCTGATAAGTATATGAGATATTCAAACAGCCCCTGGTGGCCACTTTGTACTCTGATGATAAAGAAGTGATATCAATAGTCTGAGCCCTTATGAGTCAAATAAGTATCAAAGATCGACTCAATACCTTTTAAGGAAAACCAGCTTTACCTGCATTTGGGAGGTTTAGCGGGGAGGAAATGGGTTTGGATGTTGCTCTTATCCTGTTCTTGGTGGTATGGTTCCTAAGGCCTTCTAGAGCAGGTCTTCTTAAACTTTTCCCACTCTCAACCCCTTCAGTGCTTCTTAAATTGTAGGTTGTGACTCCACGGGATTGCAACCCACAGAAGCACTGTGTCTATAGCAGCGGTTCTCAACCTATGGGTCGTGACCCCTTTCACAGGGGTCACAGGGGTCGCCTAAGACCATTGGAAAACACATATTTCCCATGGTCTTAGGAACTGAGACACCACTCCTCTATCGTCTCCAGGCGGGTCCGCCCACATGCAGACACTCCCATATACGAGTATTAAAGGGTCGTGGCATTAGGAAGGTTGAGAATCACTGGTCTAGAGGACTTCCTGCCTCTTAAATGACTTCAGCCCTGCTGAATCAAGCTTGACCTTGGGTATTCAAGGAAGCTGATACAAGCAGTACTAAAAGATGAAGAGAAAAACAAAAACTGACACATAAAAAAACAGAACAAATGACACAGCAATTCCATGAAAGAGGGATTGGATCTGAGAGAGTCTCAGGAAAGACTGAGGTCCAGAACTGAATAATCAGGTCATTGTTGTAGGCGATACCAGATGTTTGCAGGTACCTGACCATAAGCAGGAGCAACACCAGAAAGGCCAGTTACACCAAAGATAACAAGACTCTGCATCATTGCCACACCTCATTAGAGGTCAAGAACAACTGCCCTGCCCCACCTGCCACTCAGCATTCCCTTGCACACCAGCACCTCTCCCTGGGAGCCCCACAGGGGACAGAGGGTAGTAGACTTAGGGGGGACTCCAAAGACCTTATCTCCCTCTTCTTTTGGAGCTGATTCGACATTTTTAGTTGACATAAATCATGATCCCTCCCAATAATGCCAGCCCTTTTCCCTCTAAACCAGTGGTTCTCAACCTTTCTAATGCTGTGACTCTTTAACACTCGTCTGTGGGTGTATCTACATGTTGGTGGACCCACCTGGAGATGGATAGAGGAGCGGTGTCTTGGTTCCTAAAACCGTTGGAAATGTGTGTTTTCCCGTGGTCTTAGGTGACCCCTGTGACCCCTGTGAAAGGGGTCACGATCCACAGGTTGAGAACCACTGCTCTAAACCGTATGAAAGGAGGAGTTATATAATGATTGAAAGGAAGCAATGTGAAAAGGTCAATCAGTTTTATATTACAGTAAGTAATGGGCTATAGTGGATATGCCTTTTGCCGCTGCATATGCCAATATAGACACATCTCATTTTACTGGACTTCACTTGATTGTGCTTCACAGATATTGCATTTTTTACAAATTGAAGGTTTGTGACAACCCTATATCAAATAAATCTATAGGCACCATTTTTCCAATAGCATGTACTCACATTTTTTTAATTCAATACTTTGGAATTTTTCATTATTATTATGTCTGTTATGGTGATCTGTGATCAGTGATCTTTGATGTTACTCCTGCAATTGTTTTGGGGAATCACAAAATGTGATTGGAGATGGAGAACTTAACTGATAAATATTGTGTGTGTTCTGACTGCTCTACTGACCAGCTGTTTCCCATCTTTCTCCCTCTCCTCAGGCCTCCCTACTCCTTGAGACACAACAATATTGAAACTAGGCCAATCAATAACCCTACAATGGCCTGGAGATGTACAGGTGAAAGGAAGTCAATCAATGCAGCAAACTTCAGTATTGTCTCATTTTAAGAAATTGCCACAGCCACCCCAACTTTTAGTAACCACTACCCTGATCAGTGAGCAGCCATTGATACTGAGGCAAGATAGTTGAAGAGGATCAAAAGGACCTCATGACTTCAGTGTCAATGTATGGTGTGGTCAGCTGTGGCTGATCTGACCAACAGAAGCTCAGAAGACTACCACAGGTTGGACACAAATAGTCTATGTGAATGTTTGGGAAGGAGATGTCTCCAAATTTGCTCATCTCACATTTGATCTGCTA
>CM053582.1:366779960-366807127 GCA_028627135.1 Pseudochirops cupreus | reverse complement strand
ATAGAACAAGTGGGGGGGGCAATAGGATGGAGAGAAATATAGTCAGTCTTTCACAATATATCCACTATGGAAATGTTTTGCGTAACTACACATGCACCATCTATATTAAATTGCTTATATTCCCAGTAAGGGTGGGTGACGAGGGAGGAAGGGAAAGAATCTGGAATTCAAAGTTGTAAAATCAAATGTTTAAAAAAAATAATATATAATAATATAAATATACTAATATATAATAAAAATAACTATTATTATTTTTTATATACAACTGGGAAATGAGATATATAGGCACCGTGGTATGGAGATCCATCTTGCCCTACTGGAAAGTGGGAGGAGGAATGGGGGAGGATATAGGAGAGAGAAGACTGGGGGAGGTGGTATACAGTGGGGTCACTGTTTTGGGGTGGTGGGTAGGGGAAAGATGGGGAGAAAATTTGTAACTCAAAATCTTGTGGAAATAAATGATGTAAACTAAAAATGAACAAAATTTAATTTAAAAATGTTTGATAGAATTTGCAATGTCATCTGGTTGTGGTTACTATTATAATTTATGTCATTCAATTTATTTTTTCTGACATTAAATTATAATTCTCTATTTTTGTTCTGTCAATATGGGTATTGCATATTTTTGTATCTATTTATCCATTTCATTTAAGTTGTCAGTTTTCTTGGCATACCGTTTTGGTTACTAGTTTCTAGCAATTTCCTTTGTCTTACTCATTTGTCGAGAATTTTCCATTTTTGTTTTGTATATTGGTAATTTGTATGCTTTCTTTAATAAAAAAAACATTCATAAAAACTTCTTTAAGATGAAGTAATAATTTTGTCTTTTTTTAACTTTTTGAAAGCACCCAGCTTTCAGTTTTATTTATTAATTAATTTGTGTGTTTTCTAGTTTGGTAATCTCTTCTTGGACAGCTAGTTGGCACAGCTGGTTGGCAAAGGAAGACTCATCTGCTTTTTGTTTTTTTGGAGAGGGAAAGCAGGGCGCTTGCGGTTAAGTGACTTGACCAAGGTCACAGGGCTAGTAAGTGTAAACTGAGGCTGGATCTGGACTCCAGGGCTCGATTCACTGTGCCACCTAGCCGCCGCCAAGACTCATCTTTCAAACCTACCGTCGAATCTCATCTCACTAGCTGGGTAACCCTGGGCAAGTCACTTAACCATAGCTCGGCTGCAAAATGAACTGGGGGAGGAAACGGCGAAGTACTCAGACATCTGTGCCAAGAAAACCCCAAACGGGGTCACCAAGAGTCCCACGAGGCTGTGAAATGACTGAACAACAAAATCTCTTCTTTACAAATTTCTATTTTTTTGTATCCAGTTGGAGTTTAAAATGTATTGTTTTTCTACTTTTCTTTTAGCTTCAGGCCCAGTTCACTGGTTGCTTCTTTTTGGGGAAAGCTGTATTAGAACTTCGGACCCCGCCCCTTTGTTTATTGTTCATTTCAGTCATTGACAATAAAGCTTATTGCATGTGACGTACTCGCTTCTAGCCCCGCCTCCTCAGGCTGCGCCGTGATTGGTGAACTCCCGCGGGCAGCTGGGAGTTGCTGAGCTGGGGATTCGCCGCTGAGCTTGTCACTCGGACTTCGGGGCGTTGTCTTTTCCTTTGCCTCGTTGCTTCCGCTGCTTTTTTTTTTTTTTTTTTTTTTTGCTTTTTTTTTTTCTGCCGCTGCGGCTACCGATATCTTGTCTGCCAAGGCGACTGAGCGAGAGGCCGGTACCATGTTCCGCCGCAAGCTGACGGCCCTCGACTATCACAACCCTGCCGGCTTCAACTGCAAAGGTGAGGGAGGCGGCCCGTGCCCAGAGCAGGCCTCGCCGGCGTTAGGCCCGGGAATGCGTCACTGGTGCTGGGCAGCGCTCGGCCTTTTCTGTGCAGACACGGCCTCCTCCTCACTAGGCTTTCCTCCCCGTTTTCTCCAGACGCTCCTCCCTCCCGTTAGCGCGAGCCCTTTCCTCTGATTTCTGGAGCGCTTCTGTACGGGGTCAGGTTCCCTGCGGGCCCCTTCGCCTCTCAGGTCTGTCTGCCGGCATTTTTCTTTCTCAGACCCTTCCAAGTAAGTCCCCCTCTTCTTCCCTCCTCCATTAAAGAAAAGGGGGGAAATTCAGCCGACTGTGGCCAGAGGAAGTGTTTCCCGTCAGTAAAAACCGACCCTTTGGTATTAGTTGAACGCCGGGTCAACATATTGCGTTCCGGTGTAAGTGCTGGGGGAGATAGGGTCGCGGGGTCAAGGGAGCTCCCCATTATAGCTGGAGGAGCCACCTAGAAAACGGAGCAGAATGTGATAAAATGTACATTATAATCGTATAATAAGACCACCGGTAATGTGCATATTGTGGCACAGAGTGCGTTAAGTAGGAAGGAAGTTGAAGGGAGAATGCCGTAAGAGCAGTCAGTTTAGCAGATACAATGTAGCACTAATCAATTTAGCAGATACTTAGCCCTTGGTGACTCAGGGCTAAGAAGTATGGAAGGTGTGAGCTCTGCCTCCTGTTGAAAGAGCGTGAACTCCCCTGTTGCTGACGTGGCAGGAGGGGGTTGGCTGAGACAGAAGGCCAGTGTGTGTATATAAGAAGAGTTCTAGAGACAGAGAGTCAGAATTGGGAATCATCCTCCTGGTGGCTCTTGGTGGAGGAAGCAGAATTGTTCCAGCCTCTGGGAGCTGGGCTGCTGGACTGAAGAATGGAGTTGGTTTTCTTGAGAGACAGAGACAGTTTCTCTCCCAGCATCTGGAAGCTGACTGAGAACTGAGTTGGAGTTTTTCTTAAGACCAGAATCTGGTGAAGGCCACCTGGAAAGCTGAGAGTAATGTGCATGTTATACAGAATGCATTAAGTAGGAAGGAAGTTGAAGGGAGAATGCATAAAAGCTGAAAGGAAAAAACTCTGGTCCCCAGAGGTTCTGTCCAGATCCTTTGACCTATTGTAGTTTAATAAAAGAATCATAAGATAAACCCTACAACATCTTCAGATACTCATAATTTAGAAGTCTAATTGCTTATGAGCCTCAGTTTCTTTCACCTGGAAAACGAAGATTACCTCACAGGGTGGTTGTGACTTAAAGGATGTAAGATTTGTAAAGTACTTTGATGATCTTGAATTGCTACACACATTCTGTACATACAGCTGGTCTAAACTAATGAGCGGTGTTTTAATATGCTGAAACTTGTAATACTTTAGATAACTTTGTTATAGCGGATATATATTTAGTGAAGTACTTTGAATATTTAAGAAGCCTAAACATTTTTAAGTAAGAACTTTTCTTACTGTCTTTTCCCCTTCATGCCATCTTTCTCATTCTTTTGTTTGAAAGTTTTTATTTTGCATTTCACCATCTGTTCTTTGGATTACTCTGTGGATCTTTCTTTCTGCTTTACCAAATTCTCTAATTATTATATTATTATGTATTTTATATGTATATATATAATGTTGTTATGATTATTGTAATTATATGTTATTAAGGTAGCTCTGACCCCCAAAGCAGATTTCACTGATTGGGGCTTAATAGTAATTTTTTCTGTTTTTTACTTACTCCACTGATTGCTCATATGACTTTAGTTTTTGGTTTTTTTTTATCTTTATAGTAGTTTTTTCTTTTTTTTTTTTTTTTTTACTCCCTTCAGTGAGGTGTTCACATTACTTTAGTTCATTTTTTGGATAGCTTTATAGTTGTTTTTATTTTATTTCATTTTTAAAGAAATTTTCTTTCATTGCTTTGTAGTACTTGTTAATTTTTAATATTCAGGAAGGACATAGTAGAATTAGAAGTAATTTGTATAATAAAGAAGATTGTGCTAAAATGTATAGAAAAGATTACATTTAAGAAGGCGCACATTTTGTTATCACTATCAGTCTTTATTTTGGCTTGATTAAAATCTTGTATTCTGATTTGTGTAAAATTTTTGCTGCAGATGAAACAGAATTTAGAAACTTTATTGTTTGGCTTGAAGATCAGAAGATTCGACACTACAAGATTGAAGACAGAGGAAATTTAAGAAACATCCACAATAATGAATGGCCCAAGTTCTTTGAAAAGGTAATGAATCACTGGGTCAAAGAGGTAAACGTTTTTTAAAATAAAATTTAATTTCAGATTAGGTCATTCAGTTTTGGAATGGAAACAGATTCTTATCTGTTACATGGGGGAAAGATCAGATTTAGAGTTGGAAAACCTTTAGATACCATTTAGTGCAAGCTTCTTATTTTATAGATGAGAAAATTGAGAAACATTATATTTGGAAAAAAAAAGATAAAAAATAATGAAGTAGGTGATTAAGGAAACCCACAGTAATTAAGTTATACTATACTAATATTACTAAAAATTTCAACCCTCTTAGTTTTTATTATATATGTTTAGGTAAATACAGTAAAGTTAAAGCAGTGAAACAAGATCTTTTCAACTAAGCAACCTAATTTTCCAGAGGAAACCAAAAATGAAAACTAATTGGTAACATTTTAATGTTGATAGCATGTAAATAAGATGATTTTAAAGTTTATGTTTATAAAGGCCTTCAGAAACTGAAAAAAAATAAACCTTTGTATTAAAAATAAGGTTAAGTTGTCTGAAGATCTTTTCAAAAAATTATATGTGAATTAATGGTATCAGAGGCTTTTTGTAGAACCATTTGCTTTATCTTTTTTGAGATCTTTCAAATTGTGAAACTGAATGCTAATTTTGGTCCATATCCATATTTGCAGTGACCCCCATTCATTCTCTTGTGAAGATGATTCTCTCTATGTTTTGAAAAGTTTCTTGTAAAACAGCAGGAGACCTGGTCATTTTATGGAGTGGCAGGGTACTAGGGGCTGACTTCCAGTCTCAGAGTGTCTTATGTGAATATATAGGACACTAGCCATGTGACTACAATGTACATCTTACATATATATATATATATATAAAATATATATATATATATATATAGTATATGCTTATATATATAGTATAATTATTCCTTGATATTGCTTAGACACATCTAATATTGTTTGCATTTTTTAAAGATAAATAAAACCCCTGTCTTTCTCTTTTCTTCCCTCATACTTCTCTTAATAAAGAAATTCCTTCCTCCCATACGTCCCCCTCCCCTGTTTTGAGCAGTAGGAATTGGGTCTGGCCCTATGATTCGTACTTGTCTGGGTAACTACTAATGTGGATCATCTTCCACCAATTCAGGTTAGCAACCTGGTTGTAACTTATAGTTTTAGACTTTGCTGGGATACTGAGAGTTAGTTAATATACCTGTGTGCCTAGCTGGTGTGTTTCTGGGGTAATACTTGAACCCAGATCTTCCTCACCCTAGGGTTAGGACCCCGTGCACGATTGCCTATTGTTGCATATTCTGCCTCCTTGTGTCCCTATCCCCCAGTGAATTAGCTCATGTCTGATCTATGATACTTTTTTGACTATTAAGAGACTCATGTGTGATTTTTGTTATTTAACAGTTAATATTTGCAGATTTCCCCGGATTTGCAAATCTCTCCTTGACCTTTCTAACTATGTAACATCTTTACCCACTATGAACCTGTCTTTCACTAATTGGTGCCTACTGATAATTAGTACTGCCCATTATAGAAGCTGTTTGGTGTGATTCATGAAAACAACAATAGTTTAGCCTAAGCATAGGATTTTGTTTATCAAATGCAGCAATACTCATTTTAAACTACCTTTACGATAGTAGAATTTAGTGCTGGAAAGGATGTTAAAATATTCTAAATTTTTGTAATTCTTCACTAATAGTTACAATTTCATAGGAGAACAAATTGTTCTAATATGTTGGTAAATTTGATATACAAGGATGTGGCAAACTTATTCTAATTGTACATTTAAAAAAAATCTGTGAGCATCATCTGGTGGTATCAGTAACTCTGATCATATGGATTAATTAACTGTGTAAAGGCCAATTAACTTTGTTCTATTCATATACTGTATCCCTGTATAAAACCATATGCATTGACAGTTAGGAAGAGCTTGGTAAGAGAGCATAGCTGAATGTTAACCATCTGCCCTCCAAACAGTGGGGTTCTCACATAGAATCCCAAAATTACATAGTTAAAAGGAACCTCAAAGACTTTCTATTCCTAACTGAAAAGAAAAGCTACTAAACATAAACTGGTTGTAGTAAAGTGGCCACCTAGATTTTTGTTGAGGATTTCTGGTGGTGGAGAACCTATTCTGCTTCTGGTAGTTCTGATTGTTAGAGGAGATTTTTCCTGAGCTCACAATTTAAACTTGCCTCTTTAAAACTCCGCTCCCCTTGCCCCATGACTTTTAGTTCTGTCTTCTGAGCCTAAATAGAACAAGTCTTACCCCTCTTCCAGATGACGAGCCTTCATATACTTAAATACTACTATTGTACCCCCCGTTAGCCTTCTACAAATCGTTGTTCTGTTTTTTAAACACTTATTTATTTTTACCTGGATTTGCCCTGATATAGAACAACCAACCCCACCCCCAAAAACCTGTTCTCAGGAACATGAATAAGTTTAGTTGTCAAATCTAATGGCCTTTTCTCAGTTCACATCCTTCTTGCCCTCTTTGCAGCCTTGGACAGTCTCTGTTAGCCTGTTCTCCTTAGATAATCTCTTTTGTCTGGGTTTTCAGGATGTCGCCCTCTCCTGTGTCTGAATCCTGCTTTTGCTGTTTAACTTGCTGTGTTACTCAGGCAGGATGTCTGTAGTCTGACCCTCAGAGTTCCTCATCTATAAAATATTTAGTTGGATCTGATAATACTGGTAGCTAACATTTACATATCACTGTAATCTTTGCAGAACTTTGTACTGTGTGTCATTGAATCTTTGTAACAACTCTGGAAGGCAGGTTTTATGATTCTCCCCGTGGGTGGAAATTGAGCCTCCTGGGATTTGTCCTGGGTTAGCACAGTGAGCTAACTCTGAGGGAGAGTTTGAACTCAGGCCATCTTAACTCCAAATCCAGAGTTCTCTCCACCATGCCACATTAAATCCTTTGAACCTGGGAATTTGGAATTCTCAGCAAATGCTTTTGAATATTTCCTCAGTAGTTGCGAATGATTTTTCTTTTAAAAATGGATTTTAGGTTTGTAAAAGTCATAAATTGAATTTTCAGAGTCAAGCTTGATAAATGAATAATCAAGTTCGATTATCTCATTTTAGGTTTGAAACAAGACATGGCTGTGAAATAGAGGCTAGCTTTCTTTTAGGTTTCATAAAATTACTTGAAAGTAGATCTGAAACCTGCATTCCAACAATGTTTTGAGCAGTGGCAGTCGTTGTTAGTGACATCAAAAGCTTGTGGGCTTCAGCTTTCATCTCTTTGTGTGTGAATCCCAGGCCTACACGTCTAGCCCCAGTTCCTCTCCTGAGCTTCAGTTGTGCACTAGCGACTATATATTAAACATTTCCAAAGAGATGTTCCAAAATTTTCCATTCAGAATGTTAAAAACAACTTGTTACCTTTCCATCCTAAATCCTCTCCTCTTCATAATTTCTTTAAGATTGCCAGGGGCACTAGCATCTTTTGAATCACCCAGATTCCCTCCCTGTTAGTCTTTCACCTTGCCATTTCCTACAAGAGGCCTGTCCGCAACTTCTCCAGTTTCTTTTGCTCTCCTACCCATAAATTACTTTCTGTTTCCTTTTCGTATTCATGTTTCCCCAAATAGAATGTAACCTTCTGCATGTCAGGGACTAGTTTTTGTCTTTGTTTTCCCAGCACCTAGTGGGGTATGTGACATGTAGTAAGTGCTTAGATGAATGTTGAATGAATGAATGAATGAATGAATCACAAAGGGGCTACAGTGAAGAACAGCACTTAACTTGGGTGTCTACATTTTATAGTAGTGGGATTTTGTTGCTTTAATCACCCATTGGTTTAAGAATTAGACATATAAGGCTCATTGTGTCCTAGATGGCTTAATCAATACATAATTGTTTACCTAAATACAGACACTATGGCTTATTTATGTAATTCTGATTCCTGGCTGTATGTTGCGATTTAACCAGTGATAATGAACCAGCTTTTTCCTTCTCTTTTGCAGTATCTGAAAGATGTTAACTGCCCTTTCAAGATTCAAGAGCGACAAGAAACTATTGATTGGCTTCTTGGTTTAGCTGTTAGACTAGAATATGGCGATAACGGTATGATTTTTACCTGTGCTTTAATTATATGTTCAGCAATTGATTATGAGAAGACTTGATATGGGAGTTTTTTTAGGAATAATCTAACTGCTTTTTATTTGAATCCTTTTTTAAAAGCTGCAATTTCCTTTCCTTTTTTAAGTCTGTTTAGAAAAGCTTTTATTTATTCCTTTATTTCTTTGATCTCACTGAGAGGTTATGGTTTTCTAACAGAAGAATAAAATATTATTTAAACAAGAGCCCCATTAGCAAAAGAAGTTCAGCTAAACTATGGGCTTGACTTTGATGTGGAAATGTTCTTCCGCTGTTCCTTTATCTTTTCATCCAGAAGCCATAATAGTGTACTGACATAGGATCGCAACTTTAGAGCTGGACAGTCATGTAGAGATCAATCCAATCACATTTATACTTGGTCTGTTGCTTTACAATTTTCATGGTCCTGAGGATCTAAGAAAAGAACTCTGAACTTTGAACCAGGAGACCTGAGTTCACATCATTTCTCAGGTACTTTGTGACCATAACAAATCAGTTAAATCCATTTTCATCCTCTGTGAAAGTGGGGATAATACTTGTGTTACGTGACTCATAGGATTGTGGGGAAAGAGCTTTGCAGGTCGTCAGACTCTGTAAACATGATGGTGATGTTTTCATTGGATTGGTTTTTCCTCTGTTACTTATATGGCTGTGAGAATATGTTGTTATGCCTGCAAGATTAAATAAATAGATTGGGTCTGAATTATTCCTGAATAATTTAAGCTACAAATAATACTGGCATCCCACACGCCAAACCCCCCACCTCCCACCCCTCCCTTGGAGAGAAGCTTTGAGATAATATGTCGTCGTTGTGGAACTCTTTGCAGTTTGTAAGGCACTTTCCTCATAATTTTATAAAGTAGGTAACATAAATGTTAATGGCACCATGTACACGCACAAAGGAGCTCTGAGAGTTTGACTTTTTCAGGGTCGTTTCTTTTGGCTCCAAGTCTATGTTGTCTTGATTACTTAGCTCTTATTTAGATTTCTGATATCCAAAGGTAAGAGTGGCCCTGTGTGATACAACCAGCGCTTTCCCAACACAGCTTCTTTTTTCTCACCGACAGCATGGGGAAGCTTTACCTAAAGATGACAAAACTGCCCCAGCATATGGTTTTTCCTGGCATTCTTTATGCAGCTTCTTGGTTACATTTGTTCTTTTGCTTTCTGTTCTTTGTGACCCCATTTTGGGTCTTCTTGGCAAAAATACTAGAGTGGTTTCCATTTCCTTCTCCAGCACACTTTAGAGTGATATAGATGGGAAAACTGAAGGAAAGAGTTAAGTGACTTGCCCAGGGTCACCTAGCTAGGAATGGTCTGAGGCCAGATTTGAACTCAGCAAGGTGAATCTTCCTGATTCTAGTCCCAGCACTTTATGCACTACACCACCCAGCTACACTGGTTATATAGGGGCATATAAAGACCCGGCCAAGTAACGTCTAAGGCACATCAGACTTGACGGGTACCTAAAACCACACGAATTGCAATATCCTGATGATCTGCCAGTCTGTGTATTGTGTTTCTGTGAGCAAGCAGGGGAAGCAGATCTATCAGAACTAAAGCTGAATGCCCCCGTACTTACCCTGGCTACGTGCCATCGCCAAGATAGGGCAAAGTCATCATTACTAATGATTTATATTATTCATCATTTTAAAGGATCTCTTTGCATCAAGCTACTCTTCCAAGCATTCATTAGGGTCTTGAATAACTAGTTGTGCAACAAGGATACTTATGATCAATAATTAATAAGCATTTATTAAGCACCTAATGTGTGCTATGCATTGGTGATACAAATTTGAAAAAAAGGGCTCATTGCTAGGGCCTGGGGGAAAGGAAGTAAGAAAAGTCTCAAGGTAGCGTAGCCAGATGAGAAATGAGACATCTGAGCTGAGATTTCTCTTTACGTGGAGGTTTGGAATTCATGGCTCCACCATTTAATTAGAGAGGCAGAGGTAGGGATGAAGTGGAGTTCCGAGACTGCTGAGATCTTATGCGACGATACAGCCATTCCCGTAATGAGCTGCTGGGAGGTGAGACGGGAAAGTCAATCAGAAAAGTGCCAGGGTATTCAACCGAGTCAGAAATGTGAAGTAAGACGGATGATTCTGTGTCTGGGCTCATGCTTTCTTGAATGATGTTCCTTAGCTAGGATTTCTGTAGTCAGCCTTGACTATAAGGTGCTATTTTTTGAGGAATAGGCAGCTTTTAGATTAAATAGGTTTCAAGAACAAGTTTCATACTGATTTGTCCTCGGCAGAGCCATTTGCGATGCTGTTGTAGAGCTAGATCCTGAATGTTTTTACCAGAGGTTGCAGCAGCACCCAGAAGTGTGTTATCCTTTAGTAAAAATAATACCTGCCACATTGTATGGAAATTCCTTATTAGGGAAACCCTCATCAGTCACTGGAGTGAACTCCTAGTGCTTGGTTCTAGTCTGTCAATGGGGAAAGTGTCGGAACAGAATTTCCTCCGTTGGCCAAATTGAATCCTGAATGGCTAATTCGAAAAGTGGAATGTTTATGATGTTTCCTTAACATATCTGATTTCATATTACCATGCTTCCTTTCTTTACTTTTACACAAATGTATTTGGGATATCATTGATTTGGAAATTCCCTCCAGTAATGCACATTTCACTCTATCTGTGCTTGCCCATCCTTAGTTGACTTGTCTGTGATCTCCCATAAAATTGTCATAGTAGAGCCACCCAGTGTGCCAGCAACGTTCGGGGTATGGAGAGTCTCCAGGTACAATAGCAACCGGGCTGCCAGCATCTGGTGGTCCTTTAGTCCCTTCCCTTCTCTCCCCCCCATACCAAGCCATCGTGGCTTGGGCATGTGACAGGTGGATTGAAGACGGATTGAAATAGTTAGAGACTTGAACCAGAGGAATCATTCAGAAGACTTTTATAATCTAGGCTAGAGTCGATGAGGGTCTGAACCAAATGGTAACTGTGTGAATGGAGAGAGGGGGTGGATGAAGAGAAATATGGATGTAGAAATGGAAAGATGTAGCAACTGATTGGATATGAAGGGTAAGGGATAGTAGAATATAGAGTAAATTCAGGATTACAAACCTGGAAGACTAGAAGGCTGGTAATGTCCTCAATAGAAATAGGGAAGTTGGGAAGAGGGGTAGGTTTTGGATAGGATAATGAACTTCAGTTTTTGAGATGTAGATTAGACATATAGTTTAAAATATCCAGCAGGCAATTGATGTGGGCCTGGAGCTTGGGAGAGAATTTAGGGCTAGATGAATGAATGAATGAATGAAAATCATTTTAAAAATCTTAGTATATGTCAAGCATGGTGCTAAGTGCTGGGGCACAGAGGGAAAAACGAGATAATGTCTTTCTTAGTATATGTCAAGCATGGTGCTAAGTGCTGGGGCACAGAGGGAAAAACGAGATAATCTCTTCTCTCAAGAAGCTCTCAGTCTGATTGGGGGAAAGGACATATAGGAGGGTTAGGCTGCAGAATGGTTAGAAAGGTTTATATTGCAATGGCAAGGCAGATGGCAAAGGCCAAAGGTCCTTGATGTGCATCAGCTGCCCCAGGTAAGGGAGGACGGAGGTACTTTGATAGGGCAGATAAGAACCCCTCTGGTTTGGTAGTCCAGAGGGCATAATGGCAGAGGCAGAGCCTAGTTTTCCTTTGGGCACTTGAGAGGATTGTGAGAGTGATTTGCATAGAGATGATAACTAATTCATGAGCGCTGGTGAGGCTGGCAAATGAGAGGGTTTAGATAAGAAAAGAAAGTCCGGGACAGAAGCATGGGGAGAGGGAGAGGTACAGGAGATTCTCCTGCAATTCTTCGAATAATGTAGTTTACTTGGGAATAACATCAATATTGATGATCACAGACTTTTTTGTAGAACTCCTGCTTATCCCAGGCGATGTGCCAAGCACTTTACAGATGTTACCTCCTGTGATCCCCACAGTGGTCCTGGGAAGTAGGTGATGGTATTATCCCTGTTTTACAATTGAGGAAACTGAGACCCACAGAGAGTTAGTTGCGTGAGGTTGGAGGTCAGATTTGAACTCCAGTCTGCTTGACTCCCCCTCTCTCTAACCCAGCTGTACGTATCTTTCAAATATGTTGCTTTAGCCTATAGGCTAATACTTTGGGTTTTTTGTTAACCTTTAATTTCATAGATAACTTACTTTTTGTAATCTAACTTATTTTAGAAAAAATAAGTTCAAAGTATTATTATTATTATTAGTGGTAACAAATACCGCATAATATTTAAATAATGTAAAGGGGAAAGTTGTACAAGGGAAAAAGCAAATTATTTGTTAAATGAGAGGGGAAAGAGAGAAGGGAACAAGCACGTATTAAGAGCCTGCCATGTGTTGGGCAGCACACAAATACTATCTCCTTCGATCTTCACAACAACACTGGGAGTGAGGAACTCTTGCTACCCCCATTTTACAGTTGAGGAAAATGAAGCAGGGAGCAGTAAAGTGACTGGACCAAGGTCACATGGCTGTGAGCGTCTGAGACTGGATTTGAACTTAGATCTCTCTGATTCAAGGCCCAGTGCTTTATCCACACCTAAAATAGAATCGGATTTTGTGTCTTGGGTCAATGAGAATGGCAAGAATCTGGTTCAAATTTTTACAACATGAATTGTTTAATTAACTTGTTGTTTGTGTTATTAGCCATAGTCTGCAATATATTGATATTTGATCTGCATATTTCTTAAAACACATACTGGGCAGGGAGAGGCAAATACTTTTTTCATTTCCTTGAGAAGGTTGATGGTTTAAAAATATTTTTATTAGAAATTTAAAATTATGTTTCAACACATTTTTTCTTAGAAAATCATCTGTCTATGAACACGGTAGTGGGCATAGTATTCAGTGATGGCTTACTTTAGAATCTTATATTTAATAAGTATTCCTTTTCTAAAATCATAGTCTGTAGTTGTAAACCATCTAAGGTTTAGGGCAGCATAAATTATTGGGTTTTTGAAATACTGAGGTGTTTTGATCTTTTGGTAAATAAGATGGTGGAATTTTAGGAGAGAAACAACTTTTCAGGTAAAATTTTAGTAAAAGAAAATAGATGCAATTTTACTAAACTCTGTATTAAATGTCTCTGAAATTTGGGAGGAAATCCATTTTAAAAATTGAATTCATTTGTGAAATTTATGACCTTAAGATATATATTATGTTTTTCAGAGTAGGTAATCCACTTTTTGTAATTCATAGGCAATTTCAACAAAACAGTGCCTTTTGACAGCTACTCTACTATTCAGAAAAGGTTATTTTGGCTTAATGTGGTATGTTTAAAAAGTGCATATAATTTTAAAAATGTTCACAATTTCTGTAAACACACCTGGGATCAATTTGTGTATTGTCTGCTGTCACAATCAGAAGAATGCAACAGTAGATAATACTATTCAGCATACAAATGTTAGAAATTCTGCAGAACATGTTGACCCAGATCCCAAGGAAAAGTAGATTATTTATTCAAAAAAATCTTCAAAGATTTGTCCTTACTTCCTGACCTGTTGCTAGGTAATTATTTATTAATCTCTAAACTTAGAGTGTGGATTCCTGGATGGGGATATATCTCTCAGAGAGATAGAAGCTTCCTCGATGTAGGCTAGCAGTATGAGAATCCTCAGTCCTGTTCCCAGAGCGGGAGGGAGAGAAGAAAGTACCTAGTTGTGTTTCCTGATGTTCATTTCCCACTGCATTGGTAAGTATGGGAATATCTTTGAGTCAGGAATGTACTTGTATGAATTTAATGAAAAAATGTCAGTTGTTGACTCAGTTGAAATATTATCTAGGTTTTTGGTATTAAAATAAATGAATGGACTTACCTTCAGATCTCAAAAGCATTTAAGTGTATCTCTGTGTGTGTATGTTTGTGAGCCAGTGTACCATGTTGATACCATTCACATTATGTTGGAGATGTATCAGCATGATGTTGGACTCTGTGTAACGGCAGTGTTACCCACATGTCACTGAGAAGTTGTAGATGAGTGTTCCTTGGTAGCACTTTCTGTGCAACTGTTGTTGGATTCAGTCTGCCTGATTCTGGAGGCACTGTCCATTTCCATCAAGCTCAGCGGTTCTCAACCTGTGGGTTATGTTCAATTTAAATACATCCTGCATATCAGATATTTACATTACAATTCATAACAATAGCAAAATTACAGTTACGAAGTAGCAACAAAAATAATTTTATGGTTAGGGGTCACCACAGCATGAGGAACTGTATTAAAGGGTCGTGGCATTGAGAAGGTTGAGAACCACTGGTCTAGCTGAATGTCTTCACTTGACCATTTTACAGCTCTTTTCTAAAGCCCTGGAGGCTATACAAGTATGTCGTTTGGGTGTTACTCATTTGTTGGCACAGTTCATATCATGCTTGTCAGAGCATGTCATTCAAATGAGCCAAGTCTTAGTAGTAAGTTGTTGTGGTCAGTAAAGCAGAAGAAGAGTAAGAGGAAATGCTTGAAAATTAGAATGTTATAAACACAATGGCATCAGAATGTTTGAGGTAAATGTTGAACAACTTGTACATGCATTTGGTTTATCTATTTAGTAAAGTTATCTTATGGCTTATTAAAATATTTAACTTACCTGTCCCCTTAACTTTTATTTTGTCCAGGATGATTTTTCACTTATCCTAAGTAAACTAATATAGCATTCAGCTTTAATTATTAGCTCATTACTGCTGTTAATAACTAAGTAATTTATGCCTTTCTTATAGCTGACAAATACAAGGATTCTACACCAGATAATGCTAAAAATGCTGACAATGCAGCTAAAAATGTAGAGCCGCTGATAAATTTGGATGGTAAGTGTGCAGCCAAGTGAAGATTGTTTGATGTTGCTCATTTAGCTAAAACAGTTTTGTTTTTATTTTCTGTCTAGAATTAAATCTTTCAATATTGGTTCATTTTAGTAAACAAGTGAAGAATTCTTCAAATGGATACAGAGTTAGTCTAGGATAAATAAATATTTGTGTCAGATTAAAATCTCATTTTTTTAATGTAATGGTTTTTTGAAATCATATCTGTAGGATGTTGTGTAATAAGCTTCCGTTCATTTCCTTTTCTCAGGATGGTGTCGCAGTTTTGTAAGAAAGGAAAATTGTGTTTATTTTTAAGTAAAATAAATTGACCCACATATGAATATATTTGATTTTTCTGAAGAAATTTTAAATAGGTGAGCATGCTTTTAGAAGGAAAGACTTCCTTTTTAAAATCACTTAATAATACCATAATAACGTTCAGTATAAATAAACGCATGGTTCCGGTGCATTTAAAGTATTCTGCTCTATAGAGCACGTCATTACATAGCCATGTACATATGTAGCATGCTTGGGATGCCCAACTGCAAGTCTTAATTACTGAATGGGTTAAAAAAAAAGACCAGTTATGTGGTGAATCTGAGTGGTACAAGGATACTCGGGGATATTAATAATAAAATTTCCATTTTTAAAGTTCAACTTGATCATTTTGAATTGATTTTCACTCTTTCCATTTGGCTAATTCTTTATTTTTCTTAAAAAAAAATGAAATTCTTGTCTAAGGTAGATTGGGGGAGACTTAAAGAATGTGTATTTCATTAAAATCAGTGTATTATATATCAATATAAGAGTTTTCAGAGCATAAGTCTGAGCAAACAAAATCTGTTTTATCTTTAGTAAAATATCAGTATGAGAGAGGGAAATTAATGGAAAACTAACATATGCAAAATTGCCTAAGGATAAGATTTTTAGAACAGCCTTATGTTGAAAAATATCCTCTTCAGTGATATTATCCTAATTATGTTGTTGTTAAAGCAATAAAACAAGATGGAGATTATTGACATCTTCTATTGGTCACAAAAATCATTAGATTTGAAATAATTTAACCCAGGGAGACTCAGTTCTTGCTTAGGTATATTGAGAGGTTTCACTGTTTCAGCCTCTTTTAGTCACTCTTTGCTTTTTACTGTTTTTTGTTGTGTGCTTTAAATGAAGACTAATTAGCTCATAAAAATAATCTACCCATGATTAACTTCTGGGTTTCTTTTATGAGTTTTCATTCATTGAGGTTCTCAGAAGCTGCATATTATAATGGCCATTTTAGAAACAAATGTTAATGAAAAATACGACTTACCTGTGTTGTATAGAACGAGAATTCCACAGGATAAAATCAGTACAAATACAATTACCAGTCCTTTAGGTTGAATGCATGAACACCAGTGAAGAAAAACAAGTAGTTTTACCGTCGTATTTATTAGTGCTGTGATTTTTATTTTGCATGTTCTTTTGGGTCATTCTTGGATAAAGTTCTGTATGACCTTTTTTTAGTTCTCAGCCAAGTAGTCGTCTAAATCTATATTCTGTCTTTATAAGTAAATCTGAAATAAACTTTTGTATTATTTGTCTTACAGTGAATAATCCTGATTTTAAAGCAGGAGTCATGGCATTGGCCAACCTTCTTCAGATCCAGCGCCATGATGACTACTTGGTGATGCTCAAGGTTGGTTTCTATTCTTGAATTATTATGAGAGAAATACTGTGTTTATCTTCCTTTTAAGAAACACCATAATTCTGCAAAGTATGTGTGATGTTCTTAAATAAAACAGGAATTTGAAACAGATACTACGAAATTTTACAACACACACATACACACATACACGCATACCTACATGGACACACACAACATAGAACATGGTCCTGCTGTGGTGTAGCATACTTTGTATCTTGTCAATAAGACCACTCATCAGTAAACAAGATTCTCTGTGTATAGAAATAGGTGTGTTGGAGCCCTGGGATGAAGTACCGTTATCTTCATATTTAGGAACCGGTGTTGTAGTGGGGTAGCCAATCTGTGTCTTAGGCCTCTTTGTTAACCTTTTATAGTTTTCATGCTTTACCTGATAAAAGTTGAGGAAAAAATGTTGTTTTGAATTATTTTTAACATGTGGTTAAATGTAGTATGTTCTTTGGAATAAAACTAAAATTTTAGGATATATAAGAGACATTTTTAATTAACCAAAACTGCAGAAAAATCTCTTCATAGCAGCAACAGTTTTTCTGTGTTAAGGATGGTGGTGGGAAGGGGGAAAGGAGCTTTAAAGGCAGGTACTGAGGTGAGGGTGGGTATGAGAAACCTCAGCTACATATGATAGCCCTTTATTCTCGGCTTTGGTGAATTCTGATTAATACCATTGGATACCCTTGCACTACTGAGTCACAGAAAGAAAAGGATGACGTGTCATTTAATTGACCCATCTGTAAAAAGAAAGATTATAAAGGTTTTTTTTTTATCTACTAGGCAATCCGTATCTTGGTTCAGGAACGCTTAACACAGGAGGCAGTTGCTAAGGCAAATCAGACAAAAGAGGTATGTGTGTTTGTCTAAACAAGAAATTAATTTTTTTGGTAACATTTCAGAAGTTGTAATAAGTAATTATCTTTATGCATGTTTTAATCATCTGTGGTAAGAGCTGCACTGGTTTTATGTGGACGCCAAGAGGGGGACTGGAGTGCTGTTGTTGAAGATGAGGGACCCTGCTCTTCCCGCACTTCGGTGAGGCGGGTTGTGATTCTGTGCCCCGACTGTGGCCATGTTCCCAGATTCCTCTGTTTTTTTAAGGAGACTGCTCATGTGGTTTTATGATACGAATATTTGTATTGTGGTGTCCTGTTAGGGTCTCCGGATTGTTTTAATTCTTCCCTAGAACATCTTGATGCTCTGCCGCTGAGGGCTGAGATGTGATAGGAGCTGTGCGAGCTTGATGTGGATAGCTGACCTGCGTGGATAGTTTAACATATGCTGTGGGTTACTTTTATTCACCTTGGTGTGAACTTTAATACAACCAAAATGTGATGAGAGTTCCAAAGTTTTTCAGAGTTGTTTTTCCCCTTCTACAAATTGTTCTCCTACCTCTGCCCACTTCACTCTGCGTCAGTTCATGGAGGTCTGTCCAATTAATCATTTCTCATGGCATAATAATAGTCCTTACATTTATATATAACACAGTTTTTTTTTGCTTCTTCCTATTGGAATATAACCCCTTACTTTCCATTTTTGACTATCACAAAAAGAGCAGCTAATCATATTTTTGTACATAACGATCCTTTTCCTCTTTCTTTGATCTTTTAGAACATAAGCTTAATAGTGATTTGGCTGTGTCAAAGGGTATGCTTTCCAGAAGGGCTAGCGCAATTAATAGCTCCATCAGCAACTCACTAGAGTACCTGTTTTTCTACAACCCCTCCCGCATTTGTCATTTTCTTCTCTGGTCTTCTCTGCCAGTCTGATAGATGTCAGTTGGATTGCTTTTAATTTATAACTAAATTTACACCACAGTTGCATTCATTTACATTTTTCTAATTATTAGTAATTTGAGTATTTTTTTCATATGATTGACAGCTTGGATTTCTTCTTTTGAAAACTGCCTATCCATATCCTTTGACTCTTCATTGAAGAATGACTCTAAGTCTTTATAAAATTGAATCAGTTCTTTATATCTGTTGGATCAGAGAACTTAGTTGCAAATATTTTCCGTCTTATTACCTTTTTCCATTCCAATTTTTATTATAATAATAAAGTTTTATCGTTTAAAATCTTTTAAATTTTGAATAAAGAAAATTGATCATTTAATTTTGCATGTTCCTTTCTTGTTTAGGCTTAGATCTGATTTATTTTTGTTGTGATTTGAAATTTAAGTCATGTGTGCTTTTGGGGTTTTTCTCAGTAAATAGTGTTAAGTGTTGTTTTAAATCGAATTTCTGCCTGACTGTTGCCTGTTTTCTCAGCAGTTTATGACAAATAAGTCCGTCCAGTAACTGTGGTCTTTGGGTTAACCGTAACACTGTGCTATTGTGTGTATATTGTGCATATAATCTGTTGCATCATTCAAGTGTCCTTTTTGTTAATCAGTACCAAATCATTTTCAAAAATTTTATTTTTGATTTATGGAATAAAACAAACATTTGGAGAACAGTACAATAAAAAAGGTGAATGTACATGAAATTGAATACCTACTAGGCACAACTTGCTATTCTTTTCAAATACACAAGAAATTACCATGTAAATTTCTTTTTTTCTTCCCCCATGTCCTCCTCTAAAAGATGCCTGCCAGTAGATACCAATAGGTTTATAAGTCAGATTATTCTCTACATACTTCTGTTCATCAGTTCTTCCGCTGGATGCAGATGACGTCTTTCCTCAGATGTTCTTTTGGGTTGGATGTTTTTAATAGACAAAATAAATTATTTGCTCAAAGTCGTTCTTAAAACAATATTGTTGTGTCCGTGTTCAGTATTCTCTTGTTTCTGCTCATTTTGCTCTTCATTATTTCATGCAAATCTTTCCGTGTTTTTCTAAAGTGATTGAGTTCATCATTTCTTATGTGGTATTTGCTCACAATCATGTACCACAGCTTCAGCCATCCCCCAAGTGATGGGCATCCCTGCAATTTCCAGTTCTTCAGCACCACAAAGAGAGCTGCTCTAAACATTTTAGAGCACATAGATTCTTTTCATTTTTTCTTAATAGTGGTATTGCTGGGTCAAAGGGTGTAGGTAATTTAATAATTCTTTGGACATAATTTCAGATTACTCTCCAAAATGGATCATTTTACAGTTCTACCCAAATAAATTAATGTCCCAGTTTTTCCATGTCATTTTAATAGTTACTGCTATGTAGTAAAATTTGACGTCAGATACTGATCAGGACACTCCCTTCTCCCCCCTCCTTCTCACTAATTATTTGTTTTTTATATGAATTTCATTGTTTTTTTCTAGCTCTATAAAATATTCTTTTGAGAGTTTGATTGGGATAGCACAGTGTAAGTGAGAGAAATGATTATTAATGACCAGTGGTTTGGGGAGTTGCAGAATCTCTCCCTTTTTCTTTTCTATTTAGCATTTTTATTTAAAGTTTTTTGAGTTCCAACTTCTATCCCTCCCTGCCTCCCTCTCCTCTTCCCCCACCCCCCGAGACAGTAAGCAGTAAGATAGAGGTTATACATGGGCCATTATGTAAAATATTTCCATATTAGTTATTTTCTATAAGATAACTTGAATAAAAGAAAAAGTGAAAAATAGCCTGCTTCAGTCTGTATCCAAGCAATGTCAGATCTTTCTCTGGAGGTGGATATTATGCTTCACCATTAGAACTTTGGGATTGCTTAGATCATTGTGTTGGTGAGAATAGCTGAGTCACTCACAGTTCTCTGTTGAACAATGTTGTTGTCACTGTGTACAAACATTCTCCTGGTTCTGTTCACTTCATTTTGTTCACATAAGTCTTTCCAGATTTTTCTGAAACCATCCTGCTTGTCATTTGCTCATAGCTTATCACAATAATATTCCATTACAGTCATATACCACAGCTTCTTAAGGCATTTTCCACTTGATGGGCATCCCTTTGATTTCCATGGCTAACCACCATAACAGAAGCTGCTCTAAACAAAAAGGGAAAAAATCTCTTCTTTTTGGATGTCTTTGGGATTTCTCCCTTTTTCTAATGTCCTTATTTCAAGCCTCAAGGACCATCTTCAGTTATCCTGATCTCTATCTTGCCTCTGGACCTAGATGACTCTAGAGGAGAAAGTGAGGCTGGTAACTTTGCACAGCTCTTCCTCACTTAAATGCAATTCACTTGCAAGTCATGGCATCACCTTGGAAGATAATCCTAGTTTTGCCAGATAGGTTATCTTTGCTTATAAATTTTACAGTTGAGGAAACTGAGGCAAACAGCATTAAGTGACTTGCCCAAGGTCACAGAGCTACTAAGTGCCTGAAGCTGGATTTGAATTAAGGAAAATCAGTCTTCTTCTGTGCCACGTAGTTGTGCTAATGATGTTTCTAGGAGTTTATATTTTTAGACTTCTTTCCAAGGATGACCTATGGATTCCTTTCAACTTTCACTTTGTCCTATGGTTCCAAGAGTTCTTGCTGCATTTGCCATTCTGTATCTGTAGAATACTATTATATACCTGTTCCATAGCTGCTTTGGAAACAGTTCCAGCCTAAAAAAAATACACAACTTTGTTTCTTCTCTCAAATTCTATATCATTGTCACCCAGACACTTACACAAGATCAAATGCAAATATGCATGTTTGTAAGACAAAACCCAGGGAATGAATTATGTAGTATAATTTCACTAGAATCGGATTAAAGGTATACAAAACCTATATGATAAAGAGAAAAAAGTTTAAACCTAAATTTAAACAAAGGATAGAAGTCCTAATCAAGAACACTTTTTTCTTAGCAATGACAATAAAATATGGCATTATTTATGGTTTCCTGGGAACTCTTCTCTGACAACACCCCATGACGTGTATATATCAAGGTATGTAAAATCTACATTTTAATCCCTACAAAGATAGCAACTGCTGAGTTATAGTCCCAGTATGATTAGGATTGGGCACATATATATGCATGTATATGTGATACTGGATTTTGAAGTGGTCCCATAAGTTTTGTGCTCCTAGTATCAATGTAGTAAGAATGTGTCAGCAGTATCACACCAGACTAGGGAAAATATTGGAAGACATGTACATCATTAAAAAAAAAAGCCTCTGAGGCTTTTATTTTTGGTAGGATCTTCATAAACTTGACCATTTAGCCAGCCTGCACTGACACGTATACTCTTGTCTTTATAACATCATGTTACAGGCATACCAATTTTGGCCCATGCTAGGAGGCAGCTTCCTGGGCTGATCTTTATCTCTTCATGTGTGATGAATGCCTTCATATTAGCATAGGGAAAATAGTATGGCAGAGAAAGCAATGTTCTTTCTTTTGACACCTTAGAAGATACCCCTAAAACCAGGGTCCTCTAACACAGACAGAGTTCTTGCTTGAGGACCTATGATACTCTACCTACCTGTAAATGTATTTTGACAATTCGCAATGCATTTGTGAAAATCATTTTAAAGTCTCCTGTCCAGCCTTTGGCAAGAATTTCTACTCCACGTGAGAATTTTTCTATCTCTTACTGTTGCGTTTTGTTAGTAGTATATGGAAATGTTGGATGATTTATGTGGGTTTATTTTATATCCTGCAACTTTGTTAAATTTGTTTATCATTTCAAGTAGTTTTTTAGTTGATTCTCTCGGATCCTCTAAGTATACTATTACATCATCTGCAGAGAGTGATAGCTTTGTTTCTTCATTGCTTATTCTAATTCCTTCAGTTTCTTTTTCTCTTACTAAAACTAACATTTCTAGCACAATATTGAATAACTGTGGTAATAATGGACATCCTTCTTTCACTCCCAGTCTTACTGGAAATGCTTCTAGCTTATCACCATTACATATAATGCTTACTGATGGTTTTAGAGGAAAACTCCATTGATTCCCATACTCTCTAGTGTTTTTAAAAGGAATAGGTGCTGTATTTTGTCAAAAGCTTTTTCTGCATTTATTGAGATAATTCTATGGTTTCTGTTAGTTTTGTTATAGATATGATCAATTATGCTGATAGTTTGCTAATATTGAACCAGCCCTGCATTCCTGGTATAAATCCTTTCCTGGTGGTAGTTGCTGTAATCTCTTTCTTAATATTTTATTTAAAATTTTTGTGTCAATATTCATTAGGGAAATTGGTCTATACTTTCCTTTCTCTGTTTTGGCTCTTCCTGGTTTAGTTATCAGTACCATATTTGTATCCTAAAAAGAATTTGATAGGACTCCTTCTTTACCTATTTTTCCAGATAGTTTATAGAGTATTGGAATTCATTGTTCTTTGAATGTTTGATAGAATTCACGTGTAAATCCATCTGGCCTGGAGATTTTTTCTTAGGGAGTTCATTGATGGCTTGATCAGTTTCTTTTTCTGAAATGAGGTTATTTAAATATTTTATTTCCTCTTCTGTTAATCTGGGCCATTCATATTTTTGTAAATATTCATCCATTTCACTAAGATTGTCATATTTATTGGCATACAATTAGGCAAATAGCTCCTAATTATTTTTTATTCTCCTCTTCATTGGTGGTAAATTCACCCTTTTCATTTTTGATACTGGTAATTTAGTTTTCTTCTTTCTTTTTAAAAAATAAATTAACCAAAGGTTTATCTGTTGTATTTTTTTTTCATAAAACCAGCTCTTAATTTTATTAGTTCAATAGTTTTCTTAATTTCAGTTTTATTAATCTCTCCTTTGATTTTCAGAATTTCTAATTTGGTATTTAGTTGGAGATTTTTAATTTGTTCTTTCTCTAGCTTTTTTAGTTGCATGCCCAATTCCTTGATCTTTTCTTTCTCTCTTTTATTTAAGTAAGCATTAGGAGATAATAAAATTTCCCCTAAGAGCTGCCTTGTCTGCATCTCCTAAGTTCTGGTATGTTGTCTCGTTGTTATTCTCTTGGATCAAGTTATTGACTGTTTCTATGATTTGTTGTTTGATCCACTCATTCTTTAGGCTTAAATTATTTAGCTTCCAATTAGTTTTTAGTCTGTCTTTCCATGGCCCTTGATTGCATGTAATTTTTATTTTATTAGGATCTTTAAAGGATACATTTAATATTTTGCCTTTTTGCATTGGATTGTGAGGTTTTTATGCCCTAGTAGATGGTCAGTTTTTGTGTAATTGACATGTGCTGCTGAGAAAAAGGTATATTTCTTTCTATCCCCATTCAGTTTTCTTCAGATGTCTACTATATCTAACTTTTCCAAGATGTTATTCACCTCCTCCAGTTCTTTCTTGTGGTTAGAGTTATCTAGTTCTGAGAGGAAGAGGTTGAGGTCCTCTGCTGTTACTGTTTTGCCATTGATTTCTTCCTGTAATTCACTTAGTTTCTTCTCTAAGAATGTGGATGCTATATCACGTGGTACATATATGTTTACTATTGATATTACTTCAACATGTATGGTACCTTTTGGCAGCATGTAGTTCCCTTCCTTATCTCTTTTGTTTTATTTTATTTTTTGCTTTTTGGATGGGGGAATGAAGGGCAGTTGGTGTCAAGTGACTTGCCCAAGGTCACATGGCTAGTAAGTGTTAAGTGTCTGAGGCCAGATTTGAACTCAGGTCCTCCTAAATCCGGAGCCAGTGCTCTATTCACTGCGCCACCTGGCAGCCCCTCCTTATCTCTTTTAATTAGATCCATTTTTGCTTTTGCTTTGTCTGACATCAGGATTGCTGCCCCTGCTTTTTTACTTCAGCTGGAGCGTAATATATTATCTAGCCTTTTACCTTTACTCTGTGTGTATCTCTCTGTTTTGGATGTTTCTTGTAAACATATTGTAGGATTATGATTTTTAATCTACTCTATCTGCTTTTGTTTTATGGGAGAGTTCATTCAATTCACATTCACAGTTATGATTACTAAGTGTCTTTCTTTCCATCCTCTTTTTCCTGGTTTATGCTTTTCTCTCTCCTTTCTCCCTTTTCCTCCTCACCAGTGTTTTACTTCTGACCACTGCCTCCCTCAGTCTGCCCTCCCTTCTGTCAGTTTCCCTTCCTTTTCTTTCCTCTTTCTCCTAGTACTTCTTTACTCCCTTTTATCCATCCCCTCCCTTTTCTTTCTCCTTTCCCCTCCTACTTCTTAAAGGATAAGATGGATTTCTGTACCCAATTAAGTATGTATGTTATTCCCTCTGAGACAAATCCAATAAGAGTAAGGTTCAAACAATGCTTGCCTCCCTCCCTTCTTTCCCTTTATTGTAATAGGTCTTTGAACAGTTTCATATGATATAATTTACCCTTTCCTGCCTCCTCCTTTCTTCTTCTCTCAATACAATCTTTTTATCTACCCCTTAACTAATTTTTTAAATCATCACATCATATCAACTGATACCCACTCCTTCTGCCTATGTATAACTCTTCTAAATGTCATAATAAAGATGTGGTTCTCAAGAGATACAAGTATCATCTTCCAGGCTCTTTTTTTCATCATGGCTTTCAGGTAGACCAGTAATTCTTAAATTATCTCTCCTGGATCTATTTTCCATGTCAGCTCTTTTTCCAATGAAGTATTTTACATTTTCTTCTATTTTTTTTCATTCTTTTGATTTTGTTTAACTGATTCTTGCTGTATCATAGTATCATAAAGTCATTGACTTCCACTTGCCCAATTCTAATTTTTAACAAATTATTTTCTTAAGTGGTTTTTATATCACCTTTTTTATTTGACTCATTCTACTTTTAATGGAGTTCTTCTCTTCATTGAGTTATTGCATCTTCTTTTTCATTTTGCCCGTTCTACTTTTTTAAGGAGGTGTTTTCTTCAGTGGATTTTTTTCCTTTTTGACCAATTGTGTTTTTTAAGGAATTGTTGTTTTCTACAGTCAGTTTTTGTTCTTCCTTTTTCAGACTGTTGGTTCTTGGATACCTCTCATTTCTTTTCCCAGTTTTTCCTCTCCCTCTCTTATCTAACTTTTAAAACCCTTCTTCAGCTCTTCCAAGAAGGCTCTTTGGGCTTGAGAGCAGTTCATATTCCCCCTTGACATTTCATATGTACGTGTATTGAAAACATCCTCTTTGGAGTCTTTGTTGTGATTTTCCTGTCCACGGAAAAAGAGTCTGTAGTCAGCGTTAATTTTTGCTTTTTGCTCATCCTCTTTGCCTGTTTCCTGACTTTTAAAGTTGATCTCTGCTTCTGGGGTGCAGGAGGCACGGTCTTTTTCTGCTGGGGGCCAGGGGCCTGGTCGCTTGGTTTTTGTTCTGGGGTCCGCTGGAGTCTGTAGGGGTCCGTCAGCTTGCCTAGTGGTAACGTTTGATGTGTACTGCTGCTCGCTTCTTAGAGCCCTGTAGAATTCTGCTACATTCACATGCTGCCCGTTGTTTAGCCATTCCCCGGTGGACGGGCGTCCCCTCAGTTTGCAGTTTGTCATTTTGTTACATTAGCTTGTCCTGTCCATCAACAGTGGATATTTTTGCTGTTGTTTAGATCTGACTAATTTATGTGAAAAGTGTTTTGTGATTGCGTTCATGTAGTTCCTAGGTTTGTCTTGGCAGAGAGAAGACTCACCAATATTTTCTGTTGTCTTGTTATTTAAAATGGAATTTTTTTCTAGCTCTTGGCTCTGGGCTTTTTTGGTACTATGTGGAAATGCTAGTGATTTATGTG
This sequence comes from Pseudochirops cupreus, assembly GCA_028627135.1. Classification (NCBI taxonomy): domain Eukaryota; kingdom Metazoa; phylum Chordata; class Mammalia; order Diprotodontia; family Pseudocheiridae; genus Pseudochirops; species Pseudochirops cupreus. The sequence continues at coordinate 366,780,941 of CM053582.1, read as the reverse complement.
GGTTTATTTTGTGTCATGCAGCTTTGCTAAAGTTGTTAATTATTTCAGGTAGTTTTTTTTCTAGGATTCGCTATCATCATATCATCTGCAAAGAGTGATGGTTTTGTTTTCTCATTGCCTAATCTAATTCCTTCAATTTCTTTTTCTTCTCTTATTTGGTATAGCTAATATTTCTACTACAGTATTAAATAGTGGTGATAATGGCCATTCTTGTTTCACCCATGATCTTATTGGGAAAGCTTCTAGGTTATCCCCATTACTTATAATGCTTTGCTGATGGTCTTGGATACTACTTATCATTTTGAGCAAAGCTCCATTTTTTCCTAGGCTCTCTTGTTGTAATAGGAATGGGGACTGTATTTTGTCAAAAGCTTTTTCCCTATCTGTGGAGATAATCCTATGATTTCTGTCAATTTTCAAAAAAAAATTTTTGTTATTGATATGAACAATTATGCTGATAGTTTTCCTAATATTGAAACAGCCCTGCATTCCTGGCATAAATCCAACCTGTACATAGTATGTTATCCTGGTGATAAGTTGCTATAATCTTTTTGCTAATATTCTATTTAAAATTTTTGTTTCAATCCTTGTTAGGGAAATTGGTCTATAATTTTCTTTCCCTGGTTTTGCTCTTCCTGGTTTAGGTATTAGAGCCATCTTTTAGTCATAAAAGGAATTTGATAGGACTCCTTCTCCCATTTTTCCAGATAGTTCATATAGTATTGGAATTAATTGTTCTTTAAATGTTTGGTAGAATTTACTTTGTTAATCCGTCTTGCCTAGAAATTTTTTCTCTTAGGGAGTTCATTGATGACTTGTTCACTTTCTTTTTCTTTTTCTTTCTTTTTTTTTTTTAAGAGTTTAAAATCTTTTTTTTTCTTTTTTTTTTAATATGAGATTCTTTATTAAATTTTTTTGAGTTACATATTTTCTCCCCGTCTTTCCCCCACCCACCACCCCAAAACAGCCATCCCAGTGTTT
>CM053582.1:366722950-366779460 GCA_028627135.1 Pseudochirops cupreus | reverse complement strand
ACCCCAAAGAAGTTGTCAAGGATTTGGGAGCTGTTCTTACTTTGCTTCTTATGCTTATTCTTACTCATGGTTCTTCAGACCGAGATTTTTTTTTAAAATCTCTGTGGGGCTCTGCTTCCAGAAGGGAAAGCTCTGTCCCAAATCGCTGGGGTCCTCCCGGCTGCCGTAGGTCTTAGAAAGAGGCTGGGAACTCTTCCTATATACTTCCGGCTGACCGGATAATAAAGACTCCAAGCCCGAGGCCCAAGACGGCGATCTGGATCCAAGCCACTCAACGCGAGAGCCCTGGCCCAGGACAGTCGCTCAGTCCCCCTGCTGCCTGCAGGCCGGGGCGGGAAGCTGCAAAGCCGAGGCGGGTGCAAAACCTCTGCCTTTCACTTTTCTGCTCTTGAGGCCTTCTGGCCAGACTGCTTATCTCCCCCTTTCACAAATCCCACTCGCAGCTGCTGCTAATCAGCTCACCTGAGAGGCTCCTGAGCTCCTCCCATCCAGCCGCCCCCAGGGCACAGCCGCGGCTTCAGGCCAGGCTGGTTTCGGTTCGCAATGCTGATATGGTTCCTCGTAGCCGAGCTGACTTTAGTGGGAAGTATCTTTGTGTGCGTTTTGGAGTTCCAGGATTGGTTTAGAGTCCTATTTTATGGGTATTTTTGGGTGGCTATGTGAGAGCTGCGATATGTTACTGCTGCTACGCCGCCATCTTGGCTCCACCCCCAAGCTCACTTTCTTTTTCTAAAATGGGGTTAAGTATTTTATTTCCTCTTTTAATCTTGGCAGTTCATATTTTTGTAAATATGCGGGTTCTAGTTTCTTACCATTCTTCTGTATAATTAAGTTTTATGGGTGAGTGCATCCTATTCACATTCCCAGTTATGATTGCAAACTGTGAATTTCCCTCTATCCTGTTTTCTTTCTTTTTTTTTTTTTTAATTTTCCAGGGGGGAAGGCAGGGCAATTGGGGTTAAGGGACTTGCCCAAGATCGCACAGCTAGTAAGTGTGTCAAGTGTCTGAGGCCGGATTTGAACTCAGGTTCTCCTGACTCCAGGGCTGGTGCCCTTTTCACTGAGTCACCTAGCTGCCTCTATTCTTTTTCTTTTGTTTATCCTTTTTTCTTTTTATCCTGTCCCTCCTCTAAAAGTTAGTTTTCCTTCTGACCAATGCTACCTTTTATCTGCTCTTCCTTTTGTCACCCTTCCCTTTTGTCTCTTTCCATATCTCCTTCCCCGTTGGGTAAGGCAGATTTCTGATACCAGTCGAGTATGTATATGTTTTCCTTTTTTGAGCCAATTTAGATGTGAGATGGGAGGTTCAAGCATTGCTTGCCCCCTTCCCCACCATTTTCCCTTTCAATGTAAAAGTTCTTCCTTGTGTACCTCTTTGGTTTGAGATAATTTGTTCAATTTTCCCTCTCCCTTTCCTGCTTCTCCTAGGTCTCCTAGGTCCCTCCTCTCCTATCCAGTTTTTTTACGTCATGCCAACATAATTGACTCATTTCTGTACCCTCTTTCTACGTAGAATCCATCTAACTACCCTAATAAAGTTAAAATTCTTAGGCGATAGATGTATTATCTTCCTTTATACAAATGTACTGCATTTTAACTTTATTGAGTCTCTTCTGATATGTTTCATTTTTACCTTTTTATGCTTCTCTTGAGTCTTGTATTTGAAAGTCAGATTTCTGTTCAGCTCTGGTCTTTTCATTAGGAATGCCTAGAGGTCCTCTGTTTCATTAAATTTCCATTTTCCTCTTGAAAGTTGTTTTGCTGGGTAGGTTATTCTTGGTTGTAATCCTAGCTCTTTTTGCCTACTAGATTATTATTCTGAACCTTCTGTTCCTTTAATATGGTAGCTGCTGAATATTATGTGATCCCAGTGGCTCCATAGTATTTGATTGGCTTATTTCTGGTTGCTTGAAGTATTTTCTCTTTGACTTTGGTACTCTGGAATTTGGCTCTAATTGGATTCTTTCTATTTCTGTTATACTCTCTAGAGAAGTTTTCCTTAATAATATCTTGGCTTTCGAATAGTCCAATAATTCTTAAATTACCTTTTCTGCATCTTTTCCAGGTCAGTCGTTTTTCCAATGAAATATTTCACATTTTTTTCTATTTTTTTCATTCTTTTGACTTTGTTTTATTGTTTCTTGTCATCTCATGAAATCATTAGCTTTCACTTGCCCAATTCTGATTTTTCTGAGGAATTATTTTCTTCACTAAGTTTTTGTCCTTTTTTTGTTTGACAAATTCTGTTTTTTAAGGTATCATTTTCTTCAGTATTTTTTTTGTGCCTCTTTTACCAAACTGTAAATTGTCTTTTCAGAATTTTCTTTCTTTGCTTTTATTTATTTGCCTATTTTTTCCTCTGTTACTCTTAGCTGATTTTGAAAATAATTTTTAATTCTTTCAGGAATTCTTGATGGGCTTGTATCCCATTCACATTTTTCTTTGGGGGGCTTTGCTCATAGGTGTTTTGACATTATTGTCTTATTTTGAGTTCGTGTCTTGCTCTTCCCTGTCACCATAGTAGTTTTGTCTTTGTTTATTTTGTAGTTTATTCATTTTTCCATCCCGTCTCTCAATTTGGACCCTTATGTTAAGGTGTGGTGTGGTTCCTGGCATAAGGGGATGGGGGGAGAGGCCCTGTCTGTAATTTCAGTCTTTTTCATACTGCTGTTTTCAGAATTAGTTCTGGAGATTTAGAAATTTTTGGTGCTTCCAAACATATTGTGATTGCTCCCAGCTTGATAACTCACAAGGCTGCTCCTGTTTTTCTTATCACCACCTTATCCCACCACTGGTGTTTTATCAATGTAAGCTCCAGGATAGCCTCCTGTGTCACAGATCTCTTTGACCTACTACATAGTCTTGGGGTGGAAGAACGTCTCACTCAGGCCTTTTAGTGACTCTGCCACTACAGAATTTGATTTGCATCATTATTTTAAAATTGTTTGGAGGGGAATGCTGAGAGAGCTCTCCCGAGTGCTTGGCCTAGTTCTATTTTGATAGACTTAAAACAAAGACAACAGATGGGAAAGGGATTATATTACGGAAGAAAGGAGAATGGAAAGATAATTTACTATCTCACTTAAATGGGAAGGAGTATATGAAATGAGTATGCAAATGTTGAACTGGCTGAAGAGTTGAAGAAACACATACAAACACACATACACGTGCACACAGACACGATTTTTGGTATAGAAATAGATTAAACTTGTCAGGGAAATGATTGTTTTTAAGAGGGAGGATTAGATTGTTGAGGATTGATGGCAGTGACCCTTCTGGTTCTATTGCACAAGTGCTTGCTTGGCATGTCCCACTTGTACTTCCAGTAAAATGAGTTAATTCTATATACATCGAGTGCCTTCTTTCGTCTTTTCCCTTAGAAAACATTTCCCTCAGATTCTGATTCCGTTTAATATAGATTATGATAGATAGTTGTCTCCCCCAAAATATGCTCTTTGTTCCCAAATATAACTTCTCCTTTGCCAGTTCTGTCACGTAGCTAAATGGCCACCATGATAAGGGCATGTTGGTGGTACAGACTGTGTAGAATTCGAATTCTACAAATTCTCGTAAGCAGATATTTGGTTCAGTCCACACATCCTTGGAGCTACATGATCCATGACTGCCATCCTTCAGAAGTGTTCAGGACATGAAGAATTTGCTGTTTTTTCTAATGTGTGTTGTCCAGTCACTTTTAGTTGTGTCTAACTCTTTGTGACTCCATTTGGGATTTTCTTGTCAAAGATACTGGAGTGGTTTGCCATTTTCTTCTCCAGCTTATTTTACAGATGAGGAAACTGAGCCCGAGGTCACACAGCTACTAAGGATCTGAGGCCACATATTTGAACCCAAGAAGATGAATCTTCCTGACCCCAGATCTGGCTCTCTGTCCACTGCACTGTCCATTCCCAATACTACCACACTTTAGAAATATCGTTCTAAGCTCAGATGGAACTGCTCCTACTGAAAGCCACCTTGATGCTGTCAATATTATTGATAATTGATAATACAATTATTTATGCCATCAGTAATGGCATTTGGTATTTATATATAAGGCAAACCTTTCTGTCTTAGTTTATGCTGACCATCCTGGGAGGTAGGTGCTATTATCATCCCCATTTTACAGGTGAAGAAATTGAGACAGATAATGGTCAAGTAACTTGTTGAGGGTCACAAAGGTAGTGAGTATTAGCCAGGATTTGAACAAGTGTTCTCACTCCAGGTGTATCCACAATGCCAGCTAACCACCTCTTCTGAGCATTGTTGCATGCACAAAGGCATGGACATGGAGGCAGGAGCCACGCTCACACTTACACTCTCTAGACAGGGTATCAGTAGACCGCACTCTCAGATTTCTGTCTCCAGCTCTGACTTGACTTCTGAGTGTTAGATTTACATCTCTTACTGTAAGTAAAAACACCTCTATATGAATGACCCATGGGTATGTCAGACTCAGAATGTCCAAAGCCAACTGAACAGATGTTCAGAATTTAAAGCCGTCTTTCCTTTTTCCAAAAAGCCCTGCCCCTTTTTACTGATAACCATCATGTGCTCTGTCTGCATTTCTTGGACAGTGTCTACTCGGGCCATGACAGCCACTTTTTCTTTTTGAGAAAATTGGGCTTTATCCCCTGGAACCTCCTTGGGCATTGATAGAACAGCTTTGGCCTTATCTTTCTTGGCCATTTACCTCTAGGCTTCCTCTAGGGCTTTCCCAATGAGCCTTGCAATAGCCCATGATCCAGGCCTCTGGCCATGCTCCAGGGCTTTCTGCAGTGCTTCAAAGACCCTCCCTAGACCAAACCCATTTTCCCCTATAATCTTTTGCCTCCTGACTAGACTCTCTTTGGTAATGGCTGTACCTGCTCTTGTCTGCTCTGAGATGGATTTCCTGAAGTTTTATGGGGCATATCACCACCACCTACCACAAGGTTTTGCCTCACGAAAGGACTCTGAACAGTTTTATCTCTTGCCTCTGTCATTGAATATTGTGTCAATAAATGGTTAACATATTTGCTCAAAAAATATTTATATCCCCTCTTATTCTTTCTGTCTCAGTGAGGTTGAACCACTGGCTGATAAAGTATAAACCCTGTACCCCCTCTCTAACCATTCCCATCCCCTTCAGCCTTGCCCCTCCAAATGTCCAAGTTTTTTCCACCCTTTCTTCTGTGCTTGTTATGGGAATAGGAATTTGAAGATCTTTCCTGTCCCTTAATAAGCCTAAGGGAATTTGAAGACCTTCCCTGCTTTGAAAATATACTGTGCCCCCCAATGGGCTGAATGTAGTCATATGGCGCCTGTGGTGGGAGGAATTTGCTGAAGGGAAGCAGAGCCCACAGGAAGCTGGGAGTCAGAGCAAGCTAGGAGGTTGGGAGGAGAGGATATTTTTGAGGGAGACAGATAGGCTTGTTAGTCCTGTGTTGGTTTGTGGGAAGGCTAAAGGATGCTGTGGCTCTTTGTGCTGTTGTGGTTTATTAAATTCCTTGCTACTAAGATGGAATCAGCTTACTGGTTTTGGGATTTGGTTTTCTGGTGTCTCAATAAATGTTTTGCTTCTGTCTTCTCTATGGAGAGTCTGATATATTTTGCGATCAAGCATTATACCAGTATATTTATAGTGATTGTGGGTGCTATGAATATTGCATTGGTGCTACAGTGCTCTTTAGAATACCTGCTTCATATTTAAGAAGGTGCTTGCCATTTCCAGTGCCTATTCTTCTTTTTTTGAAGTGTATGTGATATAAGAATGTGAAGCTTTTTAACATAATCTACAAGTCCTTTATCTCTCTCATTTCTTTTTCCTGAACCATGCTTTCCCATGTATTTATTCATATCCTCACTTTTCTCACTTTCACATTGAAATAACCAAATATCAGGGCCTAATCAGGTTCTTTATAGAATTTCTCTTCACATTGCTTTATAGAATTTATTCAGTATGAGATGCTTCATGACATTTTCTGTTAAAATTTATCTGCTTGATGTGAAATTAGATGATACTTAAACCAAGTAGGTAGAAACTTGCTTACCCCCAGACTGTCTAAGTTCTTGGTAAATCAAATATATGGGTATTTAGGGCTGCAAAGCAGCTTAAGGACAGTGATTTTAAAAACCAAGTCTGATATAGATTAGATTATAGAAATAGTTCTGTGGCACGTTGCATTTTTTAGAAAATGCATCAAAGTATACATTGGAGTTCTTTTAGCCTGGTGGGTATGGTGAATGACAGGAAGTAGGGCACCCCATCTCCAGCCTTTCCCATCTCTCTCAAACATGCCTTTTCCAAATGTCTGAATTCCGGTTCTTTCTACCCTTTCTTGGTGTGCTTTATGAATTGCCTGTTCTATAATTAACAAGGTACTTGCCTTTGCTACTTTTCTGAACACTGCCACGCTTTAGAACTGTTCTTCTGAATGCAGATGGGTCTGCTCCTGGTCAAAGCCACCATACTCATCCTTGGTTTTGATATGGCAGTTAATGTTTGTGTGCTGCTTTATCGTCTCAGTTAATCCTTACAGCAGTCCTAGGAGGTGGGTGCTAGGTGACTGGATTTTTCTTGGGGGTGGGAGTGGTAGCAGATGTTTAAAAAACTGTCAAGTATATAATTGTATTTTAATAGTAGTGTCACATCGTGTACACTTGCACACATAACTCATGTGTGAAGAGCAAGTGAAAAAATGACTGTGCGTTGCCTGCGCAGAGTTAAGCAAATGCAGAATACATAAAAGATGGCTGTTGATGGGCATGGGGACGCTTGGAGAGTGGGAAAAATGGGAAGGCCTGGAACTATTCACCTTCCCTGAATCTTTTCAGTATTTGTTAATACATAAAAGTCTAGTCTACTATTAATGTCAGATTAACTACGATGATAGCCTACAACTTAAAAAAAGAGATGAATGGCATCTTTGACATTAAACATTAGTTTTTCTACTTTACCCAAGGTTTTTTCCACTTATGCTCGCTTATAATCAGCCAAGACCCACGGCTACATTCTAGTACTAAATAATCAAATCTTGTCTTGGATTCTAAGTCTACCTTTATGCCACTATATCTATGCGCTTGTCTCCAGCTCTCTTCTGTAAAAATCATTACATAGCCGTACAGTCGCGATTTCAATCTGCTGGCACCCAAAGGAATAGGAAAATATTAATGATGGATTAAATTAAAATTAAACAGAAGCTGTTTGCTTTTCGATTTCTCTACCCACTTTCCCCTCTATATTTTTAGAAGAAACATCCAAAAATTTGTATCACTGTAGAATTGATCCCTTTCCCATTTTTTTTAACCTCCTTTGCAATAATTTGGTTGACGGTGCAGAAAAAAGGTTTGAATGGAAGGAGCCACTGGCCGTTTGTTACTGGGGTGGGGTGGGGTGGGGCACCTTTCTCACTCTTCCTTTTTCTCTCTCCTCCTCACCTCCCCGCAAGCTGACTGCACAGTCTTCTCTGTTCTTTCTCTTTTGTTCTCTAAGCTGATTCTTAAGCTGGGGGAAGCCCCAGCCTTGAAATAATGCCAGAGTTGTGGTTTGGTTGACTGAGAATTTAAGGAATAGTAGGAAAGCAGCAATAAGTAATTTTAGTTTGCTTCTGGTTGCTCTATAATTTGGAGGAAGTCTGTGCTTCATTAAAGAAATGACGTCCAAGATGCTTGCATGAGAAACCTGATCCTTCCCAATCCCCCACTTTAGAGTGGCAAAAATATAAAGAAGAAAAAATGTTGCAGTCATAGACAGAAATGGGCAATTTGCCATGTTTTTGAGCTAAAATCAGTTCTACATTTTTTTAAGTAGTATTTTTTTTTGGAGGGGGGAAGGCAGGGCAGTTGGGGTTAAGTGACTTGCCCAAGGTCACACGGCTAGTTGTGTGTTAAGTGTCTGAGGCCAGATTTGAACTTAGGTCCTCCTGACTCCAGGGCTGGTGCTCTATTCACTGTGCTACTTAGCCACCCCAAGCAGTATGTTTTTTCTTAATTATAAGAATAGCATTTCTTATGGTCAATTTTTTTTTCTTTAAAGGGCTTACCTGTTGCTTTAGATAAGCATATCCTTGGTTTTGATACAGGAGGTAAGTGCTATTTTTAAAACAGCTTATCCTAACTAATCAAGTATAAATTTGTATGACCTTGAGTATAATACTTAACCTCTGGGCCTCAGTTTTCTCATCTGTAAAATGAGGACTACTCTGTCATCCCCTTCATGCTCTAGAGCCGCGATCCTCAAAATAGTCAGATTTTGTAAAGTGATTTCATGTTATCCACTGAACAGAAATAAGCCATTCTGTTCCTTTGTAGGCATATTTAGAACGGTGACGTAAAATCAGGCTTCAGATGTTAATGCAGGCACTATAACTTTAAAAACGCTGATTGAAATGATGTTCAGAGATGACTTAAGTGACTGTAATTTTAAACATAATTGACTTGATATTGTATATATCAATGCAGTGTCTTCTCTTGTGATAAAATAGATGCTGTTCTTAATGAAGCTGCCCAGATTCTGCGATTGCTACATATAGAAGAACTCAGAGAACTACAAACAAAAATTAATGAAGCCATAGTAGCCGTTCAAGCAATTATCGCTGATCCAAAGACGGACCACAGATTGGGAAAAGTTGGAAGATAAAGAAATTGAGGATTATAGCCTCTCATCTACTTGGCAGGACACCTAGGAACTCTGGCATCACTCTGGCAATGAATTTTCAATCAGATGTCACCGGGGAGGGAAAATAACAGAAAATTTTGAATTCTTACCATTGTTGTGTTTTCTGTTTAATAAAGTTGGAGAAAATGGACATGTTCTGATTTGATTATATATTAAGTATTGTTAATCATCCATTTGATACTTGAAACTGCATGGAATTTAAAAATATTTATTATTTTTCCCAAGTTTGTATAAACAACACACTAAGTCTCACTTATAGGAAAACTTAAATGATTTATTAAAGTAATCCAGATCCTTTGAATAGAGATATATCTTGTAAGTATACATGAATGTAATTTTTTCTACTATGGGGATAGACACTTAAGACCTATAAAATACAAATTGAAATAATCTAGCACCTTCTGATATAAATACTGATGGTGAGGTAAAGACATGATATTTAGAACTTCCAAAAACTCAGTTACATTGGTTTTCCCCATTAATGTTACATAGCATCTTCAAGGCTTGGGATCAAGGTTTGTGATCTTTAGGACTATATTTTTGTTTCTAAATGTATATTTTGGTTGAACAAAATAATCTTTTAGCCAAGAAGAACCTATAACTAGAATCAATCTATGAGTTCTTTAAATTTCAAATTTAATTCATTTTTCTTTAATGAATTTTACTTAAAAGTGAAATATGGTGATGATTTTTAAAACATTTTATAACAACAATCATGTTCATAGCACTTAAGGAATATATTTTTTCCTTATAAGATCAATATCAAATTTTTTTATTTTTAGAAAATACAGTAGTAAAGATTGAGGTATAAAACTTGCCCAGAATACACTTACTAATCTTTGCCCTGTAAAAGGTCATTTTATGGCATATCCAGAAACTGGCAGTGGCCTTTATTTATTCAGTTTTGTCGTTTTCTTCACCTTCCAGCTGTTGGTAGGAAATAGTCTTCAGAGTTAAAATTCTGTTACTTTGAATGCGTTACTTTGTTCCTGTAGGGAGAAGGAAGAGGGAAAGGGAAAAAGTTATTTTCTTAGTCTTATACTGAGTGTTTTTATTGAAGATTTTAAAGGGAGGGATACAGGGAAGCTGACCCCTTTTCATGTAGAGTGCCAGGGAGGAGGATTCAGTGACTATTCGTAAGTAGTTGCATAGCCTGAGATCTTCATGGCAGTGGGACTTGTACTCCTGTGTACTGGCCGCTCTTATGGATGCCAGGGGCTCTTGCAGTGGTGGAGTGATGGGACTCCAGGAGCAAACAGCATCTCTACTGAAGAAAGTTAGCCCCTACACATCATCGTGGACACACTCTCTGCTTTATAAAATGACACCCTGATGCTCACCTCTAGATGATTTACCTTTTGGACAGTAGGGGTAAATTGCAGTTATTCCATAAAGATGTGATCTTTGCTCTGGAAGATACTCATCAGTAAACTGGCCATTGTCTCTATTTACTGCTATAACACCATCCCTAGGAACAGAAAGGATAAACAGGGCCACTTCTAAGTAATAGCATTGAAGCTTCTTATGTATAAAAACTTAATTTTAGCTCATGGCAAGGAAATTATAGGCAAAAGCATTGGTTTAAGTAAGTTTGCTCCTTATAAAGATCTGTTAGTTAATTCAGACCAATCTCATGATTTTTTTTTTATGGCTGACTCCAGATTTTTTTTGGACTTACACATGCACGTCTGCACACACACACATTTCTATTTACAAACTAAAGTAAAAAGGATTATATATACTACAGATCTACATCATGGATATCAGTCTCAATTATTCAAAGAAAATATTAATACTCCTTACTTAAAAATTTTAGGCTTCTCTTGGGTTTGTACTGGGACAGTGATACAACATAAACACCCCAAAATCGCTATTATAAAATTCCTATTACATAGTCACAATTTTTATTAACTGTGCTTCCAAATCAGACGTCTTCTTACAATATGCTTTTTTTTTTGGGTTTTGGAGGGGGGAAGGCAGGGCAATTGGGGTTAAGTGACCTGCCCAAGGTCACACAGCTCGTAAGTGTTAAGTGTCTGAGTCCAGATTTGAACTCAGGACCTCCTAACTCCAGGGCCAGTGCTCTACTCACTGCACCACCTAGCTGCCCCTACTATAGGCTTTTATAAAATAGAATAGCATTGTACTTGTCTCTTCCGTGCTTTCTACAAGGTGGGCTGTTGTGCTTTTTTGTAGTTTCAAATGTTGGTGTAAATATGAGGAATTTTTAAGGCTTGAACAAGGACCAGTAAATGCAGTTATCAGTAGAAAATAGCTCAGTTTTCATAGATTAAAACTAGAGAATCTTGAAATTTTCAAAGTAAAATTTGTTGGCTTAAATGTTACATGTAACTTCAACAAGAAAAATTTCAGAAAAATGTATTTTCCGTTGTGCCACCATGTAAGATTTAGGCTGTGGTCTATATGCTCTTAAGATTGAAATTAGCATTGTTACCCCTCAAAAACTAGTTTATCATTTAAATTACAATGCAATAGGACATTAATCTAGCTGCAATACACTTAACATTTAAGATGAGACAAATGGTGCCTTTAAGCACTTAGAATACATTGTGGGCATATTAAAATGGGACTGATTTTGAAGGGAGGTGGAAGACTGGCTTTATGTGTAGATACCTCACACTGTGGAAATTCTTTCCATCCAACTAGTTCCATCTGTAGCCAACATGAATCGCATTGTAAATGCCTTTGACGTTAAGAGTATGAGCAATTTATGGACATTGTCACACTGTGTGTGTTACAGAAACAGAGCTTAGATCCACTTTTCCTGCCTCCAAAGTCAGTGCTCTACTTCCTCTCATTTTACAGGTGATAAAACGGGCCTAGAGAAGGCAAGTTAATTGTACAGTCAGAACTCAAACCTTGTTCTCCTGACTCCCAACCCTGTGCTCTTCCAGTTGTACCATAGTACTTCATTTCACCGATGAAATGGATGATCAATTAGTTGGCTGAGTAAAAGAACTAAAATACTTTAATTTTCCCCTTAAATTCAAGATTATTCATTATGGTCTCCAATTTACCTTCTCCAGTCTGTGTGATAAAAGTGATTTGCATAGCTAACAATGCTGAAGGGGTAATTGAGGTTATTTTGTATTATATGCCTTCCAGTTCCATTTGATAATGCACATTCCAGTTTTTTGGTTCCTTTGGGGAAAAAATCAGAAACCATAATTAAAGAATATCATACACTTCATGCTTCAAGAAACTGAGGACCTCTCCTTTGTCCCCCCGAAAATTATAGAGTCTTGGTCAAGAAAAATATAGCATCAAAATAACTAGCATTTCTACCATTGCCTTTCTACAAACAGCAACTCTTGGTTCTATTTTATTAATCCAGAAAGAATACTTTTAATAGCACTTTTAGTTGGTGTTTTTAGATTTAAACTATGACTCCCTTATACAAGGATGATTCAGATTTGATTTGGAGAAATTATATAGACAACTAAATTTGGGTTTGTGTACTCGTAAGGCACATTAACATAAATACTGGTGAAAACACTTTTTTTCCATTTATTTGATAATATGCATGTTTGTGAACAATGGATGCCTTAATATATACATGCTTATATAACCGACATTAAGCAAAGACAAAACCTACATTTTTAAACAGCTTTCTTTGTTTCCTAAGTTGAAACAAAACAGAAGGAAAAATATTAATCTTATTTTCAATATAGTTGTTGACAGTATAAAAGTAAGTCTTAGAAAAGGAAAAGTGTTCAAAGATTAAACATTCAGAAATCTCAATCGCAATTTAATCTTCAGTTACTTTGGAAGGCCTTAATTCATTTGTGGTTACTTGAATCTTACAATGTCTCGTTTTGAGTTGTCTTTCAATTTAGATGTTTGAGTTCTCCAGGGGTATAAAATCTCTGCTGTCTAAAGCCCCAGCCTGCTTAATATAGATCCACATTCATGGCAAAGGATAATCTTAGAATAAAGTAAAAATGGATTACGATCTGGAATAATGAAACCAATTACCAAGTTAGAGACTTCTCTTTCATCATGATTTTTTCAAAAGGATTTTCATCTCAGCAGAAATACCTGTTCTTGTTTTTGGATCAGAGACTGGGGTGGGCACAAGTAAACAAGACCTGCCGTTTACATGGTGGTAATGTTGTTACAGGACAATAAAATCAATCTTTGCATCCAGGTCTGCAAAGGACTTTCCCAGGGATGACTGGAAGGAACTTCAGAAAAATTTCCTCTTTGTCGTACACCTACTTTAACCTTGCCTACAAATCCGAAACACTGAAATCTGGCCATTGCTCTACATACGCTGCAGACAAAGCTTAGATGTTATCCAATGTTATCTGTAGTAAATAAAATTACCTGCATCTGCCCAGCAAATCAGTTTAGAGAAGGGGTCAAAGGTTAAACCATTAGGTAGTCCAATGTCTTTATTCACCAAAATTCTTCTGTTTGTTCCATCTATAGAAGAGGTTTCAATTTTAGGTCCTTCTCTATTCCAGTCAGTCCAGTACAGGTTGCTGTGGATGATTTAATTTATGTTTAAAATACTATTCACATCACTCAAGTATGTTCCCCTGTAATGTTCCCTAAATGAACTGTAAGAACACAAGGAAGAATATGTCAAAGCTTCATTTCTCTGCTCCAAGCCTCCAATCAAATCTCTAGTCTCCTTCTTTTTATTGCAGGGGCCAAGAATGCAATAGCTATAGAAGGACCAGAGGACCAGAGGACCAGAACAGGGAAGGAGACATTTGTTGGTACCCTAAGTACTATCTGGTCTTTGATTTGGTTTACCATTCCTGTATTTCTGATACTCCATATTCCAATAGCTCCATGAGATGCGTCAAACAAAAATTTCTATGTTTATTAAGTTATTAATATGTTTGTTAAGTTTATAAAATCCCAGGCCTTTGGAGCAGGGAAAGTTCATTAGAGAAATTCGATTTGACCTTTTACACACAAGTAATGTTTTAAGGTCAAAATATACATTGGCAATTGTGCTTTAATTATGTTTTTAAAAAATCTTATGTTCAAATTGATTATTCAAAAATAAGTGACTGGAATAAAATCTGGTGCCTTTAAAAGGAGGCATTAATTCGAATTTATGGGTTAGTGGTATGTGGAAGTGAATACAATTAAGCACTGACAGCAAGATTAGTTACTAATCAAAATGGAAGGGGAAGAAGCTTAGAGTTAGTAAAGCAGATCTGATGACTGATTAGAAGGAAGGAGAGAATGGTAGTCAAACTAACTTACTCAGTGAACAGCTGTGTAAAGGCACTGTGCTAATTACTAGGGATATGAAGAAAGGTAAAAGTCCCTGCTCTGAAGGAGCCCTCACAACTTTGGTGATAACATACAAGTAACTATGTATGCACAATCTATCTACGTGAGAAGTGGGAGCTTATCAATAGAGAAGGCACTAGAATTAAGGGGGATCAATAGTTCCAATGGGGAATACCCATTGGAACTATACCCAAAGGGCTTTAAACCTTTGACCTAGCAATATCACTACTAGGTCTGTATCCCAAAAAAGAGATTAAAAAAAGGAAAAATAAAAACCTATAAGTACAAAAATATTTATAGCATCTCTCTCCCTGGGGTAAAGAATTAGAAATAAAGAATAAAGAATTAGAAGGGATGTCCATCATTTGGGGAATGGCTGAACAAGTTGTAGTATGTGATTATAACAGTATTCTTTTGTACCTATAAGAAATGATGAGCAAGATGCTCTCAGAAAAACCTGGAAACCCACTTGCATGGGATGATGGGAAGTAAAATTTATTGTGTGCAAAGCAACAGCAATATTGTACGATGATCAGCTATGAATGACTTAGCTACAGAACCTATATTGAATTGCTTGCCTTCTCAATGGAATGTGAGTGGGTAGGAAGGAGAGAATTTGGAACTTCAAATTTTAAAAAAAAAGTGTTAAAAATTGTCTTAATCCTCCAAAAATTGTTTTTACATGTAACTGGGCAAAAATAAAATACTAAATAGAATTTAGAAAAAGAAAAAAGTATAGAAAGTAAAAATTTAAAACTAACAAAACAAGAGATTTTACTCGAGAGGAAAAAAGCAGGAAAATTTCTATAACTAAACAAAAGGAGGAAAAAAGAAGTAAATTAAGCAAACTCTAAAATTAGTCCCAGAGGAAACAAACGAGATGGAGACGCTTCAAGATGAGGGAAAGAGAGCCACTGCAAAGAAGGTTGCCTTGAAGTAACTGAAGATATAAAGTACTCTTTACAGAGGAGGGTAAGGAAATCTTAACTTGGAAAAAAGAAACAGTAGAGGCAAATGGAGGGCAATCTAAACGGACCTCTCATAACTTTAAATGTGAATGAATTAAAGTATCCCATGATACCCAACTCCTGCAATGGACTTTTCCCGATTCCTCTAATTCTTCCCCTCTGAAATTATTTTGTATTTATTTTCTATATGATATGTACTTACTCATCCACATACACATTGTTTCTGCTCAGCAGAATGGAGACTCCATGAGAGCAGTGAGTGTTTTGTTTTTGTCTTTATGCCTAGAATCCAACAGTGCCAAGAACCTAAGGAAGTGTTGTTGGACTGAATAGGCACTTAAAATTGAAGAACATTCAGGCACTGGGGTATAGAAATCCGTCTTGCCCTACTAGAAAGGCAGAGGGAGAATGGGGGAGTATATGAGAGAGCAGATTGGGGGAATG
The DNA here is from genome assembly GCA_028627135.1 of Pseudochirops cupreus. Taxonomy (NCBI): domain Eukaryota; kingdom Metazoa; phylum Chordata; class Mammalia; order Diprotodontia; family Pseudocheiridae; genus Pseudochirops; species Pseudochirops cupreus. Next base: position 366,764,118 of record CM053582.1, on the reverse strand, counting down.
GGGTATTCAGTAGGATTGCTATTTTGGGGTGGTGGGTAGGGGAAAGATGGGGAGAAAATTTGTAACTCAAAATCTTGTGTAGATGAATACTGTAAACTAAAAATAAACAAAAAAAATTAAAGCACATTTTCCACTCAGACCACAAGATCGTATATAACCAAGGGGCCATCATGAGCTAGTTGGAAAGTAATCCTAATTATCAGCAATGCTTAAAAGAGAAAATAATTCATCTCTCATATGTTCAGTTTTCAGACCACTGTGGACACAAGTGGATTTGAAATAAACCAAGTAGTCATGACATAAACAGGCGCAGATCACAACTAAAAGTGACAGAGACCTAAGCAGAGGCGTGTCACATCTCTGGAGTAGAAATAATAACCTCAAAAATAGTCTACAGGCACAAGTTGTGAGCAGACAGACAGTCTGGGATTGAATTTGGTAGGAGTGTCATTGAAATAATTCACAGGACCCTTATTAGCATCAGACTCAGGATTTTAGATCTAGTCCTAGTGTCTCAGAGGTAACTCAGTCCAATCCCCTTATTTTATAGGTGAGGAAACAGTCCCAGTAAGATTAAGTGACACAGAGTCACACAGGTTATAAACGTCAGAGTGACGATTTGCACACCAGTTTTTTCCAGTGAGTGAAATACCTTGCTTAGTCTAAAAAGTATTGGAAAAATGATTTTTAAACTTTCACTTATAAACTGAAAATAAATCGAAAAGATTTTAAGCTGAGTCACCACTGAGTGGCAACAGATTAGCACACACATATACACACATTCAGAGTACATTTAATAGAGACAAATTCTTTTATGATTTTGGCAGTGTATCTTTTCAACGAATAAAAGCTAGAAGAAGCAATGGGGTTCAAATCCTGGTTCTGACATGTAATAACTCTGTGACTATGGACAAGTCATCTAATCTCTCTGAGTTTGAGCTCAGTTTTATCATCTGTAGAAAGAAAATAATATTTGTACTAAGTAAATCAAGCAGATATTATGAAGAAATTAATCTGAAAAGCTTAAAACTATGGAAATGTCAATTGTAATTTTTGTTCTTCTCTCCACACTATGTTCATGATTCAAGTGTTTATCTAAATACATTATCCTTTAGCAACAGAGCTGACCCTCTGATTGGATCCACAGTGATGGCTCGGGGATTCACCAGATCAGTGTCAAAAAGAACCCTGCGCTCTGAACCATCCAACCTGGCACTCTCTATTTTATCGAGGCCACTATCTGTCCAGAACATGGTTCTATGATAATAGTCAATGGCAAGTCCTTCTGGGCTCATCAGTCCTAGAAAGAAAGCAAAGGCACATATTAAGCACTAGCATAGTTAATGAACTTGAAGCATAGAGAATCCCTTCTATGTTTCAACTACAAATAAGAATCCTAAGATGATTAAATTCATGAGACCCAAACTAATTGTAGAAGAAATCTAGAAGAGTACAGAGGGAGAGATAATTGACAGAGTAAATTGTCAGTATGGTGTAATGAATGTCTTGACTGCGGGTCTTGGTGTCAGAAAGACTGTGTTAGAATCCTTCCTCAGATACTGCTTAGTAGATCAGTGCTCTTGGAAAGTTGCCACCTTTCTGAGCTTTAGGTTTTCCTACAGAAAATGGTGCTAACAAGATTGTTGTGAGGGTCAAGTGAAACAATGCATAAATTAAAATAAACCTTAAAATGTCATGTAAACACCAGCTGTTAGTATTTAATTTTTGCCTCCATATCAGAACCCAGCATACAGTACTAGTACTTAATAAATTCTTATAGGTTATTAACTGATTATTGAAGAAACACTGAACATGTTTAAGTTGAATTGTCACAATTTTCCTGATACTCTGATAAAATTTTTAAAATTTAAAAATTAAAATGATCAAGGCCAATTATAACCTTTTTAGTGGCAAAATTGTGTTTTTGTGGTGATTTTTTTCCTTAGGGCTTTATCCTCTGATGCTCCTCAAAATGTTTCTTTTACATGAGAAGATGGAATCACAGGCGCAGTAAGGAGGCATTGAGGATTCTGGTGTAAACAAATATTAACAGTCACCGCCAAAATCTGGATTAATATTGTTATTCCTTTCTTTGGTGATACTCAAAGGACCTTCTTTGCCCTATAGGACAGTGGTTCTCAACCTTCCTAATGCCACAACCCTTTAATACTCGTATGTGGGCGAATCAGCATGTGGGCAGACCCTCCTGGAGACAGAGGAGCGGTGTCTCGGTTCCTAAGACCATCAGAAATATGTGTTTTCCGATGGTTTTAGGTGACCCCTGTGATTCTGGTGAAAGGGTCGTTTGACCCCCAAAGGGTCTCAACCCACAGGTTAAGAACTGCTGCTATAGGATGTACCACATGTTAGATCACAATTATTACATAGAAAAGGGGTTGCATTTTGGACAACTCTATAGACATGTACAATTCAACCACTGTTGTTTGATGACAGTGGGAACAGGGGATGGTGAGTCTGGGAGAGGAAACCAGAAGACAGCCTATAGCACAAAATAGTCAAATGACCTAAAAATAATGGAAAATCAAATTTGAAATGCTGTTTTGTGCTAATTGCCACATAGTGGCATTTTACCTGAACTGATGACAATTTCGGGCTCATTGCCTAATTCCAGACTGGCCCGACTGATTACACGGCCAGCAACATCCGTCCAGTATACCATCTTCTCCTGGCAGTCATAATCTATCCCTACCACAATGGAACCCTATAGGAAACAAAACAGAAGAGAAATAATTAGGAATTAGGTGGTTGCTTTTATTTATTTTTAGCTGTTTTACTCAAATGGTCCAGTTCTGTATAGTGGTCATAGACTCACGGAATCTTAATTCTAGAAAGGCTCCTCCACCATTACAACATCCCCAATAATCTAGTCTTTGTTTGAAAACTTCCAGTGACAGGGACTACTTCATGAGGTAGCCCATTATACTTTTGGATAACATTAAATGTATTAATTGCCCTTTATTTTGTCTTCTAGGATCAGCAGCACAACAGTATTTTATTACGTGAAAAATAGCCCAAGTTGACTTTGCCTGGTGAATGTTAAATTGTATACAACCCTTTAATTACTAACTTTTACGTAAAGCCCTCTGGACTTTATGATATACCTATAAAACGCTATTTCATGTTGCTTGAGCTGGGACCTGCCTTAGATTTAGGTTTAGATAATTTTGAACCAGCTTCTATACTGCCTACAAACATTCTCATGACCTGTCTATCCTCAAATATTCTTCACTTGATCCATCCATCCCCATAAATATTGTCCCATGTCTTTCCTCTTTTTTTTGTGGCTAAAACTTTGAGAAGGGCTCGATGGAATGTTACTATGCTATAAGAAATGATGAGCTCAATGATTGTAGAAAAGCATGGAGAGACCTCCAAGAAATAATGAAGAGTAAAATAAGTGGAACCAAGAGAACATTGTATACAGTAACAGCACTATTGTTTTAAGAACAATTTTGAGCAACCAAGTCATTTTATGATAAATACCCAAATTAACCTCAAAGATTCTATGAAACAAAATGTTGTGTGACTCCAGAAAGGAATATTGCTGTGGCGTAGGAAATGATGAGCTGGTTGATATAGAAAAATATGGAAAGACCTGGACTTATGAAGGAAGATGCTATCCATCTTCAGAGAAACAGATGTTAGAAGGAAATAAACACAGTATGATCTTATACATATGCATATGAGTGTATATGTGCATGTTTATAGATATATCCATGTTTAATTGGAGCCTTCTTTAGGGCAGGGTGGGTGCAGGGAGGGAAAGAATATAGTAAAAAGTGCACAGTAGAGAATGAAAGAAAACCAACAAGGAAGAAAAGAAAACCTGGACAGTTTTGAAAACAATGTGTAGCATTTATTATATAGGTTTTTATTGAAATGGAAATTTACTGTGTTATATTGAATCCTCTCTTATGGTCTGCTGTGTACATGGTAATTTTTTTTCTTTCTCTTATTTTGTATTTAAGTGTAAAATAAAAAAAATACTAAAAAAACAAACAACAAAAAACAATGCCTTCACTTAATTTCTTCTCAATCTCTTTTAAATTGTATGCAGTCGGACTTCCAACCTCATTATTCAATTGAAATTTCTCCCTCATGAGATCCCAATGATCTCTTCAATGACAAATCTAATGGCCTTTTCTTGTAATGCATCCTTTTTGACCTCCATGCAGCTTTTGTCACTGTTGGTCACTCTTTTTTCCTCATTATGTTCTTATCTCCAGGTTCTGTGACACTGATTTATCCTGGTTCTCCTCCTACTTATCTGATACTTCTCAGCTTTGTTTTGTTTTGTGTTTTGCCGGATCTCCATCCAGGTCATACCTGCTAACCATGAGTGTTCCTTAAAATTCTGTCCTGGGTCCTCTTCTCTTCTCCCTCTACACTATTTCTCTTGCTGATCTTCCATGAATTAAATTACCGTCTCTATGCAGATGATTATCAGGTCTATTTATCCAGTCCTAACCTCTAGTCCTGTATCTCTAATTGCCTATTGAATATCTCAAACTGTCCCATAAACATTTTAAACTCAAGAGGGAACTGACGGTATTATGTTTCTCCCCAAATCCTTCCTTCTTTTGAACTTCCCTATTATTATTAATGAGGGCATCATAAATCCCTCCAGTCACCCAGGCTTGAAACTGAGGTATCACCATCTCATCTCATCTCTCTCCCTCTCGGCCCCCTCCTTCATTCAATAATTTGCCAAGACCTTTTGATTCTACCTTTATAACATTTCTTGTAACTACAACCTCTCCTGTGATACTGCCACCACTCTGGTTCAGGATTTTATCTTTTCACATTTGGATTATTGCAACACCCTTCCTTGTTGGCCTCCCTACCTCCGGTCTCTCCCATCCTATATTCAGTTACCAAAGTAATTTTCTTAAAGCTATGTCTTGATAATATCATGCCACCCCCTTACTAAATAAACTCCAATCATTCCCTATTACATCCAAGATTAAATATAAGATCCTCTTTTTGGTTTGTAAAGTCCTTCATAACCTAGCCCCTTCCTACCTTTCCAGTCTTCTTATACTTTATTCCTTCCTCTATGCTATACCATCCTGTTAAATTAGCCTACTTGTTTCTTGAATATGACACTCCATCTCCTGAGATTGCCCTCTTCACTGGCTATCTCTAATACCTGAAATTCCATCCCATCTCCTTTCTATATCCTGGCTTCCCTGGAATTCCTTCAAGTCCCAGCAACCTTCTGCAAGAAAACTTTTGTGATTCCCCCTTACTACTATTAACTTCCCTCTTTGGATTATCTCTGATTTATTCTGTATATATCTTTATTGTACATAGTTATTTAGGTGTTTTCTTTCCCATTATATTATGAGCTCTTCGAGAGCCAGAGTTAATTTAAAAAAATTCTTTTATTCCCAGTGCTTAGCACAATTGGGCAGTACTTGATAAATGCTTTTTGACTTGATTGGGACTTGGAGCTAGGAATTAGGGAATTTAATTTCTAGTTCTAGGGCCTCTGACACTGAATAACTTTGTAGTCCTGGATTCTCAGGATCATATGCCACCCAACCTCCCTATATCAATATTCTTTCTATCATAAATATAATACACAGCCCTTAGAGACAACTGACATTTGAAGGAGAGTGGGGGAAATTACTGGAAAGCTTCCAAATGAAAGCAAGATTCTTATTTGAATTTCAGATCCATGCCTTTATTTGGCTCTTATGTAAATGCCTGAAAAATGAAAAAGGCATAATGCCCACTTCTTGAGAAAAACTGATTGTCCCTGCATGCCCCTCTATCTCTAAACACTCACCCCCTCACCACCATTATACTCAAAGAGCAACTGAATGAGAGAAGTGAACTTTATTCCCTCATGTGGAGAAAACTTCAGGAGGAGGAATGACTAAGTATTTGACTTTGAGAGGATATGCAGATGATACCACTTTGACTGCAGAAAGTTGTAATAGGAAAGGGAATTTAAAGATCTTCCCTGCCCTTTAATAGACCTAGGGTGGAATCTGAAGACCTTCCCTGCTTTGAAAGAAAACTGTGCCCTCTCATAGACTGAATGTAGTCACATGGAGCCTGTGGTGGGAGGCATTTGCTGAAGGGAAGCAGAGCCCACAGAAAGCTGGGAATCAGAGCCAGAGAGATGGTAGGAGAGAGAGGAGGTTGAGGCAAGGAGAGAGAAAGGTTTGTGAGTAAATATTGATCTTGTATTGGTTTGTGGGAAGGCTAAAGGATGCTGTGGCTCTCACTGTTATTAACGGCTTCTGAATATCTTTGGTACTATGATGGAATCAGCTTACTGGTTTTGGGTCTGGGTTTTCTAGTGTCTAAATAAATGTTTCAGTTCTGTCCTTTATATGGAGAGTTTGGTACATTTTGTAATTGAACATCATGCAATATTTATAGTCATGTTCTTTATTGTGATCATGTGTGCTGTAAATATTGCACTGGCAATACAAAAGTGAAGAGGAATTAAGAAGCCTCTTGAAGAGGGTGAAAGGGGAGACTATAAAAGCTGGACTAAAGCTTAATGTGCACACACACAAAGAAACCTAAGATCTTGGCAACTGGTCCCATCATTTCCTGGCAAATAGAGGGAGAAGGAATGGAAGCAGTGTCAGATTTTACATTCTTGGGCTCAAAGATCACTACAGATGGCAACTGCAGCCATGAAATCAACAGATATTTGCCCCTTGGAAGGTCTGTGGCAAATCTGGATAGTATATTTAAAAGCAGAAACATTGCTCTAAACAACCATAAAATAGCACCCCAAAAGAAATCCTCAAACAGCTGACCCAGCAAAAAGATGGGATGAAACAATCTTTGGGCACAAGAAACTTGGAAGATCAGCAGGAAAGATCTGTCTCACTCAGATAAAAGGATAAAAGGGGAGTATAGTACAGGACAGGAAATGTTCTAGCAAGCCAGCAGCAAACTCCACCTCAGGTAACCAGTGAAGAGAAAAGAAAACATTACAGATTCAATAGTGCTAAACTGTTTACATCCCTATATGGGAAGATGATATTTGTAATTCTTAAAAATTGTATCACTAATAGTATACCTAGAAGGAATATATGTATATAGAGGGTATGGTAGAAGGTGAATTTGAGGGAATGACATAAAAAAATAAGGGATGAGAAAGAGGAGTACAATGGGTGCAGAAAGGAAGGGACATGTGGAATGGGGTAAATTATTTCACATGAAGACGTGAGAAAGACCTATTACAGTGCAGGGGAAGATGGGAGGGTGGATGGTGGGCATCACAAGAACCTTACTCTGATCAGTATAGACTCAAAGAGGGAATTCTATACACAATCAGTTTAATATTGAAATCTATCTCACCCAACAGGAGGAGAGGAGATCAAGTAATGGGATGGACTGACTAACGGGTGAAAGATAGGGGAAGGCAGCAGACAGAAGAAAAACATTGATGAGAAGGTGTAATGATAATGGTAATTTGAAGATCTTCCCTTCCCCTTGTGTTGGCAAGCAAACAGGTACTTAGCACTTAGTTCCAAGTTCATGATTTTGTTAAGTATTAAGATCCAAAATTTATGAATCCCTCAGTGGGATGGACTTGCTGCTGTAACAAGAAGGGGTGGGGCATGGAGGAGCTAATACCATATATAAGAGGGAGCAAGCATCTGGAGGTTGGGCTGCTACTGCAGGAGAGAGAGCAGAGAAGTGAGAACTGAGAAGAGAAATGAGAATTGAGGATTGAACTGAGAATTGAGAACAACTGAGAAATGAGAAGGGAGGAGAACTGGGAGGAGGCATGGCTGTGGTGTTGGTATTTTGACTATCTGTTTTGATGTTACTTTATCAGATTCATCTGATAATAGAGGACAGTGTTGTTGTTACAGAAGCCCCGGGACCTTGCTGCTGGTTCAGAAGCCCTGAAAGAAGATTTTCTTGTTGTATATTTACAGAAATCCTGGAGGAGGGTCTTGCTGATGACTTCAGAGGTCCAGGGACTATATTGATAATTTGTGTTGATTCCTCAGACCTTGTTGTTGGGTCTATGTTGATTTCACAGGCAGAAAGTGAATTGATGAGGATGCTGACAATGTGTATGAATGTTATTGTGACTTTGTTAAGCTTTGTCTTCCCAGGAATAGAAACTGTGAAGGACTTGAGGTGGACTAGACACTGTGAGCTTCAGTATGGAACAGGAACTGGACAAGAAGCTGGGCAACAAGGAGCTGGAAGGAGATGGGACCATGGAAGGGGAGAGCCAGCCCCCAGTCAAGATGAAAAGACCTCTCCTTGGGTATTTAATGCAAACCGAGAAGATCATGATTTGCTAGGGGTGGAGAACCTTTACATTTTGATGATTGAGTTAAGGACCTACTAATTAAGGATGATTGGAAACTAATCTCCAATCAAGAAGAAAGAACAATTTTTGATTGAAAAGATTAAGACAACATGACCTAGGGGCAGAGAACTTTTGACCTCTGTACTTTGTGTCAATTAAGGAGGATTGCCTCCTTAAGAATGATTGAGTTACTAAATGAATATACTTTGTTTAAAACTATAGGACTACTTTGGTGAAAACTATGTGGCCATTTTAGTGATAAGTTATTATGCCATAACATAATGAATGCTGTATTTTTATTTTTTGTGAATGTTTTGTCTTAGTTTGTTACTGAATAAATAGAGAGCTCAGTATGCTGTGTAATCAGAACCTTGAAAACTGTTCGCAGCAGCAGTCCCCTGGAAAGCTGCTCATGCTTGGCTTTACATAAGGGAAAGGGTGAAAGGAGAGAGAGGACAAACAGAAGAAAGAATAGAATGGAGGGAATTACACAGTTAGCATCCATAATTGTGAGATGTGAATGGGATAAACTCTTCTATAAAATGGAAGTGGATAGCAGAATGGATCAAAAATGAGAATCCTACAATATGTTGTTTATAAAAAACACACTTGAAACAAAGAGACACACACAGAGTAACAGTAAGGAGCTGGAGCTGAATCTATTATGATTCAGCTGAAGTTAAAAAAAAAAAGCAGGGGTAGCAATCCTGATCATAGACAAAGTAAAAAGCAAAACCAGACCTAATGAAAAGAGGTAAAGAAGGAAAATATATCTTGTACTGTAGACAATGAAGCAATAGTAATACTAAACACATATACACCTAGTGGTACAGCACCCAAATTCTTAAAGAAGTTAAGTGAGTTATAGGAAGAAAAAGACAGCAAAACTATATTGGGGGACCTCAACTGTCCCCTCTCAGAATTAGATAAATCCAACCAAAAAATAAACAAAAAAGAAACTAAGGAGGTAGACAGAATATTAGAAAATTTAGATATGCCAGATCTTTGGGAAAAATTGAATGGGAACAGATATCAGCCTAGTAGCAACACAAGGCACCTACACAAAAACTGACCATGTATTAGGGCATAAAAACCCCAAAATCAAATGCAGAAAAACAGACATATTAAATGTGTTCTTTTCAGATCATAATACAATAAACATTACATTCAACAAAGGGCAGTGGAAAGATAAATTAAAAATTAATTGGAAACTAAATAATCTCATTCTAAAGAATAAGTAGGTCAAAGAACAAATCATGGAAACAATCAATAATTTCATCAAAGAGAATAAAAACAATAAGACAACACACCAAAATTTATGGAATGAAGTGAAAGCAGTACTTAAGGGGAAATTAATTTCTCTAAATTCTTACATCAAAAAAAATAAAAAAAAGAACAGATCAATGAATTGGACAGGCAACCAAAAAAAAGAACAAATTAAAAATTGCCAGTGGAGCACCAAATTGGAAATACTGAAAATCAAAGGCGAGATTAATAAGATTGAAATTAAAAAAAAACTATTACGCTAATAAATAAATCTAGGAGTTGGTTTTGTGAAAAAACCATTAAGAAAGATAAGCAATCAGTTAATTTTATTTTTAAAAAAAAGAAAGAAGAAAACCAAATATCTAATATTTAAAAGGAAAAGGGTGAAATCATCACCAATGAAGAAGAAATTAATGTATCATTATGAAATATTTTGTCTAATTATATTCCAATAAATCTGACAAAAATGAATATAAATTACCCTGATTAATAGATCAGGAAAAGAAAAACCTAAATAACCACATTTTAGAAAAAGAAATTGAAAAAGCCATTAATGAACTCCCTAAGAAAAAACTCCCAGGATCAGAGGGGTTCACAAGTAAATTCTACCAAAGATTTTGAAACAACTAATTCCAATACTATATAAACTATATGGGAAAATAGGCAAAAAAGAGTCTTATCAAACTCCTTTTAATGAGACAAATATGGTACCTAGACCAGGAAGAGCTAAAAATAGAGAAAGAAAATTATGGACCAATATACCTAATGAATCTTGACTGATGCAAAAATTTTGAAAAAAATATTAGCAAGGTGTTTATAGCAATATATCACAAGGATTATACACTATGGCCAGGTGAGATTTATACCAGGGATGCAGGGCTGGTCAAATATTAGGAAAACTATCAACATAATTGACTATATCAATAATAAAACCAACAGAAATTATATAATTATCTCAATATATGGTAAAAAAGCTTTTTGACAAAATGTAGTACCCATTCCTATTAGAAACACTAGAGAGCATAGAGAGTGTTCCTTAAAATCATAAGCAGTCTCTATGTAAAACCATCAGCAAGCATTATCTGTAATGGGGATAAGCTAGAAGCCTTCTCAATAAGATCGTGGGTGAAGCAAGGATGCTCATTATCACCACTATTATTCAAGATGGTCCTAGAATGTTAGCTATAGAAATAAAAGAAGAAAAATAAATCAAAGGAATTTTAATAGTCAATAGGGAAACAAAGCTATCACTCTTTGCAGATGATATGATAGTATACTTAGAGAACCCTAGAGAATCAACTAAAGAACTATTTGAAATAATTAACAACTTTAGCAAAGTTGCAGGACATAAGATAATCCCACATAAATCATCAATATTTCTTTATATGACCAACAAAGCCCAAGAGAAAAGAGAAAGAGAAATTCCATTTAAAATAACTATAGACAATATCAAATACTTGGAAGTCTACCTACCAAGACAAACCCAGGAACTATATGAACACAATTACAAAGTATTTTTTACACAAATAAAGTCAGGTCTAAACAATTGGAAAAATATCAGTTGCTCATGGGGAGAATGAGCCAATATAATAAAAATGATATTTCTGTCTAAACCAATTTACTTTTTCAGTGCCATATCAATCAAACTTTGAAAAATTATTTGATAGAATTAGATAAAATGACAACAAAGTTCATCTGGAAGAACAAAAAGTCAAGAATATCAAGGGAATGAATGAAAACAAATACAGAGGAAGGTGGTCGAGCAACAGCAGATCTGAAACTGTATTATAAAGCACTAATGATCCGAACTGTTTGGTCCTGGCTGAGAAAGAAAGGGCGGATCAGTGGAATAGATCAGGCACACAAGACACAGCAGTCAATGACCATAGCAACCTAGTGTTTAATGAACTCAAAGACCCCCCCCCTTTGGCGTAAGAACTCAGTGTTTGACGAAAAAATAACAGGACCCAAAGTAGGTATGGATCCAGATCTCACACTGTTTAGCAAGATAAGGTCAAAATGTGCGTATTATTTAGACATAAGGAGTGACACCAAAAGCAAATTAGAAGAGCAAGGAATAGTTTACCTGTCAGATTTATGGAGAAGGGAAGAATTCATGACCAAACAAGAGACAGAGAGCACTGCAAAACGTAAAACAGATCGTTTTGATTATTTTAAAATAAAAAGCTTTTATATAAAGAAAACCGATGCAACTAAGGCCAATTAGAAGGAAAGCAGAAAGCTGGAAAACAATCTTTATAGCAAGAGACTTTAATAAAGTTTTCATTTCTTAAATGTGGAAAACAGTTAAACTTGGAAGAACAATTTGATAAATGGTCAAAAGATATGAACAGGAAATTTTCAGATGAAGAAATCAAAGCATATAGGCACATGAAGAAGTGCTCTAAATAATTTTTGATTACAGAAATGCAAATTATAGCAACTCTGAAATACTGTCCTACACCTACCTATCAGATTGGCTAATATGACAAAAAAGGGAAAACGATAATGTTGGAGAAGATCTGGGAAAATTGGGACACTGATGCACTATTGGTGGAGTTGTGAACTAATCCAATCATTCCAGGGATCAGTTTGAAACTATGCACAAAGGGCAACCAAACTGTGCATACCCTTTGATCCAGAAATACCACTACTAGGTCTGTATCCTGAAGAGATCATAAAAAAAATGGAAAAGACCTACATATGCAAAAATATTTTAGCAGCCCTTTTCCTGGTATCAAAATATTAAAAATTGATGGGATGCCAATCAACTGAGGACTGACTGAACAAGCTGTGGTACAAATGGAAAGGAATACTACTGTGCAATAAGATATGAGGAACAAGCAGATTTCAGAAAAATCTCAAAAGACTTTTACAAACTGATGAAAATGAAATGAGCAGAACCAGGAAAACATTGTACACAGTATCAGCAACCTTGTGTGACGATCAGCTATGAATGACTCAGCTCTTCTCGGCAACACAATCATCCAAGACAAGTACAAATGACTCACAAAGGAAAATGCTGTCCACATCCAGATAAAGAACTGATGGACTCTGAATGCAGATTGAAATATATTTTTTCACTTACTTTATCCTTTTTTGTGTTTGTTTTCCTTTTGATCTGTTTCTTCTCTCCCAACTGTGACTAATATTGAAATATGTTTTGTGTGATAGCACATGTATGACCTACATCAAATTACCTAACCGGTTTTGGAAGAGTGGAGGGGAGGGAGGTAGAAAAAAATTTGCAACTCAAAATCTTGTAAAAATGAATGCTAAAAATTGTCTTGACATGTACTTGGGAAAAAATAAAATACAAAAAAAAAAAGCAGAGACATCACCTCACTAACAAAAAGTCTGTATAGTCAAAGCGATGCTTTTTGTAGGAGGAATGTATGAATGTGAGAGTTGGACTATGAGGAAAGCTGAGTACCACAGAATCAACATTTTCAAATTGTACTGGGGAAGACTTTTAAGAGTCCCTTAGACAGCAAGGAAATCAAATCAGTCGATACTTAAAGAAATTAATTCATGCTATTCACTGGAACATCAAATACTGAAGCTGAAGCTTAAATACTTTGGCCACATAATGAGAAGATGGGATGCACTGGAAAAGGCCCTGATGTTTGGAAAGATTGAAAACAAAGAGAAAAAGAGACAGCAGAGGATGAGAAGAATAGAGGGTGTCATGTCACAATGAACATGAACTTGGACAGACTTCATTTGATAGTAGAGGATACAAGTGCCTGGCATCTCTGTAGACGGGAAGAGCTGGACACAACTGAATGCCTGAACAACAACGAATACAAGTTCTGTGTAAGTAAGACTTATACAAGAAAAATGAGGTGTGGCTTATTGACTCTTTCCCTGAAACGTAATTATAGGATATAACTGGGCAGCGAGATGGTTCAGTGGATAGAGCACTGGGTCTGGAGTCAAGAAAACCTGAGTTCAAATCCAGCCTTAGGTACTTACTAGCTGTGTGACTTTGGGCAAGTCACTTAACCTCTGTTTGCCTAGGAGGCAGCGAGGTGGTTAATTGGATAGAGTGTTGGGCATGGAGTCAAGTAGACCTGAGTCCAAATCTGGCTTCAGACACTTACTAGCTGTGTGACCTGGGCAAATCACTCAATCTGTTTGCCTTAATTCTCTGGAGAAGGAAATGGCAAACCACTGCAGTATCTTTGCCAAGAAAACCCCAATGGGCAGTATGGTCCATGAGGTCACAAAGCATCCAATATAACTGAATTGAGTTAAAAACAACAGCAAAATAATTGTTCAGGCTTCATTAGTTGTAGGACTGACTGAATTTGCATTGAGACCTTGGGAACTGTAGCTTTACATAAAAATAAAATCTCTAAAATACCAATTATCCAATCAATCAAAATACAGATAGTCATCAGGAGAATGATTTCCAAGACCAAAGCCATAATAATTTCAATATTTCTAAGGAAAGAATGCTTCAAGTACATATTTCTCAAGATGTTCTTACAAATCCCATGTTACAATTTTTCCCCACTTTTCTCATCCTGTCAGAGATACTCCCAGTCAACTAAATGTAGTTGACTAAAATAAGTGAAATTTTTCTATATAAAAAATGATTTCTTGGTTTTCAACTTTTTTTATTTAGAGAAATCTTATTAAGATGCTAGAATTTGCACTAGTAATAACAATTATTTCCTAATCTTAAATCCCTGCTCTCCTGACCCTAAACCAAAGTTCAGCCAAACAGAACCAGAATCAGAAAACATCCCCAGCAAAGAAATTTCCTTCCCAGAAATGAGAGGTTTAACACAAACTCCTTGTCCTTGGATCTGGAACAGGTACTAGAGATGGGGAGAAGATGATAATACAAAGCAGCAGATCCCATTGATCCTGGGTTTGGGTTTTTAAAAATAAGTTGCAAAAATAAATGGGTGGTGAGTCTGTCATGTAAATTTGCAAGATTTCTTCGCAGTGAGATTCCTTAGTGGAAAGTGGAAAACAACCCACTTTCACTTCTATGGCTTTAGTACGCATTTGCTATTACCTATTTGGATCTCTGCATATTGAGTGGGACACACCTAATAACCACAAAGCCCCTCTTTCCACACTTGCAAACTCTGAAAAATTATCTTTGGTAAAACTAGGGTGAGATCATGGCAGAAATAGTTTACCATATATGGATGAGGGGAGACCTATACGTCCTTGCCATCTGCAAGGCCATGACAGAATAAAATACATGATGGCTTTAAGCCTGCAGAGAAGCTATGCATGCTAGTAGAAAAGTCCCTCCTGAGGAATATACTTTACATGCAATGACAGTAGTGTCTTGGCTGTTTCTTTCTGTAGCCTGGTTCCATTGAGAGGTAGATAGCCAATCTTCTGGCCCTGGGCATATAGAAGGAATGTGCCCACAGATGGTGGTATTACATCAGGACGGGGGGATGGCAGAATAGTGGGAGGAGCAATGCTTGGTATACCTGCCACAGGAGGTAGCAAAAAGAGACAAAGACAAGAAAAAGAAAAATTAGCTAAATTAGGTTTCCCCTAGATCATGGTCTCTAAAACCTAAGACTCTCCACCCAACAGATGTGTTCCAGATGTTCTTTTAAATGAAATTTGGATTTCTAGGAGATTTTTTAAAAATGTAAGTTTTGGAAATCTGCCCATTATTCATACTAAGAAAAACAAAGATGTTTTAAGAAAAACAAAGATATTTTACAATTTAAAAAAAACCCAAAGCTTTGGGTTAGTGCCCAGTTTGACAGGCAAATTTCTTTCATACTGAGCTACTTGGGAGGACAAAGAGAAGAGGAAGAAGGTAATGGTAATGGAAAGGAACATATGGTTTCATAAATCCCAGATGCTCTAATCACAAAAACTAAAAATGAGACCAAACATTAAATCTTGGCAGGGGGATGAGGGGGCTGGGTAGTAGGGTCTCAACTTGTGATTTCATTGGTATAGGGAATCCCCAGTGAGGAAACTCCTGCCGCCAATTCCTATCAGAATTGCGTTGCATTTTATAACCTTAGTGAGTTTCCTGGGAACTTGAAAATTTAAGGGACTTATATACGCTCAGTCACACATGTACGAGAGGCAGGTGTTCCTGACTCTGAGGATGGTTCTCTATTCACTGTCAACATGCCTCCCAAATGTTCACCTGAATATACTGTGGACCAGATTATAAATCATTATGCCAAATTTATGGATTTTTCCTTTCAATTTTTCCTCCCTCAATCTCAGGCACTTTCCCTGGAGAACAAATGGCCTAGGATTTGGTGTAACGTTTAATCAGTATCATGGCTTTTCCTCATGTTTCCAAGTATTTGTCTGCCACACAGTGAATCCTTAGGGGGTTCTTACATGAGGGAGTGATTCCTGGTTGGGATCTAGTTCCTTCAAGCTCTCTGCCATTCTTATCCACACACCAACAATAATTGCTGTTTCCATGACACTGCAAAGGGTTAAACTGGCCAAACTCATCACACTGCGGAATATACTGGTCTTCCCGAGGTCTGCTACCATAGTGCTCCAGAAGACTTTCCCTCCAGTGCTCACAAACTGTCTTTGGTCCCTGTGTAGGTTCTAAAGAAAGAAAGAAAAGTCTTTTATTAAGGGTCAACTACAGAAATCAGCACACGTGCTGCTGACCCTGAGCTTTACTTCTTGTATCTTCCAAATGCTCAATTAACAAAGAAAAGCAGGTTCCAGATCTCCATTCCTGGGCCAGAGTTCATGATAAGAGCTTCCAAAGTTACCACAGAAAGTACCATATCAACGAGAAGCAAAAGAGAACCATTTTCCCTTAAGGATTTTTTTTTATCAAGCCTCAACAACAAGAAAACAAATACGCTTAAACCAGGATGAAGGAGCTTAGCCTAAGAAGACTTGACCATGCTCCAAAGCTGAAAGAAATTTAGAAATCTCTCCACTGAGGCACCATACAGCCGCTCTTCCCCTTCCGATTCATCCACTGTTCCCTCTGATTGAAGCATCAGTGTGGATTGTCACTCAGGAAATGGATTCAGTCTCTATGGTTCCAGAGAACCACCAAATTAATTTTGTCCTGTTCAAGTTCCAGAATCTAAAAGGGCAGAGGGAATAAGCACTTACAGGACAGGACTTGTGCTAAGCACTTTGCAAATATCTCATTTGATTCACAAGGCTGATTTAGATATATTTGTATAATTAAATTCAATAACGCGTTAAATCATTGAAATATACACATTGTTCTGTGTGCTGGGGTGATAAAAAGATTAAATGAGGCATGGTTTTTGCCTTCATGGACCTTACTATCTACAATCTACAGAAATAATTATAACACCAAATATGCCATTCATATATGAAAATATTATATGTACATAGACACATGTTATATTTATATATGTTATATACCTGTATATATAGGTTTGCCTATATATACCTATACTTTGTAATTAAACTATATATATACATATATAAGTCAGTCAATCAATATTTATTAAGTACCTAATTGTACTAAGTACTGGGGATATAAACATAGGTAAAAGACAGCCCCTCCCCTCAAGGAGCTTACAATCTAATGGGGGAGACAAGATGCAATATGCAGGATAAATAAGAAATAATTAAGAGAAGTAATTAAGAGGGGCTGGGAAAGGGTTAGTTTAAAAGATAGAATTTTAGCAGGGATTTAAATGAAGGCAGGCAAGTCAGTAGTAGGAGTGGAAGAGCGAGAACATTCCAGACTTGGAGGATAGCCAGAGAAAATGCCTGGAGCCAAGAAACAGTGTCTTGTTCGTAGAACAGCCAGGAGACCAGGGTCACTGGATCAAAGAACACTTGTCAGGGAGTAACGTGTAAGAAGACTGGAAAAGTAGGAAGAAGCTAAGTTATGAAGGGCTTCCAGTGCCGAACAAAGTATTTTGTATTTGATCCTGGAGGCAACAGGAAACTACTAGAGTTTTTTGGGTGGGGGTATGAAATGATTAGACCTGCCTTTTGGGAAAATCTGTTTAGTGGCTGAATAGAGGGTGGAGAGACATGGGGAGACACTTGAGAAAGACAGACCCACCAGCAAGCTAATTGAGGTGTGATGTGTTGAGGGCCTGAACTAGCATGGTAGCAAGGTCAGAGAAGAGAAGGAAGCGGGGCAAAGGTGAAATCAACAGCCCTTGGTAACAGCTTGGATACGGGGGGTGATGGTGAATGAAAGAGAGTGAGAAAGCTAGGAAGACTCCTAGGTTGTGAGCCTGAGGGATTGTGATGTTGGTGTTACCCTCTACGGAAATAGGAAATGTACATGAGTTCTGTTTTGGACATGTTGAGTTTGAGATGTCTACTGAGAATCCAGTGCGAGATGTCTGAAAGGCATTTGGAGAATTAGGATCGGAGGTCATCAGCAGAGAGATTGGGGGAGGAAGGGCAGATCTGAGAGTCATAGAGATGTTAGTTAAATCCATGAGAGCTGATGAAATCACTAAGCGAAGGTGTATAAAGGGAAAAGAGAAGAAGGTCCAGGTAAGAACTGTGAGAGACACTTATAGAGAGAGGGTGGATCTGGGGGAGCATTCAGCAAAGGAAACAGAGGAGTGGTCCAGTAGGTAGGAAGAAAACCAAGAAATAGTGGCATCCTAAAAATCTAGAGAGAAGAGAGTATCAAGAAGGGGTGATCAAGAGAGTCGAAACTGCAGAGAAGTCATGGAGAAAAGATCATTGGATCTGGCAACTAAGAGATCATTAGTAACTTTGAATAAAGCAGTTTCAGTAGAATGATAAGGACAGATGCTGGATTATAAGGGATTAAGAAGAAAGTGCGAAGAGAGAAATTGAAGGCATCTATTGTAGACAGTCTGAGTTTAGCTACAATGAGGAAATAAGCCACCGACAGGGAGAGATTGAAAATAAATGAAAGAACTGGGGTGACAGAGGAGGCAATCTGTTGGAAGAGATGGAAGGGAATAGAATCACTTGAAGGGGTAGAGGAATCAGTCTTGGTAAAGACTATAGCCACTTCGTCATGTGAGACAGGAGTGAAGCAGAAAGCACTTGAGTAATAGGAGATAAGGAAAAGGGGAGAAAGGGAGTTCAAGGTGAATGGACTCATTTTTTTAAACTGTAAAATACGAGGCCAGGTTCTGAGCTAAGAGAGTGGGAAAGGGGGGAGGTTTAAAGAGGCATGAAAAGGTTTGCAAGAGCCACTGTAAAGAATGAGATAGTGAGGTGATAAGGGAGTTATGGTGGAATTGCTTTGTAGCTGTGAGGACCCAGTTAAGATTAAGTAACATAAATTTGTAGTGTCCTGAGGAACAGCTGTGTTTTTCTCCATCTTTATTCAGTAGCATGTGTGTAGAACCAAAGGTGACAAATTGTTAGGGTGATCCAATTCTGAACTTGGTTGGGCATAATTGATCATGTGAGGGGGTGAGGGATTCAAGAGAGTGAGTCAGCTGTTCTGAGTAGAGTTGTACTGATTCATCAAGGAGTCAAGATGGGAAGAAAAGGGCAGGGAGATGTACTGGGAGAGAACTGAGAGGTCAAGGGATTGGAGGTCATGGTGTGGATGAAGAGGGATTATGTAAAGGAAAGCAGAAGGACAGATGAAAATGGTCAAATAAGGGTATTTCAGAATTCATGAACACTTGTGAGTAATGACAAGATCAAGGGTATGGCCATCTTCGTTTCTGGTTGGGGCGGTACACTTATTGCTGATAAGGAAGTTGAGGAACTGAGTAGTTAGGATTAGGTTTGTTGAAATCCCCTAGCAGGAGGGAAGAAGTAGGGGAGGAGAGAAAAATTGTAAGCCATTTATCACACTCATTGAGGAAGGAAGGGAAAATGGCTACCAGTATTTTTGATTGGGTGGTAGCTATTAATAGCATGAACCTCGAAGGAAAAGAGGTTACTTAGTAATAGAGGAATGGGGAGAAGCTGAAAGTGGCAGTGAGGAGGAAGGAATATTCCAGATCCCTTGTCTTGGCCAATGAGCCAAGGAGAATGGTTGAAGGTGCAGTCAGTACTAGAAAGAACAGCCAGGGATGCTGTTTCATTAGGGGAAAGGCAGCTTTCAATAAGAACTAGTAGATGGAGAGAGTAGAAAAGGAATATATTTAAAGATGAAGAGAAGTCTACTGCCTATGAAACAGGTATTTTAAAGAGGGCACAGTGGAAGGGCTGGTTAGAGTGGAAGGACTGACAGGAAAGGGAATGAGGAATCAGGTAATAGGATGAGGAATTATATATCATGTATATTATATATATATATATATATCATTATATATCACATATATTATATACATATATATATACATATATATATATGTATATATATATAATATACATTCTATATATGCAGATGTTTTCTATATATATATATATATCTATATCTATATCATATATGTTTACATACATAAGTATATTGGTTCAGCTTTTTCCCCCCCCAGTTTTTCAGACTCTTCATGACCCATTTGGGGTTTTCTTGGTAAAGATACTAGAATGGTTTTGCCATTTCCTTCTCCAACTCATTTTATAGATAAGGAAACTGAGGCAAACAGGGTTGTTCAGTGACTTGCTCAGGGTCACACAGCTAGTGTCTGAGGCCAGATTTGAACTCAGGGAGATGAGTCAAGATGCCTCTAGGCCGTGTCCTTTATCTACTACACCACCTAGCTCCCCCTGCATACATGAGTATGTATGTCTTATTCTGCCCACTGAATCCACCAGCTCTCTGTAATGAATAACATGGCTCATCATTGGTACTCATGGCAATCATGGATAGTCATTGTATTAATCACAGTTTTTACAGCTTTTGAAGTTGTTTCAATTTCATGGTATTGTGTCTTGGGTTCTGCTAACTGCATTACTCATCTGTTTATTAAAAATTCTCCAAATTATTAATTTATACTCTGAATTATTCTTCTTATATCTGTTTCTTTCCCTCTGTATCAGTTCATACAAGTTTTTCTACTTCTTTCTGAAATCACCTATTTCCTCATTTCTTATAGCATAATAATATTTCATCATATTAATCTGGCAAGATTAAAGGACTTTTTTTTCTTTTCTTTGATCTCTTGATTATAGGACTAGCAGTGTTATAACTGGGAAAAACACATGTACTGTTCAGTAATTTTTACACTATTACTTAATATGTTACTTTATATAACAAAGGTGAGAAAATATGTAGGAAAAATGTCAAAAATCTGAAAAGATATAATGAAAAGAAACCTACACATAATATACATGTGACACGCAACACATATGATAAAGGTATTCTGTATTATGATATATATTTGTACATACATATTTATAAAAGCCATGAATGGAACTTTCTGAATGACTACGCATATTTGTTAAAATAAATTTGTTTTTCCTTTTTCCCAGTGGCATGGGGAGTGAGGAGAGAAAACAGATTTCTGTTCATTTTTTAAAATAGAGAGATGGGGGGAGGGTGCTACAGATGTGAAATAATTGCATGCAGCTCAGATGGGATTGCTATATTATTAACTTGACAGGCAAATGTTTGCTTTATTACAAGAGACCCCCCATGAAGTAGGAATAAAACCAAACATATCAAACCACAAAAAGGAACAATGTTTGGAACATAAATGAATAATCAACGTTTGTTGCCTAAAAAATGACACAAGAATCTGAGTTGAGTGCGTAATTTTCATGGTTTCCTTTTCTGGATCATAATTCACATATTCCTTCTTTCTAACCCTGGCCTTTATCTTGTCTTCTCTAGCAGCACTTCATCTTGCTGATTGCATCAGCTTCCATGGATTCAATGACCATGATTGTGAAGATGAGTCTTACATCTACCCACCAACTTATCGTTGAACATTTCTAAGTGGGTGTTCTTAACTCAGGCATCTCAACTCAACATGTCCAAAACAGAACACATTATTTTTTCCCCAAAACCTGACCCTTTTCCTAATTCACCTATTTCTTTTAAGGGTTACCCAATTCTTGTAGTCATACAGGTTTACAATCTTGCAGTTATAATGAACGCAGCTTCATTGACCACACATATCCAATCAGTTACTAAGTATTTTTGGTTCTACTACAATAACATCTCTCATGTCCGTACCCTTCTCTCCACTCACAGGGCCATCCCCCTACTTCAGACCGTCATGACCTCTTATCTAAACTAAAGCAGTTGTTTCATGTGAGTCAGTCAACAAGCATTTATTCAACTCCACCTTGTTCCCTTCTTTTGAATTCTCAGGCCCCTCATAATTTCACCAATAATAATCACACTGCTAAACCTCAGACTTGGATCACTCCCAACATTTATCACCTTCATTCCTATATATATGCTGCTGAATGATGGTGATGAAAATCACCCAACAATTTTGACTGGGCTCATTACAAATTTATGTTACACAGCCTCAACTGGGGACTCACTTCTGCTAAGCAATTCCACCACATGTGCCTTCTCAACTCACCATCTCACTTTCTACAACTGCTGTTCAAAACATTGCTATCCCTCTTCAAATCTCCCGTGCCTCTCCCTCACGCCACCTTCTCTGATAAGAAACTTGCTTCTGATTTAACAGAAAAAAATAAAAAACAAAACAGAAAATTGAGGCCATTTGCTGTGAATCCCTTTTTGTTCCCTATTCCTTATCTCGTATTCATATGGCCATCTGCCACTATTTCCTGCTTCACCCCTGTGCCACATGATGAGGTGGCTTTACTCCTTACTAGGTCAAACCTCTTTGCCTGCTTTGTCTATCCTTCTCTATCTCTTCTCCTCCGAAAGACTGCCTCCTCTGCCATCCCTGCCTTCTCACTACTTTTCTTTTTAAATTTAATTTTAATTATTAGTCTTCAACATTTATTCTTATAATATTTTGAGTTCTAAAATTTCTCCCCTCCCCAAGATGGCATGAAATCTGAAATAGGCTATCCATGTATAATCATATTATAAACATATTTCCTACATTAGTGATGTTGTAAAAAAAGAATCAGAACAAAAAGTGAAAACCAGAAGAAAGAAAAAACAAACAAAAAACCCCAGCAGTATAGTCTGCTTCAATCTGCATTCAGACTCTACAATTCTTTGTCTGGATGTGGACAGCATTTTCCATCATGAGTCTTTTGGAATGGTCATAGATCATTATATTGCTGAGAAGAGCTAAGTCTAACACAATTGGTCATCGTACAATGTTGCTGTTACTGTGTACAATGTTCTTCTGGTTCTGCTCACTTCACTCAGCATCAGTTCATGCAAGTCTTTCCAGGTTTTTCTGATATCTGCCTGCTCACCATTTCTTATAGAACAATAATATTCCATTACATTTATATACTACAACTTGTTCAGTCATTTCCCAATAGATGGCATCCACTCAATTTCCAATTCTTGGCCACCACAAAAAGAGTTGCCATAAAGATTTTTGTACATGTGGGTCCTTTTCCCTTTTAAAACGATCTCTTTGGGATACAGACCTAGTAATGGTATTGCTGGTCTAACACTTTTCAGTCTCTCTTTGTCTACTGGCTCAATCCCCACTACATACAAGCCTGTAATATTCAGTGGATCCTTCCATTCCCACTTACAATCATCCTATGTCTCTTGTGCCCTTCATGGCTAACCCTCATTGAAATGGCCATCTGTAATATGTGTCTCTGGTTTCTTTCCTCTCTCTTCTGAACCTCTTATAACCCAGTTTCTGACCTTATCATTCCATTGAAAAACTACTCTCTCCAAAGTTACAAATGATCTCTTAGTTACCAATATGATGACAATTTGCCAATGTGCTACTTATCTTCTCTACTGATCTTGCATCTCCAACTACTTCTTGAACTGGATGTCCAGTAAACATCTTAAAGTCAACATGTTCAAAACCAAACTGTTTTTCCATAAACCTTAATTTCCTTCTAAATTCTCTAATCCCTAACTTGTCGTCTAGGATAGTATCATCCTCCCAGTCCATAAGGCTCTCAACCTAGATGTTGTCTTTGACCCCTCACTGTCTCTCCACTCCCCATCCCCATCCAAATCCAATCTGTTTCCAATGCATGTTGATTTCACCTTTGCAATGACTCTTGAATATGCCTCTTTCTCTCCTCTCACAGTATCACCACTCTGGGGCAAGTCCTCATCATCTCACACCTAAACTACTGAATTAGCCTGAATCTCATTTTTCTCTGCTCCAATCCATCCTCCACTCAGCTATCAAAATCATTTTCCTTCAGCTCATGTCTGACCATATCACTCTCCCTACTCATTAAACTCTAATGGCTCTCTATTTCCTCCAGGACCAAATTCAAAATATTTTATTTGGAATTCAAAGTTGTTCATAACCTTGCCCCTCCCAGCTTTGCAGTCTCATATATCTCATGCTTCTCCAGTGACATTAGCTTCCTGGTTGTTTCATGACCAAGACACATCATCTCGTTGTTGTTTTCAGGCATGTCCAACTCCTTATGATCCCTTTTGTGATTTTACTGGCAAAGACACTGGAGTAGGTTGCCATTTCCTTACTCAGCCCATTAAACAGATGAAGAAACTCAGAGAAAAAGGGTTAAATGACGTGCCCAGGGTCACACAGCTAGTAAGTGCCTGAGGTCAGATTTGAACCCAGATCTTCCTGACTCCAGGTCTAGAACTCTACACAATGCATCTAGCTGCCTACATCTCTGTCTACTATTTATGCTATATATACTTCATTTATCCATGTTTATTTGCTTATTATTTCTCATTAGATTGTGAGCTCCTTGAGGGTAACATCCGTCTTTTGTCCCTTTTTGTATCCCTACAACTTAGCACAGTGTCTGGCACATAAAGTGCTTTAAAAAAGTTTATGGACTGATTTCTTACTCTTCCTCAGACACCACAGGAAGTCTTTTCACTGGCTATGTCCTTCCCTAGAATGCCGTTCTTCTTCACTTAGAATCCCTAATTTCCTTTTAAACTCAGCACTTACACAAAGCCCTTCCTGTTGAATCCAGATGCCAGTCTTATCCTCCAAATTAGCCTGTATTTTTTTACATAGACATGTGTACAGGTAGTTTACCTTGATAAGATAAGTTCCTTGAGGGCAGAGATGGTTTCATCTTTCCTTGTATCCTTAGACAGTACATGGAACATAGTTGACATACAGTAAATGCTTGTTGATGACAAGATGACATGTTGCTTACATGATATGTAATATGGCATATTAAATGTCATGTCACTAAAGATTATTTCACAGTGTAGCTAAATTACAAGTTAATTTGAGGAGGAGAAAGGAAGCAGTCTATAAAATCACAAAATTATAGTAACAGAATATATTCCATTTCAATTCAATAACACAAACATTTGTAAAGAATCCAGGGGTTTGTATACTTCTTAATGTAAGGCATCAGGTCTTTATTAATTAAAAGTGTGTAAAACATCATAAAAGAAACTGTAAGCTTAATACGCCAAAACTCCTCCAGTCCCTGATGTCTTACCAGGAGAACAATGAAGTCCATCTCCATGATAGCCAGGTTGGCAGTGACAAGAGAAGGAGCCAGGAGTATTATGGCAGACAGCAGCAGGGTGACATCTTTCTTCTATACATTCATCGACATCTGTAGAAGTCAGGAATGGGAAGGAGCAAAGAGAGAAGGAAAAGGAAATCATGACTTCATGGTACGTTGTTTGCATGATCCTTCCAGTACGGGAAAGGACCTTAGAGACCACCTTCAACTACTTTATCGTAGAGTTGGGGAAAGTGAGACCCAGGTTTTTGCCCAAGGTCACACAAGTAGTAAACTGATCTGCATGACCTTAATGTATATGGACCTGGTTTGGAAGGGAAGCAAAGAAACTTTTATACAGCACCTTCTATGAGCCAGGCACTGTGTGTGCTAAGTGCTTTACAAATATTATTTTATTTGAACTTACAACAAGCCTCCAAGATAGGTGCTGTAATTATCCCCATTTTATAGTTGAGGAAACAGAGGCAGACAGAGGTTAAGTGACTTGCCTGGGATCCCATAGTTGGAAATGTCTGCAGCTGGATTTTTCAGGGCTTCCTGACGACAGGCCCTTACTCTATCCACTGCACCTCATGGAACCATTAATTTCAGAGTTCCTTAAGAAATAGGATTTTTAAAGATTCTAAAGTAACTGGCAGAAGCTATTTTAAGGTAGACTTACTACTGTTTCTAGAGTCAGAAAAGCTGTAACATGCGACATAAGAAATTTTAACTTATAAGAAATCAGAGGTTAGAATTATGAGGACGCTGTAGTTATGAGGACCACATTGTACTGTTGGTGGAGTTGTGAACCACTCCAACCATTCTTTGATCCAGCAATACCACTGCTAGGTTTATATCCCAAAGACATCCCCAAAAGGGAAAAGGACCTAATTATACAAAAATATTTATAGCAGTTCTTTTTGTGGCTAAGAACTGGAAATTGAAGGGAATTGGGGAATGACTAATCAAGCTGTGGTGTATGATTGTAAGGGAATATTACTGTGCTATGAAAATGATAAACAGGCTGATTTCAGAAAAACCTGGATAAAGTCTTACATGAACTGAGGTGTAACAAATCCAGAAGAATGTTGTAAAAAGTAACAGCAACATTATCCAAGGAAGATCTCTGAATGCTTCTAACTATTCTCAGCAATACAATGATCCAAGACAATTCCTGAGGACTAATGATGACACGCACTATCCACTTCCAGAGAAGGATGATATTATTGAAAACAGACTGATGCCATTTTTCACCTTTCTTTCATTTTTTTCCTTTTATTCAAGTCTTCTTGTACAAAATTACTAATATGGAAATGTTTTACACAATTTCGCACGTATAGCCTATACTCGATTGCTTAACATCTCAGGGAAATAGGGGAGGCAGGGAGGGAAGGATAGAATTTGGAACTCAAAACTTTAAATAAAAATGTTAAAAATGGAAAACAATATTCATTAGAGAAACTGGACAATAGTTTTCTTTCTATTTTTTGGTCTCACTGGTTTAGGTATCAAAAACATATTTGTTTCATAAAGGAAATTTGGTAAGACTCTTTCTTTGCCTATTTTTCAAAAGAGTTTATAAAGCATTGGGATTAATTGTTCCTTAAATGCTTGACAGAGGAACATAGTTCAGTGCACAGCCCCAGTCACAGCCAACCAGGAGCAGACCTTTGCAGTGACAGAATCACTTGTAAATCCATCTGGTCCTGGGAATTTTTCTTCAGGAGCTCATTTATTCCTGTTCAATCTCTTTTCCTAAGACAGGTTTATTTAAGTATTCTATTTTTCTCTTCTCTGATTTTGGGCAATTTATAATTTTGTAAATATCCCTTTCACTTACATTGTCAGATTTATTTGCGTACGATTGGGTAAACTACTGGTAATAACTGATTTCATTTTATCTTCATTGGTGATGCATTCACCCTTTTCATTTTTGATATTGGTAGCAGTTTTCTTCTTTCTTTTTTGAAAATCAAATTAAGCCATGGTTTATTTACTTTGTTATTATTTTTTTATAGAACCAGCTCTCATTTTTTATTAGTTCAATTTTTTTTAACTTTCAATTTTATTAATCTCTCTTTTGATTTTCAGGATTTCCATTTCGTTCTTTAATTGGGGATTTTAAATCAGTTCTTTTTCCTATTTGTTTTACTTGTGTGCCCAATTCGTTGATCTGATCCTTCTTTCTTTTATTCTGTATCTCATAAATTTTAGTATATTCTCTCATTGTCATTATCTTTGATAAAATTATTTTTGTTTCCGTGATTTGTTTTTTGATTCATTCATTCTTCAGGATTAGTTTACCAATTAGCAATTACTTCTTAATCTATGCTTCCACAGTCCTTTAATGAATATAATTTTTATTGCCTTATTGTCTAAAAAGGGTACATTTAAGATATCTGTTTTTCTGTATTTTATTGTGAGGCTTTTATGCCCTAAGATGGTCAATTTTTATGAAAGTGGTATGCACAGCTGAGAAAAAAGTATAGTCTTTTCTATTCCTATTAAATTTTCTACAGGGGTATATCATATCTACTTTTAAAAAATTTCTTTTCATTAGGAGTAGAGCCAAGATGGTGGAGTAAAGGCAGGGACTCACCTGAGCTCTCCCCTAAATTGCTCCAAATACATTTAGAAATTACTCCACACAAATTCTAGAGCAGCAGAACCCACAAAATGACATAATTGAAACAAATTCCTGACCCAAAACAACATGGAAGGTTGGCATGAAAGGTTTGTTGCAACAGGGTGATAGAGGAGCACAGTCCAGTGCATAGCCCCTGCCCCAACAAACCAGGAGCAAGCCTTTGGAGTCACTGAATCAGCAGCAGCAGTGGCAGCAGCCACAACTGGCCACAAACTGATAATGGAAAAAACAGTTGGTTAGAAGGAGACAATAGGAGTCTTTTTGTTAGCACTAAGGCGGGACTCTGTTGCTTTGGCAACATTTAGATCTGGGTGGCAGTCCTGGAGTGTGGATGAAAGCTGGCACACCAGAGCTTGTGGCAGTAGGGCAGCAGGGACCATTGTCATAGTTCCAGGGTAGAAAAGAGTGCTTGTGCTTACCCTACATTAAAGTAAGGGGGGAAGGAGAGCACAGGCCAAGGGAATAGTAAACACCACTCCTTAGATCATAACACCTTGGAAGAACTGAAAACTGACAGGTCCCTTGAAGTATCTCTGAAAACAACTGCACAAAACCCTTGAAGCTTGAGACAATGCACTCTTCACACTCAAAACGGAGTCCTAATTTAACACAATAGTTAAAAGTCAAGTAACAGGCTGGGAAAATGAACAAAAAATAGAAAAAACTCTAATTACAGAAAGTGACTATTGTGACAAGATAAAAATACACACTCAGAAAAAGATAACAAAATCAAAACTCCTACATCTAAAGCCTCCAAGAAAAATATAAATTTGTCTGAGACCATGGACGGGCTCAAAAAGGATTCTGAAGATCAAGTAAGAGAGGTAGAGGAAAAATTTGGAAGAGAAATGAGAGTGATACAAGAAAATAATGAAAAATGAGTCAAGAGCTTGGTAAAGGAGGCATTAAAAATACTGAAGAAAATATAAACAAGGCCAAATGGCAAAAGAGGTACAAAAAGTCAATGAGGAGAAGAATGCTTTAAGAAGCCAAATGGAAAAGGAGGTCCAGGAGTTCAGTGAAGAAAATAATTCCTTAAAAATTAGAATAGAGCAAATGGAAGCTAATCACTTTATGAGAAATAAAGAAACAACCAAACAAAACCAAAAGAATGAAAAAATAGAAGAAAATGTAAAATATCTCACTGGAAAAACAATTAACATGGAAAATAAATCCAGGAGACATCATTTAAAAATTACTGGACTACCTGAAAGTCATGATAAAAAAAAAGCCTAGACATCATCTTTCAAGAAATTATCAATTAAAACTGTCATGATATTCTAGAATCAGTGGGTAAAATAGAAATCGAAAGAATACACTAATTACCTCCTGAGATTCCAAAATGAAAGCTTCCAGCAATATTATAGCCAAATTCCAAAGCACCCAGGTCACACAAAAAATATTGCAAGCAGTCAGAGATAAACAGTTCAAGTATGGGGGAATCACAGTCAGGATAACACAAGATTTAGCAGCTTCTACCTTAAAGGGTCAGAGGGCTTGGAATATGATATTCTGGAGGGCAAAGAAGCTAGGATTACAACCAAGAATCAATCACCTACCCAGTAAAATTGAGTATAATCCTTCAGGGGGCAAAAGTAGATATTCAATGAGATAGAGCACTTTCAAGCATTCTTGACAAAAGGAAGAGGTGAATAGGAAATTTGGCTTTGAAATAAGAGTCAAGAAAAGCATAAAAAGGGAAACAGAAAAGGGAAATCATAAAGTGTGTACATTCTTACAAGGGAAGATGATGTTCATGACTCATAAGACCTTTCTCATTATTAGGACAGTTAGAAGGAGTATATATAGATGGAGGGCACAGGTGTGACTTGAATATGAAGGGATGATATTTTAAAAAGTAAAATTAAGGAGTGAGAGAGGAATATACTGGGAGAAAAAGAAAATGGGAGGTAGAATGGAGTAAATTATCTTACATAAAAGAGGCAAGAAAAGGCTTATACAGTGGAGGGTAAATGTGTAGGGGGGAGGTAAGGGAGCGTGAACAAACCTTACTCTCATCAGAATTGGCTCAAAGAGGGAATGGCATACACACTCAATTGGGTATAGAAATCTATCTTACCCTACATTAAAGTAAGAGGGGAAGGAGATAAGAAAAGGAAAGGGTGACAGAATGGAGGGCAAATTGAGGGAGGGGGTAGTCAGAAGCAAAATATTTTTAAGGAGGGACAGGGTTAAAGGAGAGAGCATAGAATGAACTGGTGGGGGGAGAATAGGATGGAGGTAAATACAGTTTGCAAGTAGTTGCGTAAAAATTTTGAAGCAAATTTCTGTGATGGTGTCATTTCTCAAACGTATAGAGAACTGAGTCAAATTTATAAAAGTAAGAGCCATCCTGCAACTGATAAATGATTAAAAGTATGTTTTCATATGAAGTAATCAAAACTATTCATAGTCATATGAAACACCCTAACTCACTATTGATTGGACAAATGCAAATTGAAACAATTCTGAGGTAGTACCTCATACCTGTCAGATTGACTGGGATAGAAAAGGTAAATGACAAATGTTGGAGGGCATTTGGTAAAAATGAAACATTAATACACTGTTTGTGGAGTTGTAAACTGATTCAACCATTCTGTAGAGCAATTTGGAACTATGCCCAAAGGGCTATAAAACCATGCATCCCCTTTGACCTAACAATACCACTACTCGATCTGTATCCCAAAAGAAATAACAAAAAAACAAAACAAAAAGGAAAGCACCTACATGTACAAAAATGTTTATAGCAGCTCTTTTCTGGAAGTAAAGAATTAGAAACTGAGGCGATGTTCATCAATTGGCAAGTGGTTGAACTTGAAACTGTGATATGTAATTGTGATGGAATACTATTGTGATATAAGAAATGATGAGCAGGATGCTCTCAGAAAAACCTGGAAAGACTTGCATGAACTGATGCAAAGTGAAATGTTTTGTTCACAAAGTAACAGCAGTATTGCAAGATGATTAGTCAGGAAAGATTTAGCTGTTCTTAGCAATACAGGTCTCTAATACAACTCTGCAGGACTTATGATGAAAAATGGTATCTGTCCCCAGAGAAAGAACGGATGGTGTCTGAATACAGACTGAAACATGCTTTTTTTAAACTTCATTTTTCTTGAGTTTTTTGTCTGTCTTCTTCTACAACATGACTATTATGGTTATGTTTTGCAAGACTACACATATATAACCTATGCTGAATTTCTTACCTTCTCGGTGAGGGAAGAGTTGGGAGGGAGGAAGGGGGAGAATTTGGAGCTCAAGGTTTTAAAAAAATGAACGTTAAAAATTGTTTTTACATATAACTGGGAAACAATAAAGCACTAAAGAAAAATCAATTTATTTTCATCTCCTTAATGTCTTTCTTCTTTGTTTTACGGTTCCATTTATCTAGCTCTGGCAGGGGGGTAAGTTGAGGTCCTCATTAGTACAGTTTGACTCCTATTTTGTCCTGCAACTCGTTTAAATTTTCCTTTAAAAACTTGGACGTATGCCATTTACTCATTTTTCCAGACTGTTTCTTGGCTTCGTACTTTATATTAACTTTCTGCTCTGTTACCAGGGTCTTCAGGCTTTTTTTACACTGCTGTTTTCAGAGCTAGTCTAGAGATTTTGAAGTTTTTGGTGCTTCTAAGGTGGTGTGATTCAGGGAGAGGTATGGTCACTGCTCCCTCAGAACCATAGTGCTCTACAGGGCCCCTGCTCCTTTGCTACCAAAAGTTAAGCTGCTCTTCTAGGCTCCTACTCCCTTGAAACAGCAAGTGATCTTTTTTGCCCTGGAAGTGTGACCCAGAAACAGAGACAGGCCATGGAGCTGCCAAACTCCAAACATCCAGTGGTAGCACAGGGGTCCTCTGTAGTCTATTTCTAACCAGCTGCCTAGACCCCTTACCATCTCTGATTTGAGAGTGCCCAGAGCAGCTGCTGCTGCCACTTCCAAGGCCCATAACTTCTCTTGCTGTTGCTGCTATATGTGCTCTAAGGCAGCCCCTACCCCAGTGTCACCTTCTGACTTCCTAAGTTCTCTTAGGTGAGAAAAATGTCTGTCTCTTACGTTTTGTTGGCTTTTCCAATTTGAGGCATTATCTTAAAATTGCTTGTATGGGAATGTTGGGTAAGTTCAACATGTGGTGCTGTAGCACTGTTGTCCAATCTAGAGAAAGCTTCTGCCTTTGATTTTTTCCATGGCATGGTAATGAGGAGTGGGCAGA
This sequence comes from Pseudochirops cupreus, assembly GCA_028627135.1. Lineage (NCBI taxonomy): Eukaryota > Metazoa > Chordata > Mammalia > Diprotodontia > Pseudocheiridae > Pseudochirops > Pseudochirops cupreus. Next base: position 366,732,266 of record CM053582.1, on the reverse strand, counting down.
ACTGAATTCTGTTGCAAGCCCTGGGGTTGGTTTCTGCAGACCTACCAGAGTGTGGTAGCAGGTGGGTCAGGGGCTGCTGGGTGAGAAGCCTTCTCTATGGTTAGTTCATTAGGAATACTGGTGTCTTAGACTATGAAGACAGCTGAAATTTCTTTATCTCTTTCACATAGTTCCTATTTTTGAGAAGCTTAAGAAGTTAGGAAAATATGAGAAAACATTTAGTCCTAAATTCATGTGAAATGCAATAGTGACTCTGAAAGTTTTTTAAAGAATCTTTTTTTACCTTCTTATTGCTTATAGGATAAAGACCAAAATCCTCTCCTGGCATTTAACACCCTTTACAATCTTACATCTCCTTACCTTTCCAGCCCTATTTCATAATATTTATTTTAATGAACTCTAGGCTCCAGGCAAACTGGATCGTTCTCTGTCTTCCTCCCCAACACACATTCTCTTCTTTTCCTCACATTGTTCAACAAGAAGTTGAAATGTCAACTTCTCTCATCCTTTTATTTTGCCTGTTCATCCTTCAAAGTTCATCTCAAATTCTTTTCCTTCTTCCCTGATTCTCTCTGTATCTGATAGGCTTTCTTCTTAAGATATCATATAGCAATTTATTTCCTACCTTTCTAATGCATTTATCTTATAATACTGTATATGTGTTAGTGCCATTTCCCTATATCTAATACACACACACACACACACACACACATATATATATGTGTATATATATATATGTATATATATATATATATATATATAAAAGCTCTATGAGGGCAGGGACCATGTTTTATCTAAACTTTGCTTCATCATTCAGTGCTTAACATAATGCTTTGCATACACTAGGAGTTTAACAAATATATTTTGAATTGAATTGTTGAATCAAATAGGGGAGAAAGAGGCAAAAAAACAAGCAAGTTCCCATTTGATTTTTCATACAATGGCATTAACAAAATATCTTTCAGTTACTAGTACAAACCAACTTCCTACACCTTCTAAATCAATTATGTTCATAATGCTGATTTATGGTTGTAGTACAGTGTCCAAGATAAACTCTATTCTATTTAGTAAGTTTGGAAAGTACAGTACCATATTTCAGAAAAAAACTTAGAACAAGAATTGAAAGAAAATGTTCTTTTGGCATATCACAAATCTTAATTATTAACCCAGAATTATGGAATTATAAGGGCCATAAGGAACATCAGATGTCATCCCTAGTCTAATTCAGTATTTTAATAAGAATATCAACACTAAAAGCAAATAGTCATCTATTCTTTAAAATCTCCAAATGATGGGGAACCCATTACGCCCTAAGGCAGTGGTTCTCAACCTTCCCTAATGCTGTGACCCTTTAATCCAGTTCCTCATATTGTGGTGACCCCCAACCATAACATTATTTTCATTGCTACTTCATAACTGTAATTTTGCTACTGTTATGAATCATAATGAATCTATCTGATATGCAGGATGGATTTTCATTGTTACAAACTGAACATAACCCATAGGTTGAGAACCGCTGCCCTAAGGCAATATATTACAATGTCTTAGAACATTTCAAATAATAAAAATTATATATACAATAACTATTGGTAATTAATGACAATGAGATACTACTAGAACGGGAGGAAACCCCTGGAATTATGAGCTTTCTCAAAAAACATCTCAAAATGGCTATGTTGGGTCATTTTGTGGAATTGCTTGTTTCTCTTTCTCTCCCTCTCCTCTTCCCCTTCCCCAGTCCTTCTCTCTCTCATTTTCATTGCAAGAGAAGGCTCTTTAGGTAAGAGAGATCGCTATATTTGGAAATGAAGTTGACACAAAAGCAAGATATAAATAAAAATTTTAAAACAAAATAAAGTAAGAAAGCTCTCAAACCTTTATTAACTAGTTACATGCTTCTCACCAGAAAGTCTCCCCCCCCCTCCTGCCCCCCATCATACTCCACAAACCCTGGAAATAATTATTTCTAGACCTGAAAAGCTGAGATAATAAAATCCAGGTTTCAGTTAATGAGAAGGAACTTAAAGGTATTCCCAGTACAGTTGCTGGGAGCAAGGCAAAGACAGGAAGTAAGATGTTCTGTGAAAAGACATATGTTCATTTTGCTTCGGAAAAGCATTTTTTGTAGCTTATTTTTAGCCATGTAAGCCCCTACAGCTCACAGTGTGAAGGATTCTGATACCAGTGAACTATTTTCCTCTTAGGGGTTGCTGTACTCAAAGTCTGAAGGGAATTATGTCATGGGTCATGGGAAAAATGGATAAAAGGTCGTGGAGAGGCAGATTTGTGCTTTCCAGCACTTTGTTCTTACTGGAAGACTTCATGCAAAGATTAAATGAACAGTTGTCTGGTATGTGTTGAGGGAGTTATTGACCAGGTGCTTGGTTTTTTTTTCTTGATTACTGAAGTTACTTCTAACTCTGAGATTCTGTGCTAAATAGCAATTTTCAAACATGATTTAGGAACAGAAATTCTCCCAGAGAAGCAATTGAGGACACTACAGATATGTTCTAGTATACACATCCAGTGAATAATCACAGTCCTGATTCGTTAGATAGATTGCTAAGTCTAGTCCTATAGGATAGACTAGAGCAAAGCTTTTTAACTCTTTCCTCCCCTTATGAATTCATGTCTTCTAAATTTCTCCCCTCTGTTCCACTGTCATTGCTACAATTTGGCAAATTTTACAATCACTTTTACAATCAATCATCCAACATTTATTAAGCATCTTCCTTTTCTGTCTAACTGCCTGATATGATAGGGGCATGTGGTATCTTTGAGTTGTTTTAATTTGCATTTCATCTAATCAACAATGATTTAAAGTATTTTTTTTTCTTTTTGGAGGGGGGAAGGTAGGGCAATTGGGGTTAAGTGACTTGCTCAAGGACACATGGCTAGCCTTTTGTGTTAAGTGTCTGAGGCGGGATTTGAACTCAGGTCCTCCTGACTCCAGGGCCGGTGCTCTATTCACTGAGCCACCTAGCCACCCCCAAAATAACAAATTTCTGAACACTTAATGAGTCTGTGTTTTATCTCTTGCTAATTGTAACAAAAAAAATGAAGTCCATGTAAAATGTAAAATACAACTTTTAAACATCATGCGTCAAGAACTTTTAAGTTGTACAAACAGCTGAATTAAAAAAAAACACTCAGTCTGTGCCAACTAACCTTATTTTCACTTCTATTCTGCTTATGGCAATTACGGTTGTTGCTGTTTCTTAAACTGTAGTAATGTGCGATCCCTGTTTATGCAAAAATTTGTACCAGCAAAAAAAATCATCTAGCCATTACAAATATGGTTTGTGTAGAAAAGGCACAAAATCAGAACATCCCTTTCTTATCAGGGTTTTGCCTACCAGTACACTCATGCCCATCGCCAACATAACCAGAAAGGCAAACACAGCTGTAAGAGCTGCCTCCATGGTAAATACACTGGGCTCTTTCCACAGGAGCACAATTGTGACTGCCTTCTTCACAAGGATTAGATGGTGGAGCAATCGCTGAGAAAAGAAAAGGGAAGAATATTAAATTACATTAGGTAGTTATGGTCTAATTCTGAAGATTAGTTTTTCTTGATTCAAGTTTATTAGTCTACAAAGCACTTCTGACTCCTAGAGAGAAAGTGTGATGCATAATCCTATTATTAGTGTATCAAATATGGTACACCGTATTTTGATTTTGGATCCTTTCTCATGCCTGTGAAAGTTCACTTTCAGGGTAAGAAGAGGGAAGAAAACAATAATTTAAGTACTTACCACGTGCTAGGCACTGTGCACTTTATGAGTATTTTGTGATCCTTACAAAACTCTGAGAAATAGGTAGTATTGTTATCCTTATTTTACAGATGGAGAAACTGAGGCAGATAGAAATTAAATTATTTGCCCCAGGGTCACACAGTTAACGACTATTTAAGGCCTGATCTGAATTCATTTCTTCCTCATTCCAAGCCTAGTGCTCTATCTACTTCACCACCTAGATACCTGCAGCTTATGTCTTCAGACATAATTCAGGTCTAATTGAGGTTGTAATTAATTCTTTAAAATAGGAATATTTTGTGCCTGTGCCACAAAACTCTGCTAACATTAATACTGCCCCACAAACTCACTAGATCAAAATGCTTCTCTTCTTATTTTCTCTAATGTAATTTGACTTCATAAACAAGTTAAGTTTTGAACTTTAGAAATGAATTTGTTTCTATTTTAACACTATCTTTCCTCAATGGAACTTCGCTCTTGGAACCACAGCAAGGGTATATCTACAAGAAATTGAGATCCTTAGACAGATAAATGGGATGATATTTTTAAGTTATGGCCTCAACTTCATTTTCATTTGAGGATATTTTAATGTCGGTCTATTGAGGTGGCTATTACAAAGAAGTTACTGTAGATTCAGGTAATATGGTTATGTCAAATGACCAAAACACTGAGACTTTTGGTTAGATAAATGGTCTTTCTTCAATAATTTGGTTTCTAAAGCATGTAGTTAGAAAAATTATAATATTGGAGCATAATCACAATTTTCAATAATTTCAGTGTCAATTGCACGTGTGTATTTCACAGGATTCAGCAGAGCTCTGTAGAGTTAACTGCTAGAGAGAAAATAAAAAACCAAGGCCAATCATTATTTTTGGTCGAAAACAAGCAAAATTTAAAAATTATTATGGACTTACAAACACAAGTGCGTTTATCTTCTGCAAAACCATAACCACTCTGGCACTCACACTTGTAGCTCCCTGGCAAGTTGACACACACAGAATTGTGGCCACATAGGTGGGAACCTGTTGCACATTCATTTACATCTAAATAAAAGGAAGTGAGAAAATTTTCAATTAAATTTTTAAAACTGCTTTAAACCTTAATGTGATTTTATCAAGAAGATCCTGAGCATTTAATTAATATTTTTAATTGAATTGAACAATCTCAGGAAAGATAAATTATTTATAAAAGTTAGAAAGGGTGAATTTTCTTTTCTTTTTTTGGGGGGGGGGCAGGGCAATTGGGGTCAAGTGACTTGCCCAAGGTCACATGGCTACTAAGTGTTAAGTGTCTGAAGCTGAATTTGAACTCACGTCCTCCTGACTCCAGGGCTGGTACTCTATTCACTGCACAATCTAGCCACCCCAAAAGGGTGAATTTTCAAGAATAATATAATTAGAAAGAAATGTATTTTAAAATAAATTAAATATTTGAATTCATTTTATGAAGAATTTCTCTCTCCTGTTCTCCTTCACTTTCTCAACTATCATTATATTGGAAATTCTTTTATAGCTTTAACATATTTCAAATACTGTGCAGCATATCAGAAAAACATGGTACATATGTAAAGATTTTAATTTTTTAAATGAATAGGACTTGGACTATAGCTGTTGGAACGTAACAGATGGACAAAAAAGTATGCGAATGTTAAGAGACACTGAAAACTCTTTTTGTTGATCAGTCTAAAAGGTCCATACAATAGTTTTTAAAAATGCAGAACTTTAAACTCAAATAATTCAAGAATCTCAATGAATAGCAGATGTTCCATTTTCACAGCATCCAGCCAAAAATAATCTCCCAAAACTTTTCACTTAAATACTTTGCACAGAATATTTTGTCCTTAAAAGAATAGTTCTTGGCATCAATAACACAGGACCACACAGCATTGTTGCTTTTGTTGAGCAAAGGTAAACACGAAGAAAAAAATCATGTTTGCATCTACAAAACACAAAACCAAATGAACAAATAAAGAATCCCTCACCAAGGGGAAGCACAGTGAATAGAGCACCGGCCCTGGAGTCTGGAGGACCCGAGTTCAAATCCAGCCTCAGACACTTAACACTTACTAGCTGTGTGATCTTGGACAAGTCACTTAATCCCAATTGCCCTGTCATCCCCCCTCCAAAAAGAAAAAAATTAAATTAAATTTAAAAAAGAATCCCTCACCAAAACAATTTCTTCCATCTCCTTGGTAGCCAGGTGCACATTCACATGAATAGGCTAGTCCTGTTCCCACCAGACACCGAGCTGTGATATCACATGCATGGCTTCCATCATAGCAAGGATTTATCACCAAGGGATCTATATCCTCTAAATAGTAGATGGAGAAAAAAAACAACAACTGTAGCTTGACTATAATCCCAGTTCAATTACTGCATTCATTATGAAGCCATTTTTGGTCTTCCTCATTCAGGGCTTTACTTTTTCCCACATCCAAATAATAATTTGTTTCCTCGGTACTTTCAATAAAGGTAGTATTTTGTAATACTACTGTTTATTGTGCAGTTAGGACAAATGAATGATAGAGAAATAACCTAAATACTATTCATAAAATGTTAAAAAAACAAACAAACCAACCTAGGGCAAGGTCTTTATAGCAGATCAATGATCAATTTACGATATGGGAATCATACACGATGAAAATTTATGTACAGTTTATAATCTGGATTCACGTTAAATGAGATCGTGGATTCGTTGAAGTATCCAAACTAGTGCTATGTATATCTCTACTAGACTGGAAGCTCCATGAATGAAGGCACTATATCTTATTAAATATGTTTATCTTTTTTCAGTGTCTAGAACACTGGTCTACACATAATAGTACATTAAGTAAATGTTTCTTAAATAGATTATAATGCAGATTAAAAGGCTAAAAGAGGTAAGGATGGAGTTGAAGGAATGAAATCTACACATCTTTAGAAAGAAATGTTTCTAATTCCAAGTTCTAGAGTATACAAGGGACACTATTAGCACATGTCCATAATGTGACATTAACTCTATGTGGGTCTTACTCAATTAATCTTAATACCACACGAGTTACCTCCTCTTCCCCACCTCCTGTGAATGGTCTTTCTCTTCTATCAGGTATATATTTAGGGAACATGAACTCACTTTAGTGTTCAGAACTAAGGAAGAATATCTACTCCAAAGTCAAACATCAATGACTTTGGAGATATTTATAATGAAAAGTGATGTTTTCTTAAGAGAACCTTATTTCTAGATATAACATCATCAGCAACAAGAAAAAAAACAGCTATTTTTAGTTAAATTTGATTTTTTTAGTCAATAAAAATATGTCTTCTCTCTCTCCCACTTCCTATCCCCTAAGAAAGAACAATATCCCACGGATGGTCAAGCAAAACAAATTCCCTCACTGACTGTATTAAAAAAATACTTCTCCATACGCACTCTGAGTCCATCACGTCTCTATCAGGATATGGGTAATATGTTCCATTGTGAGTCATCTGGAATTGTAGTTGGGTATTGCCTTAACCAAAGGTCCCAAGTCTTTCAAAGTCGTCTGCCTTCACAACATTGTTGTCACAAAAATAATTCTCTTGGTTTTGCTTATTTCATTCTGCATTAGTTCATGTAAGTCTCCCTAGTTTTTTTGGGAACCAGTAATATTACATTACATTTATAGGCTACATCTTTTTGATTCACACAGTCTTATAACAGTTTCCCCTCCCTTTTTAAAGGGATGAATACCCCTTTATGATACCCTGGTTTGGATATTAGGACTACATTTGTTTTATAAAAAGATTCTAGTAGGGTGCTTTCTTTCTCAGTTCTAAAAAATAACTTGTGAAGAATGGGTATTTACTGTTTTTTTGCCTTTTGGAGGGCAATCGGGGTTAAGTGACTTGCCCAAGGTCACGCGGATAGTAAGTGTTAAGTGTCTGAGGCCAGATTTGAATTCATCTCCTTCTGACTCCAGGGTTGGTGCTCTATTCACTGCACCAGCTAGTCGCCCCTCTCCTATTCTTTAAAAGTTTTATAGGAGCCTATGAATCTATTAGAACCAGGAGGATTTTTCCCTCTACTTTTTACCCCTTTTTAGCTCTGTTTACTTTTCCGAGATTGGGTTATTTAAGCTTTCTCTATATTTTTAAGGCATTTATTCCTTTTGCATTTTCAGTTTTGCTGGAATATAACTACATGTAATAAATTCTTATTTTTATTATTTAATTTCTTCTAGTTTTGCTGTGGTTTTAGTTTGCTCATTTGCTATTTTATTGATTTTATTTTTTGCTCTTTTCTTTTTTAAGCAGATTAGCTAAGGGTTTATTCATTTTATTAATGTTTTCAAAGAACTAGGTTGTAGTTTTATGTATATCTTTTTTCATTTCCAACTTATCTATTTTCCCTCTACATTTTAATGTCTTCTCTTTTGTGCTTATTTTAGTTTTGTTTGTTTTCTATTTTTAATGCATATTATTAATCATCTTTTTTCCATTTTGGTAATGTATGTTTGTAAGGAAATAATTTTCCCCCTGAGAACTGCTTTAGCCACATCCCAGGAATTTTGGTAAGTTGTTTCATCATTATCATTTTTTAAGCATAATAATTAATTATTTCTGTGGTTTCTTCTTTGACACACTCATTATTTAGGATTTGGTTAAGTCTCCATTTGGGTTTATACCTCTTATTTGCTAGAATGATTGCAACTCCTGCTTTTTGGATTCACTTGATGCATAGTCATTTTTTTTTCCATTTCCACAATTTTATTTTGTGTATATCTGTTTTGTGAACATGTTTTTTGCAAGCTATTGATTTTGGGGTTCCACTACACTATATATTACTCTTATTGGATCACTTAATCTATTGATCTTTTAGATTTTTTTTGCTTCCCTTTTTCCAGGCTGTACTTCACTTTTATGTATTACATTCCCATTCTGTTGTTCTCTCATTATATCTTTGATGAAGTTGCCCTTGTACATTCAGGTTTTTCTATTTTCCTCATTATTTTTGCTGTGTAAACCATAATTTCTGCCCTCGTAACTCCCATTGGTCTTTTTTTTTTAAGTTTAAAAATTATTAATATTTATTCCATCATTTTCTCAAGTCTGGAAATCAACAAAACAATCATTCAAGCCCTAATTAATAGTGTTTGAGGATTTCTGAGGTATAAATGCTCACATTGAAAATTTAACAATTGACTCCAACCTGGCTACAGCATACCTCAGATTGTAAAGGACCATCCCTTACTGGAAAGGAGCACTCACCAGGACATACCTAGAGGTATGATCCTAGAGGAGCTCAGTCATATGTCTTTATTTTTTTTTTAATCTATTTTTTTTTATTTTTAAATTTTTTGAGTTATATATTTTCTCCCTGTCTTTCCCCCACCCACCGCCCCAAAACAGCCATCCCAGTGTGTCCCCCCTCCCCCAGTCTATTCTCCCCTATGTCACTTTTTGGTAGGGCAGGATGGATCTCCCAACTGCAGTGCCTGTGTATCTCAAGTTCCAGTTGGATGTAGTCAATAATAATAATAATAATTGCATATAGATAGATAGATAGATAGATAGATAGATAGATAGATAGATACACATTCATAA
>CM053582.1:366635984-366722450 GCA_028627135.1 Pseudochirops cupreus | reverse complement strand
GTTTTGGAGTTCTAGGATTGGTTTAGAGTCCTGTTTTATGGGTATTTTGGGGTGGCTATGTGAGAGCTGCGATATGTTGCTGCTGCTACGCCGCCATCTTGGCTCCACCCCCCCTCTCATTTGTCTTTTAAACTACTTAGGAACAGCACGTTGTGGTTCTGTATTCTCTAATTTCACGGATTCCTAAAATGTTGAATTATTTTCCAATTGTTTTGCAGTATTTATTCACAGATGTCTAAATTCCTTTGCCATATCTGAAGCCCTTCAGTTTGTTTTCCCTCTTCACTTATCTATGTTTACCGTCTTTGAGTTTTCTCCTTCCTGAAATCATTGATGCTTTCAGTCTTTTTTACCCTTTAATTGTTCTCTTATCCATAAGTCTGATAGGTAATATATTTCATGTTCTTATTTTCCTTGTCACTTTCTGACTCCCTCTCCGTTGACCATGGTTTCCTTGGGAGAGGAAGCTCAAAATGTCTCAGCTTCTTCTCACATTGAGTAATTCATGGTTCACCACCCTAGATCTTTGCCCAAGTGACTTTTGGGTTGTATGAACTAGTCTCAGCTGGATGCTGTGCTCTTTGCCCCAGGTCTAGTGTGCTGCACAGCTTCCCACATACTTGGTGTCCTGTTCTGGTGACTGTCCCACTTCCTCTGTTCTCTGGTCCAGAGAGGACAGTTTCATGCCTGTTTTCTCTGGCATTGCAAGGACATTGCTTTGCATCATAGGAGCTTCCAGTTATAGCTCCTGGTAGATTTCTGCTTTTGTAGCCAAGCTCTATGTTGACCCCTGAGCAAACTTCTACAGCCCAGAGCCAGTCTTCATTTCACTGGAAAGAGGGAGTGGGGGGCCGGGGTATAGGGGTGCTCTTTCCTTCAGCTGTGGTTGAGTGTTATATCCCCATCCCCTCAATATATCACTTACACACAGTGTCTTGTACTGTTGCCCTGTCCTGCTCCCTTTCTTCCTTAGTTCTTTTATTTGATATCAGTAGTTAGGGGCTTTGTAGTGCTGATGCTATAGGTTTGTGGGCCCTAAAAGGCTTTTGTTCCTGAGAGGCTAAAGTTACCTGCCGGTGCTAGCCAGGGCAAATTTCCATAGCCTAGGGCTGAGGTATCCATGGGGTATTCATCCCTTTAAAAAGAGAGGGGAAACTGTTATAAGACTGTGTCACATTCTTCACTCCACTAACGTAGACCAGTACACTGTCAGTAGCATGAAAGGTAAGGGAGGGTTGCTGAGTGATCTCAGGGTCAGTGAGAATCAGTTCATGAGTTTTGGACGGTTTTATTTCTTCTGAGTTCTGGGTGTCCTAAACCATGGAGATAGATGATCTTGCTTTATCTTTTGTGCACAGTAAATTGAGGGCATGCCCATAAATGATTTTAAGTTCTGCATCCTATGACCTGGACTTTTCCACGATCACAAAACTAGTAATTGTCAGAGGATATTAGTTTAGGTCTCTTGACTCTAAGTTGAATGCTTAAAATGATGTTAGTATTCTAATGTCCCTTATCTCCTACCCATGTTTAAAAAAACAACTAAGGTTATCTATTGTATTCTAGAATAGATATTCTACCTTGGTTCAATAATGCATTAGATAGCTATATTAGTGGATAAAATAAATTATAATCAGCTAACTGTTAAATTACCCAAGGAATCCAGAAGAGAGTAATGCATATGAAAGTAGAAATGAAATTTTTCATTACTGTTTTAAAATTTTAGGCTATTTCTTAGAAATTGGGTATGATTATGAACCACTCACTTCCTGCCCATCTTTATTTTCTGAAAGAATTAACTTCTTGAGATCAGGTAAAGGGTAAAGAATACAGATTCAATTCAACCCTTGCCAATAAAATCTTTTCTTACCTTCCATTGGGCCAATCTGATTGGTCATAGCATATCTAAGCACTTTTTCTTCCTCATCATATAAAGCAAACACGCGATCCACATTTAGCTGCTGAGTTCTAGGAACAATCCTGGGGTTAGAAGTATGATTACAGTCCTGGTAAGTAATATTCTGGTGTAGACGATAAGAGAAGGTTTGGTTGGTTTCACCAAATGAAAGATAATATTCTCTGGAGGTTGTAGAAGTCACAGCTGTAAAGTAAATGTTAAAACTGTTCAAGAAAAAAACATTCTTTTAGAAGTAGCTGTTTGAATCTGGTACAAGTTTTTCTAATTTTTAAAATGTGATTACTTAGGAGACCTGCAACCCAACATAAAGGACACAGAAATTACATCTAATGGGCATACGGAAACTTTTAAATTGTAAAAGAAAGCAAGGCACTGCAGAGTACAGTGTTTTGAAATCAACGCTTCTCCCAGCATTATAGAGATTTAAGCAAGTCTGAATAATAAGTAATGAAGAGAAGAAAAATTATTCTTTTTTGGTTCAAGCAGTGTTTTTTTTTGTTTTGTTTTGTTTTGTTTTGTTTTAGCAAGAATCTATCTCTGAAGAGACAATTCATAGTTATTTTGCCTTTTAATTATTTTAAGGATTAACCAGTTAGTGACTGATTCATGCCCTCTACTTCTCACTCTCTTCTCTCAGGGTGAAGCTAATCTTCTCTATATACCAGGAGGAAAGGGCAAAAAGAAAAGGTAAAATGTAAATAGGGTTACCTATTACAGCTCTGGTCAAAGCTTTCTGTAATTATTAGCTTAAAGCAAATTTTCAGCATTAGCTGTGAACTTCGATTATCCTTATATTCCAAAGCCCAAAGTAATATAAAATTAAGTGATTATATTTTCTATTTAAAACAGAGGCTATCATACAGGGAGCATTACTGTTCTTAAATCATAGCATCTAAGATTTTGTCTGACATGCAAGATATGTATAATTATAGCAAAAAACCCCAAAGTTATATATACCCAAATCAGAGTAGTGGTAAATCTCCTTGTATGGTTCAACATGAGCTGTAAAATTTGCTGGGATGAAAGGCACCTGGCCTTCAATATTTGTCTTAACACTTAGGTAGTTTTCTGGATCAAGTCCTTCAGCAATGTGAGTAATATGAACTCCCTCTTCTCCTGGATAGAAGGTGATATCCATGTGATGAGTGAAGGCAGCACCTTTTAAGAGATAGAAGAAAAAAAGAGGCAGCAAAAGAGAGAAAAAGAAATAACTCTTGCTCAGTTCTTTCTTCTTTTCATTTGTTTTACATTTTACAAATAACTAATATTATCAGAGAGTTAATATCAAAAAACAACAGTTGTTAGAGAAGGTGTCAAAATGGTGAAGTGGTAAGCAGTATAGAGCGCTCCCCTCTGCATAACTTCTCTAAACAGATCAAGAAAATGTACCAGATCAAATCCTGATAAAGAAATCTAGGAAAGTCACGATTAGCTATTTGTTTAGCCAAGCTTAGCATACGGAGACAGACACTGGGAATGTAAAAAAAATAGGTTCCTGCCATCAAAGAGCTTTCTTTTTCTAGGGGGAAACAACACATACACATACAAGAAAATCATTAAGACAGTGGTTCTCAACCTTCCTAATGCCGCAACCCTTTAATACTCATATGTGGGCGTATCTGCATGTGGGCAGACCTGCCTGGAAATGGATAGAGGAGCAGTGTCTCAGTTCCTAAGACCGTTGGAAATATGTGTTTTCTGATGGTCTTAGGTGACCCCGTTCAACTCCCAAAGGGGTCGTCACCCACAGGTTGAGAAACGCTGATTTAGAAGGTAAGAGTGAGAATTAGCATCTACCTCGTGGAAGACTTTTGGGTTACATGACCCAAAGATTGAAGACTAGACATTTTCTCTGATCTTCATGATCACTCACTAAAATAATAATTGTGCTTAAGAAATAAACTTGTTGCAACTGTCTCTACAAATTAAGACACCAAGAACTCTTATGAGTAACAAATTGATGGATGAACAGAACAGATGGTTATCCTTGTTTTCTAATGTACTCATTCAACCTCCTTTCTCAGCAGCCCCATACGCTGTCAGGGCAGCACAACAGGACCCGTTGGGCTTGTGCTTAGTTACCCACTTCGTAATTCCGTTGTTGCTTCCGTAGTTCCTACCAGTAAATACACTTCACTGCCTGTTGCTCTCATCCCCCTGTTCTGTAGTAGTAAGCCACAAAAATCAAATTTCCCCCCATCTTCCACCTGTGCTGAAGATATGGAGGCAGAGAAAAGCTTTTGTGCTCCATATGTTTTGTCAGTTGGCTATACTAAGCCAATATTCAACAACAACAAGCACAAAAACCCTAAGGAACAGAATTAATTGGGACAGGGTAGCACCAGGTACCTCCACCAGGTTCAAAGGAAATGAAAGTGGCTTATTTTACTGCCTCCAGCAAAAAAGTTAATTACCCTATGTGGAATCTGAAACGGTTTTGAGGTCCAGACTCCCAGAAACGACCATCAAAGGGAAAGGAGAAGAAAAGACTGAAAATATGAAAGATTTCAGGGATAATAATGAGCACAAGCAGATGAGCCAACATGGAAGATATTAATAAAAGAAGGGAAAGTGATGTGACCTCCATGAAGTGAAACAACAGGTGAATGTAGTAAAATCCATGGTGGTAAATCTTTCCAAAGAAACAAAAGCAGAAATAGCTGATTAGCAATAGAGGTATACACACATCAAGGACAATATGGAAGAAGAGAAACACAAAGGAATAATGTTAAAAGAAATTTGGGAGGTAGAGTTACAGTGAGCAACTCTCCTTCCCTCCCCTCCCCCAGTCATGCAAAGAGATCTAGAAAATGCTTTAGACCAAACTCTGATTAGGAATTTCAAGGAAAAGTCACAGTGAGTCATTTTTACAGCCCAGATCTTTATAGATAGAAAGATAAAGGTCTTTAAACACTGAAGATGGGGTCTGGCCTGAAATATGGCATGCAGTCATTCCAGTGCCCAGGAATTGAGGCTGTGCACCAAGGCAAGCCTAGGTCTTAGACCAGTGGTTCTCAACCTTCCTAATGCCGTGACCCTTTAATACTCGTATGTGGGCATATATGCATGTGGGTGGACCTGCGTGGAGATGGATAGAGGAGTGGTGTCTTGGTTCCTAAGATCATTGGAATTATATGTTTTCCGATGGTCTTAGGCAACCCCTGTGAAAGGGTTGTTTGATCCCCAAAGGAGTCACGACCCACAGGTTGAGAACCACTGTCTTAGACCCATATCAAGAAAATGTGTGATATTATACAGGAAGAACAGTGCCACTTAGCAGTTTTTCCACTCATCACCCAGTGGTGGTGTTCCAGGTAAAGAGTGACCATAGGTCTTAGGTAACATACTGAGCAAAGAACAAGTTTAGAAGCAAGCAGCAGCTATGTGGCCACAACCCCAGGGGCAGCAGAGTCTCAGTTTTAGCCCCTAGCCTAGGCTACAAAAGCCTACAGAGAAATAACCAGGGAAAGAATCTCAGACCAAAAGGCAATGTGAAGTTCTGAAATAGTAGACTTTTCAAGCTGATAGTTGAGCAGCACTCCACTGAAACTCTAAATGGGACAAGCCCCAAATACACATGTGGAACTTGCAGAGCTCAGACAAGAAGAAAAGCAATTAAACATTGCTTTTTATTACACCACTTAGGGAGAAATGAAAAACTTTCAATTCTCTCGCCTGAGCTATCCTCAGTACCACAAGAAAGCGACAGCAGGACCAGTCTGTTCATTTCACACAGAAATGTTACAAGCCGGTCTCTAACATACAGTCTTGAGTTAAAAAGTAGGCTTGGAATATGATATTCCAGAAAACAAAGGTTATAGGCTTACTCCCAAGAATAACTTACCCATCAAAACTAAGTATAAATCCTACAGAGTGGACAAAAACCCATGTATCTAACGAAATACAGGACTTCCAAGAGTCTCTAAAGTTCAAACATAGGAATTTACAAGTAAGAAGGTAAACATGAATGAACAATCATAAGGGACTAAACAAGGATAAATGACTTATATTCAAATATAAGGAGATGAGATATGTTTCCTCCCAGAACTCTATCATCATCTGGGGTGACAGAATGAGTCTAATTAGACAGAAAGGTGTAAGGTAATATGTTCCGAGAAGACTAGTATTTCTGGCGTGAGGGCTGCTTTTCACCTGATTCCAAATTCCACCTGTAGCTCCAAGAAACTATAGCATATGCAGCAGCCATAACCCATTTCAGCAGGCAGGTTAAACCAGACTGAGGGTAACTATGGGGTCTCAAACCCTCTGGTGCATTAGGGAAGCATCTACCTTAAAGAATGTAAAGACTTCCCCCAGCAAAATGGGAGGATGAGAACAATTTGTTCCAGTGGCAATGAAGGCAACTGAAACAAGAGCTATGGAGTATTTAGAGCTTGGTTAGACATCAGATTCCAAAGTCATCCACTGCATTCCAAGCCATCACCAGTCATCTTGACTTTGTCAGGGGACTGCTCCCTTAAAAAGTCAAGGGGGACCATCTCCAGTATCTTCAGGAGGGAACTTCTCTGATGGAAGAAGCCAAAAGGCAGGTACCTTGGGAATTCAGTTCTCTCAGGAGAAATTCCTCTAAGGAGTGCCACTTCTGGTTGGGGACACACCCCCAACCCCCCCAGAGGAGAAGGGGTCAGGTGTAAGACGATAGTGTACATCCTGCAACATCCTTATTGGAACTAGGGTGGACTCTTTGTCCAGGGAAGACTAAAAAAGAAGCTATTAAGCTGTGTAAAGTGTAGTTTGAGAATACACAGAGTTTAGGAGATTGTTTTGGCCAAAGCGTGTAATGTTTGATTACTTAGAAAACCATGGAATTTTATTGAACAATCTTCCAAAGATATAGATAGAAAGGACCTGCGTGGAGATGGATAGAGGAGTGGTGTCTTGGTTCCTAAGATCATTGGAATTATATGTTTTCCGATGGTCTTAGGCAACCCCTGTGAAAGGGTTGTTTGATCCCCAAAGGGGTCACGACCCACAGGTTGAGAACCACTGTCTTAGACCCATATCAAGAAAATGTGTGATATTATACAGGAAGAACAGTGCCACTTAGCAGTTTTTTTAGAAAAGATGAACTACTGATATCATCAAATCCTTCACCAGTCTCCATTTTTCTTCCTGTGATTATACTCTAGCAAAAAGTCTAGAGAAATGGAACTTTAACTAGATCTTCTCTCCATTAGGGACTTGTTCTAAATGGATGAACCCAACTGGCAAATTAGACTAGAGCAAGTCTGTATTGTTATTAAGTTACATTCTTAATTGATCAGATTCTAAAAATATTAACGTAATTGGAAAAGCAAAGTTATCTTAGGCTGACAAGAGGACCCCAGAGACAAGATGGTCTTAAATTCTCTACTTAATACAAGAGACAGGTAGGATCCTGACTTCAAAATCTCCTAGAGAAAAACCTAAGAGAAGTTCAGGCCTCATTTAATGTTGTGCTATATGTGTTCATCTTTTTTGGTCTTTTTGGAGAGGGGAAGCCAGGGCAATTGAGGTTAAGTAACTTGCCCAAGGTCAAACAGTTATTGTTATGTGTCTGTGGCTGGATTTGAACTCAGGTCCTCCTGACTCCAAAGCCTGTGCTCTATTCTCACTGTACCACCCAACTGCCCCTATATGTGTCCATTTTGTAAACGACAAAACTAAATTTAAGAACGATGGGTTCTGGGTGGCTAGGTGGTGCAGTGAATAGAGCACCAGCCCTGGAGTCAGGAGGACCTGAGTTCAAATCTGACCTCAGACACTTAACACAAAAACTAGCCATGTGACCTTGGGCAAGTCACTTAACCCCAATTGCCCTCCAAAAAATGAAACAAACAAAAAAAAAGAATGATGGATTCTAGAAAGGGAACTTATACAATTAGGAAAATCTTTAACAGAATGGGAAATGAGTGTCTGTTTTATGTGTTATGCTGTTCTTGCTTTCTGCTAACCTATAGCTAACAGGTTTACCTATGCCTTTTCTTTTGGCATGATCAACCAAAAGAAACAGGCTGTAAAAAAGCAAACTTTCGTAAAAGCCAAAAGAGGACAGATCTCTCTTTTTTCTGTTTCCAACATCGGTCATGTTGGATACTGATGAGCTGAAAGATGGATACAAAAATTAATTGAAAATTAGGACACAAAAAATAGATTGGAAACCAAATTTGTGAAAAATAATCAGATTTCTTTCATTTCCAAATAATAATTTAAATAGCTTTATAAAGT
The DNA here is from genome assembly GCA_028627135.1 of Pseudochirops cupreus. Lineage (NCBI taxonomy): Eukaryota > Metazoa > Chordata > Mammalia > Diprotodontia > Pseudocheiridae > Pseudochirops > Pseudochirops cupreus. Next base: position 366,714,304 of record CM053582.1, on the reverse strand, counting down.
ATTTTGATGAGCTTATGAGCAAACTCCATAGAGTTTAATGAAAACAACAAAAGCATGTTGTATGCATAGCAGAACACAAGAGAGGACTCAAAATATGTAATAATAAATTTTCATTTCAAGAAAGCCTGTATGATAAATAATACACGTTGTGTTAAGAACTATCTCTTTTCTTTGCTTTCTTGTAAGTTTTCTTTTGTTCTCTGCTGTTCACTTTTTTACTTTGTTCTTTTTTCCCTCCCACCACCTCGCTCCCAGAAGGGTACAAAAAAGTTTAGATATGTTTCTCTATAGCAGTGGTTCTCAACCTTCCTAATGCTGCGACCCTTTAATACTCATATGTGGGCGTATCTGCATGTGGGAGGACCTGGCTGGAGATGGATAGAGGAGTGGTGTCTCGGTTCCTAAGACCATCAGAAATATGTGTTTTCTGATGGTCTTAGGTGACCCCTGTGACCTCTGTGAAAGGGTTGTTCAACCACCAAAGGGGTCACGACCCACAGGTTGAGAATCGCTGTTCTAGAGCTATAGATATATAGATAGCTATATACATACATACATATATACATACATACATATATACATACATATACATATATACAAACACATATACATACACATGTAGACATGTTCTTTCCCAAACATACTCTACTCCTGATCTTTGTTTTTATGTTTGTGCATATCCCTTGTTTCCTATCCCTCCTGTCTTTTCTACTTTACTTCTACCCACTTCCTTACCCTCTTCCAAGGATGCCTCTACTATTGTCCCATTCCCATAAATTTAAAGACCCTTCTATACCCCCTCTTTTTACCTGTGCCCTCATCTTCCCCTCTAAAGATCCCTCCCTTGTCCTCTCCCCCTCCCTATGCAGCTACTATTTTATTTCTTCTGAATTTATAAGACTTCTATACTCTTCTAAATATATATTTATTATTCCCTCTTAAACCCATTTCCGATGAAAGTAGGTTACCAGAACTACCAGTTTTCCTCCCCCATCTAATTCTTCTGTATCGATTCTTTCTCTTGTGCTCCATTTGTATAAAATAATTACTCTTTTTAGTTGTTCCTAAATGGTCTTATTTTTAAAATTCATAAAATACTCAGGTTTACACCAGTCTTTCTTATGAGCTACCCAGTTATTAATAAGAATCTTAGACTTATTATCAGTCTTTGTTATGTGCCTTACAGTTCTCTTAGTTCTTGTAGGTTGACTCTTCTATTAAGTTCAGGATTTTTTTTTTTTTGACCAAGTCTTGAAACTCTGAAAGTCTATCAAATGTCCATTTTTTAAAAATTCAAGATGATACTTGACTTTGTAGGGTATGATATTTTTGGGTGGAGCCCCAATTCTTTTGCTCTTTCATATGTTGTGTTTCAAGACCTGATGTCCTTTAATGTCTCTGCTGCTACATCTTATGTAATTCTAATTGTGGCACCATCATATTTAAATTGTTTTAATCTTGATGCTTTTAATATTTTATCCTTGAGCTGGGGGTTTCAAAATTTGACTATGATATTCCTATGAGTTTTCCTTATAGGATCTCTTTTAAGTGGTGATTGATGATTATTTTTCTATTTCTACTTTCCCCCCTTGCTTTAAAGCTTCAGGAAAATTTTTTAAAATTATTTCTTGTATTATTGTATCAAGATTCTTTTCCTATTGTAACTTTCAGTTAGTCCAATTATTTTGTATTTTCTCTTCTTGATCTATTCTACAAATCTGTTGTTTTTCTTAGAAGATGCTTCACTTTCTCTTCTATTTTTTTGTTATTCATATTTTGTTTAATTATTTCTTGATCTCTTATAATTTCAGTGGCTTCACTTTGCCTAATTCTAGTTTTCAAGGTGTCATTTTCTTCCTTGAGATTCTGGATCTCCTTTTCTAATTGGTTGACTTTCCTTTCATACCCTTCTTGTTTTTCTTGGATTATTCTTATTTTCTTTTTTGGTTTTTCCTCCATCTCTGCCATTTGATTTTTAAAGTCTTTTTAAAGATCTTTTATAAATTCTTTTTGGGCAAGTGACTACTTGACATCACTCTTTGGGGTTTATTACCTTTCTCTGAAGATGAACCCTGGTTGTCTCTATTCCCATAATAGCTTTTTATGATTGGATTCTTTCTCCTTTGCCTGTGAATTTTTTGTGGTAATAACTTAATTTTTGTAATCACCTCTAGCCCTGGGGTATGGGAAATGGTGCCTCTTGCTCTAGATCTTCAGTTTTCCCCTCTAGCCTGGAACCAAAACCAAACCTCCAACCTCCTGTAAGTGCCCAGAGTCAGGAGCTTTCTGCCCCACTGCTTCTGCACTTACCAGGCATGTGCTGGTTCCTTCTCACCCCTGCTGTTCTTTGCAGCACAGCTCCACCTGGTGTTCCTGGTCAGCAGACATTCCCTCCATCTTTCCAGGCTCAGATACCCAACTCCCCTTACTATACCAGGGTAAAAGTTCCTGTGGCTGAGGCCAAGGCAGTCTCTCAAACCAACTAACCCCAGGACTTGCTGCTTGTTAAAATGGAACCTAGCCTGGAGGTATTTACTCTTCACAGGAACCAAATCTCATTCTAGGATTTTTCTTCTGATCTTCTCATATTGTCTCAGGAAGATCCAGGTTCTTCCCCTGTTCTTATTAATCTCCACCCATACTTTGTTCCCCCTAAGATGCTATTTTAACTCTTTTGTCGGGGAGAACCTTGAGAGCTTGGAATTTTCTGACCTGCTCTGCCATCTTCCCAGGATCCTCTTGTTCTATTAATTATTAATTAACTATTAAGCATCTTCAGTTTTGTTTTGAAGAAAAGAATGTTAGAATATCTTGTATTATCTAAAGGGGAAAAGGCAATTTTATTTGGGTTTATTATTACCATGTGGATACTGAGCATGTCTTGAAGGGCAAACATGTTTTGTTATGAATAACTTATCTGATCTACACTGTCTGGAAAATGACTATTCAGTACATCCTATCCCAGTACTTTTGATTACAATTGAAATTATTTTGGAAACTTTTAAATGAATTTAGTTTGTATGAGGGGTCATTATCTTATTTTTAAAAATGTTCTGTTAATAGTTCTCTAGCAGAACCTCATCTACCTAAGGGGAGGACAAGCACTAAAAGAAAACAGCTAGAGTGGTTTTAATAAATAGTTGTAAGAAGATTGGGTTCAAATAGAAAATTTGGTTTTAGAATTTTTTAATTTTTCAGTTGTTATTTGAAGTTGCCAACCTAAAAATGTCAATTCCCTGGTCTGGTGATGTTCGTATTAGTGCCATTAAGGTTTGGGCTAGCTCTCACTACCTGACCTTGCTATTGTCATAGCAAGCTAGAATTGTATTAAGATCTATTCTGTCAGAGAATTTTTACATAGAAAGTGATCTCTGCAACTGACCTGAACTGGAGAAGCAAATTCACTAGAAATTGCTCTGAAGCTCCTCTTGTTCTAGTGTGCCTAAGAAGAGCACTCTCCAGAGGACTACAGGATTACCTTGGAGGAAGTTTCAGAGACTGAACAACTGCATGAGTTGGGACTCTGAACCTTATGATATGATGAACTGATGAAAGGGACATGAAAATGAAATTAAGAAATAGATTGCACCATTATTTTTTGTTAGGGCTACTTACCAAAGGCCTAGTGCTCCCAAATGGCTTCTCTCAATGAGTTCCCCATAGAGGACTGCCCTCTATGCATTTAGATTGTAACAATCCAAAGAAAGATTGGAGTCTTTCTGCAGATCAAAGGTGGGGAATATGAGAAATGATTCATTTGGATCCCTACCCTATTCCAATCAGTATTAATCTGTTTGATATGATTCCATAGGGGGAGTGATTATAAGTTCTATATACTGGGTCCCAGAGTTGTAAACTGAAGACTGTAAGTTCACTTGCTTAATTATAGGAAGTTAATTAAATGCCCTCCACCCTTGTTTCAACTTGTTATGGTGACCACACCTAATGTGATGGAGGTGATTCAACTACATGGAAAGTCTTCTGACTTATTTTTGTACCTCCAGACCACTTTCTCTTGTCCAACATGAGCAGGTGACCATTTTATGACAACTTAGTCAGTGGAGATGCTCCTTGCTTTACCCAAGCCAAGACCCCCTTGTTGACATACCATTTTTTGACTGATACATCATTGTTATCCTTCAAAGCAAAGTCTATCAACCAATGGGATTTTCTATTTTGTGTGGCTCCTCTAGAGTCTTCAAGTATCAAATCTACTATCAAACCTTATAAAAAATAAGGCCCAAGAAGAAGGGGGCATGTCAGATCATGAGGAAGATCTGAGGTCCACTTCACTAGAAGGGACCATGGACCCTTAATAAAGTGCCATTGGCTCAGAGCCCTGCGTTGGTGGTTTTTCTTGGATATTGGGCAATTATGATCCCCACAATTATTTAACTTGAAAAAGTTACAAGTCAAGACTAAAGAGGAAGGAGAGTTGGTGCATGACTTTTTGTTCAATGGAGTTTCTAAAGCTGATATGCAACAAAGTATGAATCAATTCACTGCTACTTGTGCTAATTTTAGCCTAACAATTAACAAGAAAAGAGAGGTTCTCCATCAGCCAGCACCACACCATCCATATGTGGAACCATCATTATAGTAAATCGAGAAATTTTGAAAATGGTGGATAAATTAACTTCTGTTGGCAGTATACCTTCCAGGGATGTACACATAGATGATGAGGTTGACACATGCATTGCCAGAGCTAGCTCAGTGATGGTGAGACTCTGAAACAAAGCGTGGAGGAGAAGAATTAGATTGCCTATCAAATTGAAGATCTTAGGAAGATTCTGAAACTCACCTGGCAAGATAAGATATTGAACACTAAGGTCCTTTCTCTAGCTAAACTGACAAGCTTTCAAATATTACTGCACAGAGTGCAATTCCAATGGGCTGGCCACATCGTATGAACACCAAACATACATTTGTCTAAATGACTATTTTGCAGAGAACTCACACAAAGCAAGCTCTTATCATAGAGGTCAGAAGAAATGATACGAGGAGACACTCAAAGTCTCTATGAAGAGTTTTGGAATGGCTAGAGCAACATGGGAGACACTGGCAAAAGACCACCCTGCATGGCATACCCGTATCAAAGAAAGTGCTGTGCTCTATAAGTGAAGCAGAATCTCAGTAGCTAAAAAGAAATGCACAAATTTAGAGACTATGCTCATGGACTATTTGTGCCTGACCTCTGATAGAGCCTTCTAAGATCTGATTGGTCTGATCAGTCACAGTAAAACACACTGCACCTTGATTCCAACATAGCGATGCTATTTTGGTCCTCTTCAAGAAAGAAGGACAACAACCAATTGGACAGAAGGCCTAGAAGTGGCTGTGCTATGTTTTAATGATTTCAAAGAAAAATGGAAAGGGAGGAAGAAATGGAAGAAGAAGATTAGGAATATCATTCCTCTTGTACCATCATATGGTAAATACAATAAATGACTGTACAAACAAGGACGAAGGGGTGAGAAGAGCAAATGAGACTTGAACTTTACTCTTATCTGGACTGGTCAGAGAAAGGAAGAATACACACGCACAGGTGGGTACAGAAATACACTGCACTCAACAGGAAATAAAAGAGAGAGGAGGAGAAGGAGAAGTAGATGGAGGGCAGATTATGAGAGGGCTTAGTCCTGAGCAAATCAAATTCTAAGAATATATAAGGATGCTGGTAGCACTCCTTTTTTTTTTTTTTTACAGTGGCAGGTAATTAAAAACTGAAGGGTGGCAATTAACTGAGGAATGGCTGAATTGGTTCTGGTTTTGCACTGCTGTGCTGAAGGAAATGGTGAACAGGATGATTTCCGAAAAACCTGGGAAGAGTTTTCTGAATTGGTAAAGAGCAGGGTAGGCAGAACTAGAACATACAAGGACAAACAAATTGTAAAGTCAAAGAACTTTGAAATACTTAGGAACTCTGATCAGCAGAATGACCAACCAAGATTCTGGAAGGATCAATAGGAAACAAGCTAACCACCTTCTGATAGAGAAGTGGCAGAATTAGAGGGCAAAATGAGACATATATTTTTGGACATGGTCAGGGTAGAAATTTGTTTTGCTTTACTATACATGTTTTTAATAGGGTTTTCTTTTTCCTTTTGTTCATAACTGACAGGGTGGAGAAGGCAAGCGAGGGAGTTGGAGAAAAAGAAGGTAGATTTTTGCTTATTGAAAAAAATAATTTTCGAAATAAAGAATACATGATTTGTATATAACTAAAACAAGTTGATCTCAAAAACAGGATAAATAGAGACAGCTTAAGGACCATAAGTCTCTCAAGTGCACATGATGAGTAAAGAAAATCTGAACACAAAAATGCAGGAAATAATACAAGAAAACTGCCCCCAAATTAACACAGGTGTAGTGGATAGAATGCTAGCTCTGGAGTCAGTAAGACTCACTTTCTTGAGTTCAAATCCAGCCTCACTCATTAGCTGCATGACCTTGGGCTAGTCTCTTTACCCTGTTTGCCTTAGTCTTCTCATCTCATATGTAAAATGAACTGAAGAAGGAAATGGCAAATCACTCCAGCATCTTTGCCAAGAAAACCCTCAATAAGGTCACAAAGAGTTGGACATGACTGAAAAATGACTGAACGACAACAATATAAAACTAAAAATAACTGATCTCAAAAACAGGGTGTGTAGACAGTTTAAGGATCATAGGTCTCTCAAATGAACATGATAAGTAAAAAACCTGAACACAATAATGCAGGAAATAATACAAGAAAACTGCCCAGAATTTTTGAATTTAGAAACGAGACTCCCAGTTAAAGGAATCATCAGAGGGCAAACTGCATGATATGTTATGCTTAAATTTAACAGATTCCAGTGACAGGCAGTGAATTATTCAAGTGACCAGGAGAAAGTCCTTCAAATACAAAGGAAAGGAAATTAAAATACCCAATGTCATTCTGAACCAACTAAAAACCACAGGTGAGAACGGAATAATGTGTTCCAAAGAACACAGCAGTTTGGAATGCAAACAAAATTGATACCCCCAAGTGTAGGCCTAATTACCAATGGGAAAAGATGGATATTAAGGAAAAGAGAGGCATTTGAAGCATTCCTTCAAAACCGCCACAACAAACTACGTGAGCAGATGACCTGCTTTAGAAAAAAAAAACTTAACGTACAGAAATACAAGAAAGGCAAACAAATACAGCCATAAGCAGGGTACAAAATAATTTACAAAATAAATACACATGGAGATAAAGGTGAAAATGGATATTAAAGTCAAAGAAGCTGAACTAAAGGAACAGACCTGAAACACCGTGCATTAAACCTTAAAATGCTTGCCTACAGATAAATGAAGGTTTTCTAATCACTTCCTTCATCACTCGTCATGAGTCACTTCTCCATCCCCTTTAGCTTACACACACGGCCATACTCTTAGACTTGATTTGTAATCACAAAGGTACTACTCCTATGTTCAAAAATTCTGGTCCCCTTATCTGACTGCAATCTATTGCCTTTTCATGTCTACTTCATTCCCCTCAGAAAGCCCAACTTTTCATGGTCTTCAACTTCTCAACTGCTCAGTTCTTCCTAGGCCCTCTCCCTTGTACTGGTCAGACTCTTCTCTTTTTGAGAGAATCTTGACAACCTTGGTCAAGAACCAATTCAGCCCTACACTGTCCTCCTCTCCACCTATCTGAGCTTTTGTTCTACATCTCTTTTGTTGGTTCCTCTTCCAGATCAACTCTCCAATCATAGTTGTCCCTTGAGGCTCTCTCCTGGGCCTACTTTTCTCCCTCTATACAACTTCACTTGGTGATCTCATCAGTTCCCATGGATTTAATTACCATTTCTATACTGATTATTTTAAAATCTACCTATCTTGCTCCAAAATCTCTGCTGACCTCCAATCTTACTTCTCCAACTGCCTTTCAGAAATCTTGAACTGGACGACCAGAAGATATCTTGAAATCAATATGTCCAAAACCAGAAGTAATTTGCTTTCCTCTTATACTCCTTTTCCTCCACCTAACCTATTACTGTAGAAGGCAAAACCATCCTCCTAATCTCTCAGGCTCACAACCAGGAGTCTTCCTCAGCTCCTCACCCTCTCTCACCCTACATATCCAATCTGTTTCCATGGCTATCAATCTTACCTTTGCAACATTTCTTGAATATGCCCCTAACAATGCCAATTCTTTAGTGCAGTCCATCATCACTTTAAGCCTTGATTATGGCAACAGCCTACTGATGGGTCTGCTTGTCTCAAGTCTCTTGCTACTCCAATCCATCCTCCATTTAACCACAAAAGTGATTCTCCTAAAGTGCAGTTATGATCATGTCACCCCTTTCACTACTCAATAAAGTACAATGGCTCCCTATTGCCTCTGGTATCAAATACAAGAGAATATCAAGTATGGCCACCCTCCACAAAATTGTTTCAAATAAAGTCGAGAAGATATTTGTCAAGCATTGACTATGTGTGAGACATTGTGCTAAGTGCTTGGGATACAAAGAAATGCAAAATACATTCCTCGTTCTCAAAGTCTTCACAGTCTAATGGGGGATAAATGTAAAAAACGATATACAAAAAAGGACATAAGATAAATTGGAGATAATCTTAGAGAGGAGGCACTAACATCAAGGAGAATCAGGAAGAGCTTCTTATAGAAGGTTGAGTTTTACCTTGGACTTGAAGAAAGTCAGAGTCTCTCAGGAGAGATATAATTAATGTAACATCTAGAAGGGATCCAGTGCTAAATTGAGGAGTTTTTTGAGCACAGAAGAGACATGCATATGTATGTAAGCTGTCAAGAAGCATTCAGAAGACTGAAAATGAGTGAGAATGGGCAACCTTCTGGAGAAGACAAGATGAAATGGGATAACTTCTGCATGAAGAGGGGCTTGTCTTGGTAAGGAGAAGGATCACATTCCATTGCCACAGTGAGGGTCCAGCTGAGATTATGTAACATAAATTTGTAGTGGATTCAGCATAGTTCTATGACTTTCTCCAGCTTCATTCCCCATATGAAGGTGAGGCAGTAGTGAAGGAGGAAATTGTTGTGGAAGGCAAGTAAGTGACATAAGAAAAGAGGGGGAGAAGAAGCAGCTCTTAGTGAATAGGTTCATTTTTTCAGCAAAATACAGGGCAAAATGTTCAGCTGAGAGCATGGGGGGGAGGGATAGTCATAGAAGATTTAATCAGTGATGAAAAAGTTTGGAAAAGCTCCACTGATGAGTAATATAATTAATGAATTAGAGAGGTGAAAATTTATTTCATTAACACAGTGAGGGTCTACTTGAGATTATGTAAGATAAATTTATCATGGGCTTTATGAGTCTGGAAATAGAGCTTTTGTGGATGATGGCAAAGTCAAGGAAGGGTATGATTGCTTCTGTGGAGCTGAAATTGGATGGAAGAATGGGTAAAAATGGGTAAATTCAGGAACAGAGAGGTTAGGGTATTTGATACAGGTCTAGAAATGCTTGTAATAGCATTAAGGACAAGAGAAAAAATTAAAGAGATAAAGATAAGCAAAAGAGGATTTAAAACAGTGGTTCTCAACCTGTGGGTTGAGACCCCTTTGGGGGTCAAACGACCCTTTCACAGGGGTCACACAGGTCGCCTAAGACCATCAGAAAACACATATTTCCCATGGTCTTAGGAACCCAGACATCACTCCTCTATCCATCTCCAGGCGGGTCCACCCACATGCAGATACGCCCACATATGAGTGTTAAAGGGTCATGACATCAGAAAGGTTGAGAACCACTGCTTTAAAACTATCCCTATTTGTAGATAACATGATGACTTACTTAGAAAGTCCTAGGGAATAAGCAAAAGTGCTGCTTGAAATAATACTTTAAGCCAAGATTCAGGCTATAAAATATATCCACAAAAATCATAGAATTTTTATGTGCTTTTGTAGATTAATCCCCAAATATTTTCTACATTTTAGAATTATTTTGAATAGAATTTCCTTTTTTATTATTGCCGCTTGAATTTTGTTATATAAAAAACTCTACTGATTTTCAGAAAATGGAATGTCTTGTCTGAGGAAGAGCAAGGAAACCAGTGTCATTCTTAGATCATGGATAATGTAAAGGAAGTAAGATAAGAAGATTGAAATGTTAGGAAATGGATAGATTATGAAGGGCTTTGAATGCCAAACAAGATCTTATATTTGACCCTGGAAGTAATAAAGTCACTGGAGTTTATTGGCTGGAGGATAGAGGGTGATATGGTAAGACCTAGATTTTAGGATCAATTTGGACATCAATCTGAAAGCTGAGTACAGCATGGATTGGAGTAGGGCAAGACTTGTGACAGGCAGACTCCCAGCAATTTACTGCAAGTCCAGGTGTGAGGTGATAAAGGCCTGCACTAGGGTAGTTGAAATTTCAGAGAAGATTATGGGATGTGAGATAGTGGCAGAAGGCTGTGTCTGGGAGGTTGGTGGTGCCCAAAATAGTAATAACAACATTGAAAGGATTTGGGGGGAAAGATAATGAGCTCTGTTTTGTACATTCTGAATTTAATATGTCTATGGGACACCTAATTTGAGACGTCCAATAGGCAGTTGGCAATAAGAGACTAGCTTTCAGAATAGAAGGTATGCATGCAAATAGATTTGAGGATCATTTATATAGAGACAACAATTGATTCTATGGGAGCTGAAGTAATCACCAAGTAATCCCCAATAGTAGAGAGGGAAAAGAGGGCCAAGGTAAGAGCACTGGGCAATATCCATAGTTAGTGGTCATGACATGGATGAAAATTCACTAAAGTGTAGGAGATCAGGAGAGAACAGTGCCACAAAAATCTAGAGAAGATAGAGTATTTTGAAGAAGATTTTGATCAACAATGTCAAAGGCTGTGATGAAGTTAAAAAAAAGAATGAAGATTTAGAATCGGCAATTTGACTGGACAAGGCAAGAAGTGTTGAGTAATGGTAACGAGCCTTTATGAACTCAGATATTTTAGTTCTCAGACAACAGATATGGTCTGAAACTAAATTTTGAACCTTTTTTAGTCAGAAATTATACTCCAGCAAATCAGCTTTTTTGAGAATCCAAGGTCTCCACATCATGGCAAGGCTTCAGATTAGAGGAAGAAAAACAATCATAGAAGGCCAGAGGCATTTACCAAACTCTTACCTCTCTGGTGTGCTTATCATATTCTACCTTACAGACCTTCTTTGCACATGCATTTTTATGTTCCTTATTTCTTCGAAAGCTCTATTATTTATCTTTGTATCTAGAACCTGGCATAGTTTCTTGCGCATGTTTTGTAAATGTGTGCTGGATGAAATGAACACAAAACAACTCTGACGTCATCAAGATTGTATTAAAAACTAGGACATGACTACAGTGAACAATAATCTAAAGTTCGGTTGAACATGTACCCTCCCAGAGATGAACCATGCTACCTACCAGTGATCCGGAAGCCATTCTCATAGCCTGGTTTTTCAAAAGCAAAGAGCCAGCCGAAGAGGCCTCCAATTGGCGTGAGGGGTAACAGGGCCTGGGCTGCGGGATGAGGGACATCACTGATGGCTATATAGGCTCTCCCATCATTCCCTACAATGTAGGCATGAAGGTCTACTTCACTGAAGGACACTGGAGTATGTCCTACATGGAGATGGCCACTCACTTTTCCATTGACTCGGTGAGGTGCTCCTAAAAGACGAAAAGTAGAGTTATTCCCAGTATCCACAGTCATGAGAGACAAGGACTGTGCAAAAATAATGGATTCCACAGATTATTTAAAATAACTAAATTCTGGGCAAAACATCTCTATTTCTTCCTCTACTGATTTCTTATGATTAATTGAATGATCTATTTTGAGGTTCATGTTTCCTTCTCCTTCAACTCTGGGGCTAACTGGTGTGTGAGGAAGACAAAAGAAATTCTCAGTAAATAGCCCAACATAGTTCTGAGTTGATGTGTCTACATGCAGTCTCCAAGAGACCCTTGCAGAACTGAAACAAGACCAGCCTATAACACTTTACCTTCTAGCAAGCAATGCTTTCCATTTCCATAGTACTTGGACTGGCAGTGGCAGCAGAAGCCAGTGGAATAGTCTGTGCAGAAAGCATGCTGGGAGCATTCTCTGTGTTTTTGTTCACATGTTTCCTTGATGGCAGTTTGATGTGTGAAAACTGAAAATAAAGCATATGGATGTAAAAAAAAGACCAAATTAAAAAGAATAGCTCTTCCAATTGAGTAAAGAAGACTTCACAATAAAATCAGTTGCTATTTGTATATTTGAAAAAATACAAAAATAGGGTTCTGAATGTTGTAGCATTAACATTCAACTGAAGGGAATAAATTTGATTGCTAGAAAAAAGTGATGCCTACTAAGACAGATGGTTACTATTGCTTAATTCATAAGGCAAAAACTCAGAAAAAATCACCTACAATACAATATACATTTTTAAAAACTCTACAAGGCATTGTGGTAGACATTGAGGGAGGAAAAAAAAGTTAAATAAGATACCATTTCTGCCCTCAAAGAGCTTATAATCTCCTACAATAGTAGGAGAGATACTAATGATCAAAATAAGAAAATATACATTTATTCTTATTTTTCTGATTTTTAAAAATACAAACATGGTATAGTTTTTCAAATGTTTTTTCTACATCTTTGTTTTGTTATTAATATATTCTATTATGTTTATAGTTTTTCAATATACAATAACCCTATATTTGTGGAAATCCATTTAAAACATTGCTGTAGTCTCTTTGTTAACTTATTTAATAGTTTTGAATCATTATTTATTAGAGATATGTCTATACCTCCCCCTCTCTCATTATTCCTCCCTGGTTTAGGTTTCAAGAACATATTGTAAAAGAAGGAACTTGGTAAAATTTCTTTTTTTCTATTTGTGCAAATAATTTATGTATTACTGGCATTAAATAATCTTTGGATACTTGATAGGATTCACTGGCAAATCCAACTGATTCTGAATTATTTTCTTGAGAAGTTCATTTATGAACTTTTCAGTTTATTTTTTTCTGGGACTGGGTAATTTAAATTATCTATTTTTTGTTCTTTTCATTGGAATATTTGGTATTTTTGTAAACATTCATTTAACTTGTTTATCATTTTATTGTTATCATACAATTGGGCAAAATTATTTCAGATAATTTACTTCATCTTTTTTTGAGATTTTTTTTTTGCGTTTTCATATTTTAATTTTATTTTCTTTTAAAAAAAGGTAATTTAATGATTTAACTGTTTCAAAACAGTATAAAACTGCTTTAAAAACCTGTTTCATTTATCAATCAATTCAATATACTTTCAATTTTGTTTATTTTTTCTTTAATTTTCAAAATTTACATTTTCATGTTTAATTGAAATTTTTAGTTAGCTGGGTTTTTCTTTCCAATTTAATTGGTTGCCTTCCCAGTTAACTTATTTGCCCTTTCTCTCTTGTTTTGATAGAACTACTTAAAGAAATTCCCCTAAAAACTGCTTTAGCATTACATATGATGTCTCCTTTATATCATTTTATTTAACAAAATAATTTGTTGTTTCTATGATTTGTTCTTTGACAAATAACAAATGCTCTTTGAATGCTTTATGATTAAATTATTTAGTGTCCTTTCAAGTGTGAAACCTTTGTTTAAAGTTTCTTTATTGATTATAATGGTTGTTGTACTAGGGTTAGCAAAGGATCTGCTTTTTTTTCTCTTCTACATTTATGAAGTTTTTATGCTATGAACATATAGCTTGATCTGGAACTTTATGCTAAGGGCATGCTTCACCCTTTCCCATACTCATGCATGGGGTAATCAGACTTTGTTTGGTCATGTAAAGCCAAGCACAAGCAGCTTTCCAGAAGAATGCTACTGTGAACAGTTTTTAAGGTTCTGATTACACAGTATAGTGAACACTATTTATTCCAAACAAATCAGAGCAAAACATTCACAGTAAATCAAGGCACAGCATTCACAATGTTAAACTTATCACAGAAAATCAAAATATAGCATTTACAACAACTTATCATAGAAAATGGCCACAAACTTTTCACCACAGTGGTCACAAAGTTTTCAACAAAGAACAATCATTTAGTAAATCACAAAAGCCTTAATTCAATCACCAAGTACAATAGTCAAAGTTCTCCACTCATGGGGCATGCTAAGTTAACTTGATCAGTCACTTATTCAGTCATCATTCACTAAGTATAATCATTTAGTCAATCAATCATTCAATCAACTCAATCATTCAATCATCCTTCATCATTCAATATTCAATCATCAGAAAATACACAGACCCTCTACCCCTAGGTCACTAGTAAATTTACAATTTCTCAGTCAGTACACAGTATCCAAGTAAAGTCTTCTTTCAGCTTGACTCAGAGTGGTTTTTCAGATTCCCTGGATCCCCTTCCATGGTCCCGGATCCTACCTGGATTCACCAAACTGTCACCTGGGTTCAAAGGCAGACATCTCCCAGGTCCTTGTCCAGCTCTCTGTGCAGTTCCAGCTCCACATTGGAACTCACAGTGTCCAGTCCATCTCAAATCCTTTACACTCTTTGTTCCTGGGAAGACAAGGCTTAACAAAGCCACAAACAGGTGCATACAAAGTACCAGCATCACAGTCATGCTTCCTCAGTCTTTTGGCAGCTCTGGCTGGCCCTCGGACTCAGAAGAAGTTTCAGCTGGTTCCCAGAATCAAAATCACTCCATTCAGGTTTTCAAAATCAAAATCATTCTCTCCAGCCTGGGAGTGGGGGTGCTTTCCTCTTCAGCCTCATCAGCAATAGCTGCTTCTGCCTCCAGGAAGGTTACTCCAAGAAGATCTGTCTCTCCCTCTCTGGGGCTTTTCCTTATATACAGTATTGCCACTCCCAGTTCAGCCCCTTCCTGTTACATCAGCAACAGGACACAAGAATTCATACCTTCTGTTTCTTTAACAGAGGCTTAATGTGAACTAGGTGCTAAGTACCTCTTAGCTTATCAATACAAAAGGAACTTCAAATCTCATTACTGTTACAGGTCATGACCTCAGTTTCCTGTGCTCTTATCACTGGCTTTTATCTTCCTCTAGTTGGTCTGAGATCAAAGCACTGGCAGTTTCAGTGTTCCTGGTCAGAGCTTTATAATTGGTTGCCTCTGGTCATGGCTCTCAGTCTTCCATCCCTACCGGGCATTATATGGGCTTCAGTCCTCCCTAAGGCTTCTCTAGTAGATTAATGTTTCTTCATTCTCTCCCAGACTACACCAATTAGGATGCTGCCATGATCTCCCATCCCCCTTGGGGCTTCCCTGGTTATACCATTGCTATTGTCTCCCTTCTAACATATGCTTTTTCACATGCATTCATGGGGGCTGTGCTGGCAAGATCTTCTTTAAGTACTGTCTTCTGACTGTCCTTTGTGCACTCCAGGACTGGATTAAAGGGCTTGAGTTGTTACCCTTGTTGGGGCACTTTGGGAGAGTAAGGCTCATCTTCTCTTTTTCATACAACATGTTAATGAGAACTCAACACCATTTCATCTTAGATTTTTTTTTAATAAAGAAGAGGTAAACCAAGAATAGTCTGATATATGTGCTAGATTTTTGGAAAGCATATTTCAAACATAAAAAGAAAGGATACAGTATAGCAGGGATGAAAATTCTGCAAGAAACCTCACCCCCGGCAGGCTGTTTGATTCTGGAATGAGAGAGACGATTATTCATCAGTCATTCAGCAGACAAAAGGAAATTTACTTAACCACAGTAAAAGGATGTTAAACAAAGAATTGCATTTAGAATACCTCAAGTTGATTTAGCTGAGCAAAGTTTCCCTGCTTCTGGGTTACTTCATGGTCTGCCAGCCAAGAATCATAGCACCCCTGGAACTCCTCATCATTGTTTAGTACCCAGACAACAAGGAAGTAATATCAACAGTCTAAGCTAGCAGTTCTCAACCTGTGGGTTGCTACCCCTTTGGGGGTCAAACAACCCTTTCACAGGGGTCACAGGGCTGCCTAAGACCTTTGGAAAACACCTATTTCTGATGGTCTTAGGAACCGAGACACTGCTCCTCTATCCCTCTCCAGGTGGGTCCACCCACATGCAGATACACCCACATACAAGTATTAAAGGGTCACAGCATTCGGAAGGTTGAGAACCACTGTATTAGACTGAAAAAAAGTTAACATTTTCCCTATTTTTTTTTTCCAAAATTTTTATTTTTTCTATTTTTCTTAGACTGTAATTGTTAAGTTTCTGATAGGTTTCCTTACAAGTAAAAAGTTTGCCATAACTTTTGCTTGTTTCAATGCTTATTTGCTGATATATATTTTATTGCTCTATGCAGAATGAGCCATGGATCTCATAGAAGTGTGGATTTTATATCTTTAAAATACTAGCACCTGGACAGTACTATGATAGCACATAAATGTTGACCTTATCCTCTTAGCAGACTGAAAATGTGCCTTATTTGTGACATGAATCCAGAGATCTCATCTGAAATCTTTATGAACTGCAGATTCATAAGATAAGGTTTGTCTGCTGGCTTAGAAATCCTGAATAATCAATTCATAAATGTATAATCCCTTTTGGGGAGTCCTACATATTATTGAGGACTTTTCTAAGTTTATTTTTCCTTATCTGAACCTGAGTGTCCTAGTGATGGATGAATTAGAAACTCCATTTGGGTTACTTTTGCTGTGAGGTCTGTAAGTTGTCCATCTAACTGTATGTCATAATCTGAACAGTAACCATTCTTCATCTTTATTTCCTAGCAAGCTTTACTCCTTTGGATCTTTGGACTAGACTTCATCATGGTCATACTCCATAGGAACCCCATCATCAAGCAACTCTTCATCTAGCAATATTGCATTAGACTTGAAGCTCACACCTCATTAGTAGTCTCGGCCTTTTGGAGTGGAAGACAGAGCAAAGAATTTCTCCTCAAACCTCCATTTTAAAGAAGACTTCGAGGTCAGCTATCTCTTTATTTAACCCTTTCCATAGTACTTTGGATCTTTGAACTGGACTCCTTCATTTTCATTCCTGGATATCTTGTTCCTTCCTCCATCCCCTTTTTGTCTTTTCTTTTGTGTGGTGTCTTTCCCCTTAGACTGTGAGCTTCTTGGGGGTAGGGACTATCCTTCTTTTTGTATTTGTGTCCCCACAGTGGGTGCTTAATAAACGTTTACTTACTGATTGACTCATTCACTTGTTTTTTTCCCCTGTGTAGATGGTTAAACCAAACTCTTTTGAGTGGTTTACAGTTCTCCGGGACTTTCCAATATTCGAGGACAACACCCAGGACAACATTGTAGGTAGATACAATCATTTAGAAGACCTCAATATACATGGGGACCCTTCAACTTAACTCTTTGCTGGATCTCTCCCATCATTTTAGTAAACACATTTTGTGAACATGCTTCTCTGTTTTAGATGTCTTTTGAATAAGGTGTCCTTTGTTGCTATGTAGTTCCAGGAATATTTAATAATTTTGATATATAGATGAGAGAGAGGTTGTTGGAAGAGAACCTTCATGGTGCTGTTTTGTTCTAATGAATCAAATGATCTAAAAAAAATTAAACCGTATGCCCAATGGATCTCTTTTATTCTCTATCTCTTTTAGATATGGTCTCTTATAGGACATTGTCTGTGAAAGCCTACTCCTTCTCTATTAATGTCCTCAGTGCATGTATATATTATTATAAAATTTTCATATAGATGGAAAAGTAAACACATAAGTTGTCAGTTGCTAATACTTTCTTAATGAACTTTTCTAGGATGGTGGGGGATTATTATATCTGAAATTCTTTCCAAACCTTTGATATCTTCACTCCTTGAGATACCTTGGGAATTAGTCCATCAACATCTTCACAATTGTGTTGCCTCCAACATGGATTACCTCTGTTTACACTTAGTGTGATTCACTTTCTTTCCTCAATATTTTTTCTCTTTAGTATCATTTCTACATACTCCCACAAACATGATGACGGTAAGAATCCAAGCAAAAGGACTTTTGGTTGATCTGGCAATATGGAAGGTCATAAAGGCACTCAATTCTCCACTTCCACCCCAGGAAATATATGAAAATAACACCAGATGGAGCAATGATAAAGAAAATTGAAGAGAAACAGAAGTATGGACCTTTATCTAATCCAAAACTGTATCCCCTAACCCCACACCCAATAGTCAGGAGCCAATATCAGAGTAGAATCACACCAGGAAAGCCTGCACAAGCCCTTGTAAATGGACCTGAAGCCTGTAGGCTTTGTGAGAGAGACTGGACTACAGAAGCCAGTGTGCATTCTGGCAAATTTAGCTCAGGACTAGGATCACAAACCAGCCCACGCTCCAGTAATCAGGTATTCATATTGGAATGAGAAAGAAGAGATTATACACAAGAGAGTTTGGTATAGAAATGTATTGAACACAATAAGGAAACAAATGGAAACAGAAAAAGGAAACAATGAGGTTTAAGAGCTAAGGTACTGCTACATTTGTAGCCCAGCATCAGTATTATCATGGAGGCTCTTCCCTGAATATCAACTAGCCACAGATATTATAGAACTAGGTATACTCTCAAATTGTTCATAAGGAATTTAAGGAAGGGGGAAAGAGGAAGCAAGGACCTTTCAAAGTCCTGAATTTAAGCTCCTCTGCCTTCTTTATAGACTCTGATAATTTCTGTTTCCAGAGCTGATGGAGCTACCACTGGTCCATGGGCTTGCTGGCATTTTA
Organism: Pseudochirops cupreus; assembly: GCA_028627135.1. NCBI lineage: Eukaryota > Metazoa > Chordata > Mammalia > Diprotodontia > Pseudocheiridae > Pseudochirops > Pseudochirops cupreus. The sequence continues at coordinate 366,695,640 of CM053582.1, read as the reverse complement.
TAGCAAACTGAGAGATTACTGGTGATTCCTTTCCCTTTACTGCCCTTCCCTTTTGCCTCTAAGTTGGGAGAAAGTGGATTCTGGTAACTGATCAATTTCTCAGATTCCCTCTCCCCTTTTTCTCATTAGGGAGAAATGACTGAATGAGGGAAGTTATCCTGGCTTCTGTAATTGGAAATATGTTGCATTTAGCTGCCATTATTTCCAAGGAACTATATTAATCAACCTTTTCATGCTCCCTCTTTTTTTTGACTGGGACTTGGTGTTTATTCTCTCGCTACTGTTATACCATTGTTTTGTGACAGAAATTAGTGGCAGAAGCAAACTTATTTTGTGTTTAATTTTATTTGCTATGCTAGAAGTAATAAAGAGCAATCTGGATAAACACGGTAGACAAATCCATCTCTCTCACTGGAAAGAACAGGTAGGCTACTTTCCCCCAGGACATTACAAACTTAGGATCAGCAAGTAATAGTTTTCCTTAATCAGTGAAGGCAATAAGAAGAGTAAATAAGAAATGGGAATAGCAATTAATAACCTGAAGCAAATTATATTTTACTAGACTACAGATATAAGTGACAAAGAATCTAGAACGAAGAGGGAAAGAAGGGCTTGTTTCCATGGACACCACAGGTTCCTGTTGTGCTCCTTTAGCAGCACGCTCCTGGATCTTCCTTGCTGTACTGCCTTTTTTTCATCAGCTTAACGGTGGGTGGAAATAGTTACAGGATGATGGACTATTCTCATCCAATGGAACCCATCACTAATATTTGCCTTGCTGAAGCAAAAAGAAAGAAATTACAAGAACCTGCAATGAGAGTCTGGACTTCGTGGAGAAGGAGGAATAGGGAAGTAGGAAAGAAACAACTTCAATTACAGATTATTAGTATGTATCAAATTTCTTCTCTTTCTTTACCTCCTCCTTTGTAAGAAAGGTAATGGGGGTGTGTTAAAGAGAAGAAAAACTGTAAGATATGATGAACAGAAATAAATAAATAACAGTCACAGTGGATGTGAATGGGATGGACTCAACAATAAAAGAAGAATGAATTAGAAAACAGAATCCAACAATCTGTTGTTTACTGAAAACCCACTTAAATTTAAATATTCACAGAATCACAATAAGGGTAGAAGTAGAACTTATTAGAACTCAGGCCAATTTAAAAATAATAAAAGGGAGCAGCAATCATGACCACAAATGAGACGGTAGTAAAAATCCATAAGACTGAAAGAAATGAACTGAGAAACCAGTTTTTGTTTAAAGGTGTTATAAATAATGAAACAATACCAAAACTTAATGTGTATTCAGTAAATGTCATAGCATCAGCATACATGAAAGAAAAGTTAATTGAATTTTTCAAAGAAAATGATAACAATAAGACACTGTATCAAAAATTCAGTACACAAGCAAAGTAGTCCTTAGAGGAAAATTTATATTGCTAAATATGTCCATCAAAAAAAGAGAGAAACTATCGATGAATTGGCACACAACTAAGAATAATTAGAAAAGCAAACATTTTTTAAAAATTGCAATTAAAACACAAAATAGAAATTCTGAAAATCAGAAAGAAAATTTAAAACAAAATAATCTATGGAATTGTTCAATAAAATTAAGAGTTGTTTTTTTAAATCCTAAAAATAATGCACTACCTGATTAAAAAAAATAAATTGTTAAAATAAAAATAGGAGGACAATTCACAATGCTTGAGAAAGAAATAAAGGAATTTACTAAAACCTATTTACCTGATTATATGCCAACAAAACAACAAATTAAGTGCATAAATATTTTACAAATATATAACATGAATTGAGAAACAGAACATGAAATAGAGCATTTTAAATATACAAATCACAGGAGAAAAAAAAAGCTGAGCTACCCATAAAAGAACTCTCAAAAAACCCCTGCCAAAACCAGGATCAGCTCACTTTACAAGTAAATTCTACTAGATAGTTTATTAGATCTAATGCTTTTAGTTAACAAAGTCATATATATGTGTGTGTATTTATATATACATATATACATAATTCATTATATATTAGCTAATCGAATCTTTGTAACAACCATGACTAAAATAAAAAAATGTTTTATCATTGAGTGTATTTTACAAATGAAAAAAAATAATGTGATTTACCCAAAGTCACATGGTACCCTCCTTTTGAGAGCCTTTTTCCAAATCACAGTATATTTCTACATTTTTTTCTAGTAGAAAAGGAAAATAAGATGGTAAAAGGAAGATTTGTCTTTGGAGCAGTGGCTTAGTAAGAGTATTTATTTTTTACCTTTTACCTCTTACTGTTTCTGATTTGACTGTTCATGAGTAAGAATATAAAAAACATATTATCCTATGATGAATTTTATTTTTAATTAAATTTTCTTTATCAATTTGATATTAAGGTTTTGCATTTGTAGAAATGAAAAGTATTTTCATAATAATGATTACCAGGGAGAAATGATTATCCAGAGATGGAAGAGAAATTGGTCAATTCACACAGAATTCTATTACTCTATTAATTAATTGCTTTAAATAGAATATATTCAGTATTTCACTCCTTGCCTCTCACTGGAATCAATGAGTCATGGTGCTAAAGACTAAGTACCAGGGGGACAAATACCACAGCTGCATGAGGCATTAAAAAAAAATAGGAACAAGTATTCAACAATTTTCATGCATGGGCATAATTAAGAACTCTATCGGTGTACACCGACTGAAGACTCAAAAAGTAAAATGAAAAGGCTGATTTTTGCCAAACTTTTAAACCCCAAATGATACATCATACTTTTGAGCCTAGAAGGAGTGAACAACTCCATTTCTTTCCCCTCATTTTATGGAACATGACTTTTAATAACATTATTTGTGATTATTAATGGATTAAGAGATTCAAAATAGAATCTGTCTGCCTAGATATATCTGCAAAAAGTAATCAGTCCTTGATACAAAGGATTTTGGAGATTGTTTCAAACTTCTGAATTTATCAGCTTATTTAATAGGAAAATGTTGATTCTATGCAAACTAGTTTTAAAACTTAGCATCCCAGACTTATAATATACTTACCGCCAGTTTTGAAATTCCTATCTTCTTCCATTCCCATAACATACCTCCCATGATTCAATGGTGGTGTATTTTCTGGAAAACGATAATCTGTAAGAACAACTCCCTCAGAATAATCTGAAACAGCCTCCATTTCTGAAGACATGGTTTCACCATCTGCATAGTGTTGGATAGTTTCATTTTTAGGATAGAGTGGTGAAGCTTCTATTAAGTGATCCAGGAATTCTCCCTCGGTGTCTGGTGGAACTAGGCTTTTAATTCCTTTTTGCTGAGAAGGCTCAGTGTGGCCTTGTGACATCAGAAAAAGTGCCTCTCTCTCCAGTGTCCCTTCTTTAATTTGATGATACAAGGAATCAGATTCTGTTTTAGGAGATAATGGCCAATGATGAGGTGCTGGATATAGCGATTTGAATTTTAGCTCTGAGTCCACTGGAGAGAACATACTATCATGGTTTGATTCACTATGATCTACTTGACTATAAGAACTGGCAGCTAAGTCAAGTAAAACTTCTGTCTTGCTGCGTCTGTTTGATAATAGTTCTCGTCCCCTGGGTGAGTGTTCACTTTCATCAGCATCCTTATTATAAAAAACCTTAACAAAATCCATTTTCTCTTCAGTATAATTACTTTCCAGGACACTGTACTCTGTAGAATTATTAAGAAAATGCTCTGGTGAACGGGCTATGGAAAGGTTTCCTCTGAAGTTTGCAGGTTCAATATTATCCATTTGGAACGTGCTGCCAATGTGAAAAGCCCATACTCCAGGAATGCCCAGGTTACTTATTCTAAATAAAAAATGAACAATTAGGTAAAGCTATGACATTTAAAAAAATATAAGTTTTTGAATATTCTTGTAATGTTAATTCACCTTGCTTTAAAATATAATTAAGTGTTTTGCTGTAGATCAACAGGTCAAATCCATAGGTTTTAAAATGAGATGAACCAAACAAATTTGATAATGAAAGGGAACATACCACAATTTTCTTATAAAATATCTTAACATCCCTTCAGAGGCTCTGTGTACATATAGTACTCAAAAATCTGACTGAAAAATTTAGTGAATAACCCATTACTTTTCAATCAGATTTTCTGCTTATCACCAAGACAGCAAAATCTTGACATCTGGAAACAACAAAATTCCATGAGGGCAGGAATTATGCCTTACTTATGTTTGCATTACTTCAGTAAAACAAGACAAAAAAGTACTGAATTTAGTAAAAGAGGACCTGGGGTCAACTCTCATTAGATATGCTGATGATTAACCAAGTCATTGAACTTATCTAGAAGATTGGATCAGGTAGCCTCTAAGTTCCTTCCTGGCTCTACTCCTATGATTCACATATGGATTCTTAGTAAATATTCATTGAATTTAATTGATTCGCATGAGTGAATAATTCACTCTTCACCTGGATTTTTAGTATCATTTAACATAATTGGGAATGTTAATGGTTATCAATCCCTACCAAAGATTGAAAAAAAATTTGGAAGAACTTTTCCATCAGAATAGAGTGAAAGAGCCTCCATTTCTGAAGATAAATTTCTCAACTTATTTTTATCTTAGAAAATTTTTATTTCCATAATTGTGATTTTGGTTCAGCTCAAATGCATAGAAGAATAACTAAATGTTAAATATTAAATTATTAAATTAAATTAAATATTAAAATTCTATGGGGAAAATGGCAAAATACAAAGTTAATATGGAATAACAGAAAGAAGCTTAATCAAAATAATAGAAATTGTGAAACTTTAAAAAAAGTATTTCTGGTCTAGAGAGTTAACTGTTAGTTTCCCTTTTTAAAGAATTATGTATTCTTTTCTAAAGAATACTTTATATATAGATTTTCTTCAGCTTTCAATTGAAGCATATCCAATTAGCTCAGTAGTAACAATTGTGTTTTGTCTACTAAAGAATATTCTAGGGGTGGCTAGGTGGCACAGTGAATAGAGCACCAGCCCTGGAGTCAGGAAGACCTGAGTTCAAATCTGACCTCAGATATTTAACACTTACTAGCCATGTGACCTTGGGCAAGTCACATAACCCCAATTCCCCTGCTTTCCCACCTCCAAAAAGCAAGAACAAAAAAATAAAAAAATAAAGAGTATTCTAGACACCCTCTGGTTTTCTACTGAAACATATCAAGTAGTAATAATTCTTAATAGGATACAATAATACATCTTTATTATCACAATCATTTAGGACCTGATTTATGTACCCAAATCCAAAGTGTACAAAAATGAAATAAGCAAATTTATTTCATTAAGTCAGCTTATTGCATTTTGGCACATCCAAAAACTCTATAATGCCCAAAGCCATAGGATTTCCACAAGAATCAATCAATACAGAATATGGGTTAATGTCCATAATTATCACTTTCCCTGCATTTTCTGCATTATTACCACTTTCTTAAGTCTAGGTAACCAACAAAACAATAAACAAATGCTTCTTTGTGAAGCTTGCCAATTTCTGTGGTTCCTTTGTTCACACTGAAAATTTAACAATCAACTTTTTCTCCAGGGGTGTGATACAGCACTCCTCTGCATACAAGTGACTTCTTGTAATTTTTGGTAGGATAGTAACAGAAATAAATAAAAAATGAATGATATTAGTTAATTCTATCTAAAGACTAATGATATATGGCCTCTAATAAGGAAAATAGGCATGCTGTTGGAATGAGAAGTTTTGTTATTGAAGGCCTGGTCTTTTGCCACGTTATTAACCTTTCTTACATACAACAAACATACTGTTTAGCGATCTTGAAGCCTTGTAGTTTCCAAAAGCTCATCAAATTCAAGTACATGAAAGTTTAGGTAAAACAAAAAACTGAGTGAATGTTTATTACTTACTGGGAGAGATTTTTCACAGATTGTTCAGTGCTAGTTACACTATAATAAAGCCCTTCTCTCTTCTGATAGCCATCTTTACCTCGGCTGAAACCCACTCTGGCTGGGAGTTCAAGCTGTATATCATAAGATTCTTTGGGATGAGTTCCAAAGAACTGAAGGCCATTGGTAGGATAAAGGAAGAGAGCATAGGTGTCAAACTCATCAAATGCTAAGACTACCTGAAAAGTGTTCAGCTGTGAAAGAAAACAGAAAATGAGTTAGAGACAAAACCTCCCTAAAAACATGGATACAGTACATTGTAAAATACTATAGATTTTTTTCTATTAAGAGTTACTAACATCAAATTTCTCAAAATTACTCTAATCTAAAACACTAGTAGTATTTTGAAAATGTAATTTCCTCTGTAATTCTGTTTAATTTCATTCCCTGAGAGAAATGAACTTAACCCTTATCTTGAGAAGAAACGGGAATAGAATTCTTTAAAAAAAAAACCACCTCAATTTTAACTAGGATTATGGAAGAAGTGAATATTGGAATTACGTTCCTAAAACTAATGAGAAGTCACTAATTGTACTAATGATTAAAGGTGACTTTGCTTCAATATTTCTCATATCTCATATGTTATAAATAATTGTTTTTGTTTTTATTTTATTGTTTGTTACATTGTTAATAAACACTATTACCAATGGAGGTGGAGGCAAGATGGCAGAGGACTTGCTTGAGTTCTCCACAAAACCCCTCTAAATACCTGTAAATGACTCTAAACAAATTCTAGAGCTACAGCACCCACAAAATGACAGAGTAAAACAAATTATCAGCCCAAGACAACCTGGATGGCTGATAAGAAGGGTCTATTACACCAGTCTGGGAGTGGAACACAGTCTAGCCAGGCTGAAGCAGGGGTGGGGGGACTGAATTCAGGGGACTGAATCAATGCCAGCTATGGTAGTTTCCAGACTTCTCAACCCACAAATGCCAAAGATAGCATAGAAAGTCAGTGGGAAAACTCTGTGGGACCTGGGTCAAAGGGGAGCATGGTCTCACCCTAGCTCCAGGGTAGTGCAAGTGGTGGTGGCTGTAGCAACAGCAGCAGCAGTGCCCACAGACTGAGAGGGATCCAGAAGCTGATACAAAACCCCTGACACCTAGAGTACATACACCCCAACCCCCACCGGAAGCAGAGTCCTACCTTGACAAAGAGTTAGAAAGTCAAGTATTTGGCTGGGAAGATGAGCAAACAGCATTAAAAAATACCTCAGACTATAGAATCTTACTTTGGTGACAAAGAAGATCAAAACATACAACCAGAAGAAGACAACAAAGTCAAAGCACCTACATCAAAAACCTCCAAGAAAGAGTATGAATTGATCACAGGCCATGGAAGAGCTCAAAAAGGATTTTGAAAATCAAATAAGAGAAACAGAGGAAAAATTGAGAAGAGAAATGAGAGTGATGCAAAAATCATGAAAAATGAGTCAACAGCTTGCTAAGGGAGACCCTTCAAAATACTGAAGAAAATAACACTTAAAAAATAGATTAACCCAAATGGCAAAAGAAGTCCAAAAACCAATAAGGAGAAGAAAGCTTTAAAAATCGGAATTGGCCAAATGGAAAAGGAGGTCCAAAAGCTCACTGAAAAAATTATTCCTTAAAAATTAGAAAGGACCAAATGCAAGCTAATGACTTAACAAGAAATCAAGAAATTATAAAACAGATCCAAAGAATGAAAAAATTGAATACAATATGAAATAAATACTACAACCAGAAACTTTGATATTTATTTAAGAGTAAGAGAATAGTGGGCTAGATAGAGAGAGAAAAATGAACAAATGCTTATGGGAAAAGATGTAACCAGTTTATTTTAAACACAATACTTAATAAACTGGGGGGGGGGGGCTCAGAGTGCAGTGATTAAGTGAGATGTAATTTTAGTGATTAATGTGGTAATATAAAAACATATCCATTGATTAGTATTCTCAGAAAGGTAGATGGTGCAATGGATTAAGTGCTACACCTGGGATCAAGAAGAATTGAATTCAAATCTGACCTTAGACTTTTACAAGGAGTCTAACCCTTGGTAAATCACTTAAACCACATCTACTTCAGTTTCCTCAACTGTAAAATGAAGATAATAACATCATCTACTTCCCAGGGTTGTTGTAAGGATTAGAGAAGATATTTTTTAAAGTGCTTAGCACAGTATCTGACAATAAATACTTATTTCCTAACTTCCTTATTATGGTTACTTATTACCCTCATTATTTAGCATGAATAAGGAAAACAAGTTAGAAGCAGGTATGAAAAGGACTGCCCATTCTACCTAGGTTATATGTGAAATCATATAGCCTCTGAAGTCCTATTACATGAATGAAATGCATATGTGCTCTGAGAGATAACAAAACCTAGGAGATTCAGAGTCTGTCCTAGAGCTAGAAAGACCTGCATTCAAGTGCTCCCCTTGACATATACAATATGACCTTAGGCAAGTCACTTAACCTCTCAGTATTCTAGGCAACTCTTTAAAAGTATAACAAATAAAGTACCAGCTTACAAGAGTGGAGGGAATTCTTTACCTGTATCAATGAATAATTCCAAACCCTATCCCTATATACAACCTACAATTCATCTGAGAGATAGATTGGCAAAAGCTGGGATGACTAGAGACTACAGGGTGAGGGAGGTACAATTCTTTTTGATTCCTCTTGGTTTTGAGGCCAAGGGAGACTGCTTTTGAACAGGAGCTAAAGTGTTTGTTGGGGGGCTGGCCTTCATTTTGCCAGACTAACTGAAGTGCAGAGTGGTGGGAAGTCTCTACTTACCAAACCAAGAGTGGAAGACATTGTACAGAGAGTGGTAGAGGGAGGAAAGGCAGTAATCAAACACAATTGACAGTAAGTGAAAAGGAAATGGTCACAGACTTCAGAAAATTAATCAAGTGGAAGATGAAATTATGTTGTTGATGAGATAGCAAAGTTAGTTGGAAGTTCCCTTTGCTTCATCTGCACTTTACCAGGATCTTAGACTGTGGAAGCCACCACCCTGTTTGCTCGTCCAACCAAGTCTTTCCTAGTACTCATTCAGAGAAAGAAGATAGGGTAAGGAAAGAACATAACAGGGATCCAAACACTCATTTCCAGATTCAGTGTTATGGTAGCCTACAATTGGAAAGATGTTCCTTAGCTGAAGATCATCTGGCCACTGCATTAATCAGAATTCTTAACTTATTCAGTTGTTTTCCTTCCCATTGTTGTTTTTTTAGTGTTCTCTTACCTCTTTTCATTTTACTCTGCATTAGTTCATACTTTATACTTTATCTTCTTGTCTAAAATTATCTTTCATCTTTTCTTATGTTGTAAATAATATTCAATTATATTAAAATAATGCAATTTTGGAGCTACTCACAATTTATGAACCTCCCCTTAGATTCTCCTTTGCTTTATTTTCCCTTCTTTTTCTTTCCTCTTCAGGATCAGGAAGTTTCTTTTGCTAGTGACTATTCCCTCCCTTATATTATCCTCTTTCTTCCTAACCCCATTTCTCTTTTAAGTTTTGTATTTTTACATCAAAACATTTGTGTATGTATTTTATTCACCTTTGTCTAGTTCAGATAATAGTGAAATGCTGCTCATGAGCACTATTGCTCTACCTTCTTACTCAGTTTGTATACTTTCCCTCACATACACCAATTATAAGGAATAGTAAACTCACTCTGTTTTTCCTCCTTGCTACACTAGTATATTCATTTTATATTATTTTCTCTTTCCTCTCTTAAAACTTTCAGAACATAAGCAATTCACTCCTAGGTCCCCTGTTTTTCTTACTGAATTCCTTCAATAGTCTTTGAAGATATTAGTACAGTATGAAGGAACACATTTTTTTTTCAATTAGCAAGCATTTTAAAAATTAATCTGCCCTTTTTACCCTTTCACTGAGTAATTTTTAAAAAACTCCCAAAACAAAGCCCTCGGTACATAGCTGCATAGTTTAAAAAAAACACAACAAATTTCCATATCAACCACATCTGAAAATGTACATTTCTGTATGCCTTTTAAAATCTAATGACCTCTCCATCAGGAAGATAGGAGTCTGCTTTATCTTCATGTCTTTGGACTCCTGGTTTAGCATTGCATTGACCAGAGTTTTAAAGCCTTTCAAAGTCATTTTTCCTCATAATGTATTGAACAGATTGTACTCCTAGTTCAGCTCACTTCAATCTGCATCAGTTCACAGAAATTCTATGAAATAATTAATACCACTCTTTCTGTTGCACAATAATACTGCATTACATTTATAAAAATTAGTTATCCATTTTCAACAGAAAAATATCCTCTTATTTCTATTTTTGATATTAGAAAAAAAGCGGCTGGAAACATCTTGACGCTTCCCTCTCCCTTTGATTTCTTTGTGTATGTGGAAGTTGAAAAACTGTGTTCAAGGATATGAACATTTTAACAAATTTGAGGCACAAGTTTCAAATTACTGTCTAGAATGGCTGGACCGATTTATAGCACTACCAAGAGTTCAGGAGTGTGCTTGTTTTCTTATAAAAATTCCAGTTTCTGTTATTTTCTTCTTTGATAAATATGGAAAAGAACCTCAAAGTTGTTTTACTGCATATTTTTAATTTAGATAATTTTCATATGATTGTTGATAGCTTGATTTCTTCTTCTGAAAACTCTCTTTATATCTTTATCTACCTGGGATTACAAATGGGAATCAGGCTTATAAATGTGAATCACTTTTTAGACATGAAACGGTTCCCAAAGAATTTTATTGCAAATAGTTTTACCCATTTACCCATGTTGCTTCAAATTTTTCTACTAGATTTATTTATTCAACAACCTCTAAATTTTATGCGATCAAAATTGTCCATGTTATCTTATGGGTCCTCTCTATGACTTCTCTAGTAATGAACTCTTTCCCTATCCATAGTGTTAAAGGTATTTTTTCCCTTGTTCTAATATGTTTATGAGGTAAATTTTTATATCTAGGCCATTTGTAGTTGATGTATGGTGTGAGATATGGATCTGAACCTAATTTCTGCCAAATTATCAGCCAATTTTCTCAGGAGTTTTTGTACAATAGCGAGTCCCTCTCAAAGAAACTCAGATATTTGAATTTATAAACCATTAGGTGGTTCTTTTCATATTCAGTATATTGTGAGCCTAATCTGACTGACCTCTCTATTTCTTAACCAGTACCAAATTGAAGTTTGAAAGAGTGGGAAAGAAAGATAAACTGAGAGAGGGAAGAGAAAAATGGAGGGGAAATGGAGGAATGGGTAGGAGGCAACACTTACAACTTGCTCTGATCTGAACTGGTTTAAGGAGAGAATAGTAAATATACACAAACACACACACACACACAACAGAGCAGGGTACAGAAATTTGTCTTAGAAAGGGGAGGAGTAAGACAAGGGAAGGTACATTAAGGGAGGCAGTGGCTAGAAGCAAAACTGACTTTTGAGGAAAGGATGGGGAGGGGGATGAGGGGTGGAGAGAGAGAGAGAAAGGGAGAGACAGAGAGAGACAGAGAGAGAAGTATGAAGAGAATAAGATGGAGGGTAATACACATTAACAATCATAACTATGAATGTGAATGGGAGGAACTCACAAAACAGAAGAGGATAATAGAATGGATTAGATGCCAGAATTTAAATTATGTTATTTACAAGAAACACTTGAAACAGATATACTCAGAGTTTAAATAAGGAGTTAAATCAGAAGCTAATATGTTTCATTAAAACTAAAAGATCACAATCGAGATCTCAGACAAAACAAAAGCAAAAATATAACTGATTAGAGAAACTATATTTTGCAAAAAACGCTAACCATTAATTATAACAATATTAAAATTAATATCAATACTAAACATAAATGTGCCAAATGGTAACATCTAACTTCTTACAGGAAAAGTTAAATGAGTTACAAAAGGAAATAGACAGTGAAACTGTACAAGGGAGGGACTTCAATTTACCCTTATCGGAGTAAGACAAATCTAACCACAAAATGAGTAAGAAAGAAGTTAAGAGGAGGCGGAGCCAAGATGGTGGAGTAGAAGCAAGAACTTGCTCAAGCTCTTCCCCCAATCACCTCCAAAGACTTGAAAAAAATGATTCTAAACAATTTTATAGCTACAGAACACATGAAACGACAGAGTGAAACATATATACAGCTGAAGACAGCCTGGCAGGCCTGTCAACAGGAAGGGTCTATCACACCAGGCTGAGAACTGAGCACAGTCCTGCATGAGCAGTGCTGACACAGACTGGTAAGAGCGGGCCTCAGGCGACTGAATCACTGACAGCTGTGGCAGTTTCTAGACTTCTCAACACACAAACACCAAAGACAAAGTAAAAGGTCAGTGGGGAAAACTCTGTTGGACCTGGGTGAGAGAAGAGCATAGTTTGGTCCCAGTCGCAGAGTGGCAGAGGTGGTGGTGGCAGCTGCAGCAGCAATGATTGTACTCCAGACCAACAGATGGTGGGGTGATCAAGTGGCTGATTAGAGGGCAATTGCAGGGATCTCTCTGCTGGCACTAAGGCAGGATTCTCTTGCTTTGCCCTGCTTGAATCTGGGTCACAGTCTTGGGTGGTGGCCCTGAGGTGAGGAGGAATGTTGGTGTGGCAGAGCTTGTAGTGGCTGTGGTGAGGGAGTCCTCCTCACAGTTCTGAGGCAGAAAAGAGTGCTTGTGGTCACTAACAGATCACATCACAGGCCAGGAGAGGAGTAAACACCTCTCTTTTGATCATATCACCTTAGAAGAACTGAAAATTTTCAGATGCCTAGAAGTAGCTCTGACAACAATTGCACAAAACCACAGAAATTTAGAACAGAGCATTCTCCACTATGCAAGCAGAGTTCTACCTAGGCAAAAGAGCTCAAAAGGCAAGTAACTGACTGGGAAAATGAGTAAACAGAGGAAAAAAAATCAGACTATAGAATCTTTCTTTGGTGACAAAGAAGAACAAAACATACAACCAAAAGAAGACAACAAAGTCAAAACTCCTCCATCAAAAGCCTCCAAGAAAAGCATGAATTGGTTGCAGGCCATGGAGTAGCTCAGAAAAGGATTTTGAACATCAAGTAAGAGAAATAGATGAAAATTGGGATAAGAAATGTGAGTAATACAAGATAATAATGAAAAACAAGTCAAGATCTTGCTAAAGGAGACCCCTAAAAATACCGAAGAAAATAGCACCTTAAAAATAGACTAACTCAAATGGCAAAAGAAGTCCATAAAGCCAATGAGGAGAAGAATGCCTTAAAAAGCAGAAATGGTCAAATGGAAAAGGAGGTCCAAAAGCTCACTGAGAAAATAATTTGTTCAAAATTAAAATGGAGCAAATGGAAGCTAATGACTTTATAAGAAATCAAGATATAAAACAGAACCAAAAGAATGAAAAAATAGAAGACAATGTGAAATATCTCACTGGAAAAAGCACTGACCTGAAAAACAGATCCAGGTGAGATAATTTAAGAATTATTGGACTACTTGAAAGCCATGATTTTAAAAAAAAGAGCCTAGATATCATCTTTCAAGAAATTATCAAGGAAAACTGCCCTGATATTCTAGAACCAGAGGATAAAATAGAAATTGAAAGAATTTATTGATCACCTTTTCAAAAAGATTCCAAAAAGAAAACTCCTAGGAATATTTTAGCCAAATTCCATAGTGCCCAGGTTGAGAAAAAAATATTACAAGTAATCAGAAAGAAACAATTCAAATATTGTGGAAACAATCAGGATAACACAAGATCTAGCAGCTTCTACATTAAGGGATCAAAGGGCTTAGAATATGATATTCTGGAGGTTAAAAGATCTAGGATTAAAACCAAGAATCACTGACCTAGAAACACCAAGTATAATACTTCAGGGGAAAAAATAGATATTCAATGAAATAGAGGACTTTCAAGTGTGATAAAGCAAGGATGTCATAATCACCATTAATATTTAATATTATATTAGAAATGATTAAAAGACCAGAGCTGAATAGAAAATTCAACTTTCAAATACAAAAATCAAGAGAAGCATGGAAAAGTAAACAGGAAAGAGAAATCATAAGGGACTCATTAAAGTTGAACTGTTTACATTCCTACATGGAAAGATGATATTTGTAACTCATGAGACTTTTCCCAGGATTAGGAACATACACACACACACACACACACACACACGTATACATAGACAGAGGTGCACTGAATATGAAGGAATGACATCTAAAAATAGAAATAAGGGGTGAGAGAGGAATATATTGGGAGAAGGAGAAAGGAAGAGATAGAATAGGGTAAATTATCTCACATAAAAGAGGCAAGAGAAAGTTGTTACAGTGGAGGGGAAGAGTAGGGAAGTGAAAGTGAATGAGTCAACCTTACTCTCATGTGATTTGGCTTAAGGGAATAACACACACACACTCAATTGGACATCTTACCCTACATGAAAGTAGGGAGGAAGGGGTTTGGGAGGGATGATAGAAGGTGGAGCAGATTTGGGGAGAGGATAGTCAAAAACAAACACTTTTGAAAAGGGACAGGGTCAAAGGAGAAAATAGAGTAAATGGGGGGTAAGATAGGATGGAGAGAAATATCGTTAGTCTTTTACAATATGACTACTATGGAAATGTTTCACATAACTACACATATATAACATATTGAATTGTTTGTCATCTCAATGGGGGTGGGTAAGGAGGGAAGAAGAGAGAGAATCTGGAGCTCAAAGTTTATAGACAAAAGTAAAAAAAATTGTTTTTACAGGCAATGTAATCTTTTTTCATACATGGGAAATAAGATATACAGGCAATGGGGTATAGAAATCCATCTTGACCTACAAGAAAGTAAGGAGAAAGGGTGGAAGCAGGGTGACAGGAGGATATAAGAGAGGTCAGACTGGGGGAAGGGGTATTCAATATGCTTCAGCCATCTTGGAGGGGGGTAGGGGAGAGGTGGGGAGAAAATTTGAAACTCAAAATCTTGTGGAAATGAATGTTGAAAACTAAAAAATAAATCAATTCAGGAAGAAAAAAAGAAACTAAGAAGAATTAAATTTTAGAAAATTTAGATATGACAGACTTCTAGAGAATAATGAATAGGATAGAAAGAAATGGAATAGAAAGAAAACAGAAAGCTATACATTTCCTTCTCAGTTGTATGTGGCACCTTCATAAACCTGACCATATATTAGGGCATAAAAATCTAATAAACAAATGCTGAAAAGTGGAAATAGTAAATGTACCGTTTTTGAGACCACAATACAATAAAAAGTATATTCAATAAAGGGCCTTGGAAGCATAGATTAAAAAATTAATTGAAAATAAATGTTCTAATCTCGAAGAATGAATGGGTCAAAGAATCAATTAGAGAATAAATAATTTAATTAAAGTTAAGAAAAACAATGAAAAGATATCAAAATTTGTAGGATGCAGTCAAAGTAGTACTTAGGGGAAAATTTATATCTCCAAATTTTTATTTATTTATTATTTTTATCTCTAAATTTTAGAGCTATAAAATTTACATCCCCAAATCTCTAAATATATAAAACACTCAGCAGGAGAAAAGCAGTGAATTAAGTATACGACCAAATAAACTAGAAAAACAACAAATTAAAAATCCCCAGTTAAACACTAAAATAGAAACCCTGAAAATCAAATGAGAAATTAATTAAATTAAAAATAAAAAAGGCCAAACTAAAAATAAAATTATGAACGAGTTTTATGAAAGAACAGTAAAGTAGACAAATCATTGGTTAATTTGACTTAAAAAAAGAAATAAGACAACCACATTACCAGTATGAATAATGAAAAGTTAGTACTACACCAATGAAGATGAAATTTAAGCAATTATTAGAAGCTTTCCCCCCCAACTATGTGCCAATATAATTGATAAATAACCTAAATGAAATGGAAGCATATTTTTTAAAACTTAAAACTGCCCAGATTCACATAAGAGGAAATAGAATATTTCGATAGCTCTATCTTAGAAAAAGAAATTGAACAAACCATCAATAAACTAACCAAGGAAAAAACCCAGGACCAGATGGATTTATAAGTGAATCATACCAAATATTCAAAGAACAATGGATTCCAATATTATATAAGCTGTTTGAGAAAGAAAAAGGTAAAGACAGAGCCCTGTCAAATTCTTTCCATAGCACGTGTCCTTTTGATAGCTAAACCAGAGAGAGCAAAAACTGACATAGAAAATTTAGTCCCATTTCTTTAATGAATATTGATCTGAAAAATTTAAAATAAAACATTAGCAAGGAGATAATAATAATTTATCACAAATGTCATACACTATACAATGCAGGAATGGTTCAGTATTAAGAAAACTTTCAGCATAATTAACCATATTGATAACTAAGCAATAAATACCGTATGACTATATGAATAGATGCAGAAAAACATATTCTACATAATGCAACACCCCATTCAAAGAATAAACAATAGAAATCCTAGGAATAAATAAAACTTTTCTTAAAATAATGTGTCTATATAAAATTTAATTTAACATGATCAAAAATGGAAATAAATTAGAAGCCTTTCTAATAAGATCATGGGTGAAGCAAGGATGTCATTATCACCATTATTATTTAATATCATAGTAGAAATATTAGCTATAGAAAAAGACAAGGAAAAAAATTGGTGGAATAAGCATAGGCTATGTGGAACCAAAATGATCACTTTTTGCAGATGATTATGATGCTATATTTAGAGAACCCTAAAGAGTAAACTAAAAAAAATTATTCAAAACAATTAACAACTTAAGAGTGGAGCCAAGATGGCAGAGAAGAGGCAGTAACTCCCCTAAGCTATCCCACAAGCCCCTCCGAACATCATCAAATAATGCCATAAAACAACTCCTGGAGCAGCAAAACCAACAAAAGAATGGAGTGAAATAATTTTCTAGCCAAAGACAACTTAAAAGCTCAGCAGGAAAGGTCTGTTGCATCTGGGTAAGAGTTGACCACAGTCTAGCACAGGCTACACCAGCACAGACCCAGCCCCAGCAAACTAGAAGCAGGCATTAGGAGCTGCCAAATCAGCAACAGCAGCTGCTTCAGGAGCTCTGAGCTCACAGATGGTAAGGGGCTTGAATAATTATTCAGAGGATCACAGGGGTATCTTTGCTACCACTGAGGCAGGACTCTGTTGCTTTGCTCATACTCAGATCCAGATCACAATCTTAGAAGGAAGTCCCAGGGCAAGGATGAGCACAGTTACACTACAGTTTGCAGCCCCAGTAGACAGGAAGCCTCACCACAGTTCCATGACAAGAAAGAGTGCTTGTGGTCACTCACAGACCAAAAGAGTAGTAACCCCAGCTCTCCTTAGATTATACCACCTTGGAAAAAGTGAAAACTGACAGGTCACTAGAAGTATCTCTGAAAACAGTTGCACAGAACCCCTGAAGGTTGGGACAGTGCCCTTTTCATTCCAGAAGCAGAGTCCCACTTTAGCATAGAGTTAAATGACAAGAAATAGGCTTGGAGGAATTTCTGGGAGAGAAGTTGGCAGAGGAAGAAGTCAATCTCACTCTCCCTTATTGACCTCTGAAAATTCCAGAAAATATCACCCTAGGAAGAAACCTTGGAACAGCTGAACCAGCAAAAAGATGGGATGCAACAGTCTTGTAGCCTGGGAAGCTTGGGGGATTAATAGGAAAGGTCCCCTTCCCTCTGGTGGAGGGGAAACAGGACAGGAGGTGTGTCAGCAAGGCAATAGCAAGTCACACCGCAGGAAACCAGGGTGAGATCCTGAACCCTAGAGTGGTGGAGCAGGCAAGTGGTAAGACCAACATACTGTCCCCTTCTCCCTCACCCCCAGTGTCTTGGGCAGGGGAACTGGTAGAGTCAAGCTCAGAAAACCACCATGTGTGCTGGAGGGCAGGCGTCCTCCAACAGCCAAACCTTCCAGTGCTTCAGCACAAATCTGGGAAGCACAAGTCCAGGAGACACAAGTCCAGGAGCCACAGCTCCAGGCAGGCACACTCCTGTAGCCAAGCCTTCCAGGGCTTCAAAGCAGCCCAAGTGATCAGATGTCCTTCTGGGACCATACCTTCCTATACCCCAAACCCCAAGAGCTACATTGTTGCTGACCCTAGTTCAACACCAGGTAAACTGCCAGACCCCTACAGCCTCCAGATGCCAGCACCTGAGGCCGCAGCACACAAAGCCAGTGACCAGATGCTAGGCCCCCAGGACAAGAAACTTGGGTCAGTGCCCCATGTGTGACAGTAGGAGAGGTCAACTTTTAAAGCCAGGAAATAGGCAAACACCATGAGTAAAAAGCAGAAACAGACAATGACCACATATTCTTACTATGGGTACAGGGAAGATGAAGGCATAAATTCAGAAAAGGACAACATTGTCAATATACCTACACCTGAAACCTCAAAGGGGAATATGAACTGGTCTCAAGCCCAAGAAGCTTTCTTGGAAGAGATGAAGAAGGATTTTTATAAGATTTTAAAAGAGAGGTAGAAGAAAAATTGAGAAAGGAAATAAAAGGTATGTAAGAGACAGGCAATAGCTTGGAAAAGAAGGACAAAAATTGATGGTAGAAAACAACTCCTTAAAAAGTAAAATGGACCAAATGGAAAAGGATGTACAAAAGCTAACTGAACAAAACAATTCAGTGTAAATTAGAACTGGGCAGTTAGAAGCTAACAACTCTATGCAACATCAAGAATCAGTCAAAGAAAATCAAAGGAATGAAAAAATAGAAGAAAATGTAAAACATCTCACTGAAAAATAAAAACACTGACCTGAAAATAGATCTAGAAGAGAAAATTTAAAATTTTTTGGTCTACCTGAAAGCCATGATGAAAAAAAAAGAGCCCAAACAGCATCTTTCAAGGAATCATCAAAGAAAACCACCTTGAGGTCCTATAACCAGAGGGTAAAGTGTCATCAATAGAATCAACCGCTTACCTCCTGACATCTCAAATAAAAAACAACAAACTCATGTAGCCAAATTCCAAAATTATCAGATCAAAGAGAAAATTCTGCAAGCAGCCAGAAAGAAACAATTTAAATATCATAGAATCACATTCAAGACTACACAGGATCCTGCAGCTTCTACATCAAAACATCGGAGTGTGTGGAGTACAATATTCCACAAGGCAAAGTAGCTTGGATTACAACCAAGGATCTCAGAAAAATTGAGCAAAATCTTTCAGGGAAGGAGATGGACATTCAACAAAATAAGGAACTTCCAAACCTGCTTGATGAAAAGACCAGAGCTCAACAGAAAATTTGACCTTCAAATATAAGACTCAAGAGAGTTATAAAAAGGTAAAACAGGAAAGACAAAAAAAAACGTTATTAATACGGGCAAACTGTTTACCTACAAGGGAAGATGATACTTGTAAATCTTGAGAACTGTATCTTTATTATGACATTTAGGAGTATACATACATGGACAGAGGGCATGGGTATAAATTGACTTTGATGTAATGATAAAAAAAATCTATAAGTAGTAAAGAGGATTGTACTGTGAGAAAAGGAAACAAGGAGGCAAAAAAGAGTAAATTACAGTACATGAAGAGGTACAAAGACCTATTACAGTAGAGGAAAAGAAGGGAGAGAGATGAGTATTATTTGAATCTTACTCTCATCAGATTTGGGTCAAAGAGGGAATAATATAAGCAGTTATGTACAGAAATCTAACTTACCCTATAGGAAGTAGGAGGAGAAAGGGGAAAGAAAAGGGTGAGGGTAGATAACAGGGAGGGAAGAAGTAATAAGGGAAAGAAAAGGGAGGGGGCTGATACAAGGGAGGGAAGATTGAGGGAGGTGGTGGTTTAAAACCAAACTTTAGTGAGGAGGGAAACAGAGAAAGGAGAGAGAAAAGCATAAACAGAAGGAAATAGGATGAAGGGAAAGACAAATAGTAATAATAACTATGAACGTGAATGGGATGAACTCTCCCATGAAAACAGAAGCAGATAACAGAGTGGATTAGAAACTATAATCCTACAATACGTTTTGTTTTTTGTTTTTTGTTTTTTTTTGTTTTACAAAAAACACATTTGAAGCAGAGAGATACACACAGAGCAAGGTAAAAGGCTGGAGCAGAATATATTATGCTTCAGCTGAAGTAAAAAAAGCAGGGGTAGCAATCCTGATCTAAGACCAAGCAAAAGCAAAAATAGATCTAATTAAATGAGATAAGGAAGGAAATGACATCCTGCTAAAAAGTACCATAGATAATGAAGTAATATCAATACTAAATATATACATGCACCAAGTAGTATAGCTTCTACATTCTTAGAGAAGTTAAGGGAGATACAGGAAGAAATAGACAACAAAATTATACTAGTGGGGGACCTCAACCTGCCCCTTTCAGAACTAGATAAATCTAACCACAAACTAAACAAGACAGAAGTTAAGGAGATGAATAGAATTTTAAAGTTAGATATGGTTGACCTTTGGAGAAAACTAAATGGAGATAGAAAGGAATATACCTTTTTCTCAGTGGTACCCACACAAAAGTTGACCATGTGCTAGGGCATAAAAACCTCACAATCCAATGCAGAAATGCAGAAATATTAAATGCATCCTTTTCAGATCATGATACAAGAAAAATAACATGTAATAAAGGGCCATGGAATGATAAACTAAATATCAATTGGAAATTAAATAAGCTAATCCTAAAGAGTGAGTGGGTCAAACAATAAATCACAGAAACAACCAATAACTTTATTCAAGAGAATGACAATAATGATACAATCATACCATAACTTATGGGATACAGCAAAAGTGATTCTTAGGGGAAGTTCTAGATCACTAAATGCTTACAAATAGAGAAAGAGATAAATTGAGAATGCAACTAAAAAAAAACTATAAAAAGAACAAATTAAGAATCCTCCATTAAATATCAAATCAGAAATTCAGAAAACCAAAGGAGAGAGGAATAAAACTGAAATTAAGAAAACTATTGAATTAATAAATAAAAACACAAGCTGATTTTATGAAAAAAAAAACCCAATAAATAGATAAATCTTTGGTTAATTTTATTTAAAAGAGGAAAGAAGGAAACCAAATTACCAGTATCAAAATGAAAAGGGTGAATTTATCTCCAGTGAAGAGGAAATTAAAACAATAATCAGGAACTATTTTGCTCAACAGTATGCCAATAAATTTGATAATCTCAGGGAAATGCACAGATTAAAAGAAAATGAAATAAGATACTTAATCCCATTTCACAAAAAGAAATCAAACAGGGCAGGGTCAGATGAATTTACAAGTGAATTCTGCCAAACATTCAAAGAATAATTAATTCCAATATTATATAAGCTATTTGGGAAAAAACATGAGAAGAAGTAGTCCTACCAAATTCTTTTTATGATACAAATATGCTGCTGATACCTAACCTGGGAAGAGTCAAAACAGAGAAAGATTATAGACCAATTTCCCTAATGAACATAGATGCAAAAAATTTAAATAAAATATTAGCAAGGGTGGAGCCAAGATGGCAGAGTAGAAACAGCACTTCTGTGCTGCTCCGGCTTCCACCTCCTTCAATACATGTAAAAAAAATGACTCTAAACAAACTTTAGAGCTACAGAACCCACAAAGTGACAGAGAGAAACAAATCTCCCACTGAAGGAAGCCCAGCAGACTGGCAGAAAAGGGTCCATTGCAGCGTAACGGGAGCCAAGTGTAATCCCAAATGAGCTGTGGTTTTAGCACCAGGGCAGCAACTTACCAGCCATAGCTGAAGCAGACTTCATGAGAATAAATCACCAGCAGCTATAGAGGTTTCCAGACTTCTCAATCCACAAATGGCAAAGACAAAGTAAAAGGTAAATGTGGAACTTTGTTCAAACAGGAGGAGCATGGCCTGGCTGCTACCCCCAGAGTGAGAAGTGGAGGAGCTGTGTGGCTGTAGCTGCTGCCATGTGACTGCTTCTGAGCTTCTGGCCTGCAGATCATAGGGGGACCAAGTGACCATTCAGAGGGTAATCGCTCTTACTTTGACCTGCTTAGATCCTGATCATGGATCTGGAGAGGATAGTCAGAAGCAAACACTTTTGAAAAGGGACAGGGACAAGGTGGTGGTCCTGGGGCATATGGCCAGTGAGTCAGAGAGTATGGCAGCTATAGAGAGGGCACCCATCTAATAGCTCCAGCAGCTGCAAAACCCCCAGTGATTTGGGACATAGCTCACTGCATTTTGGAAGCAGAGGTCTACTGTGGCAAAGAGATCAAAAGTGAACTAATTGACTGCCAATATGAGCAAGTGATGGATGCACAAACAGACAATAGAATCCTTTTTGGGGGACAAAAAGGATAAAGGAATGGAGCGGGAGGGAGACAGTGAAGTCAGAACTCCTGCATTAAAAGCCTCCAAGAAAAATATGAACTGGTTATAGGCCATGGAGGAGCTCAAGAAGGATTTTGAAAATCAAGAAAGAAAAGTGGAAGAAAAATTGGAAAGAGAAGTGAGAATGATGCAAAAAAATCACGTATATCAAGTCAACAGCCTGCTAAAGGAGACCAAAAAAAATACTGAAGAAAATAACACCTTAAAAAAATAGACTAACTCAAATGGCAAAAGAAGTCCAAAAAGCCAATGAGGAGAAGAATATTTTAAAAAGCAGAATTGACCAAATGGAAAATGAAGTCCAAAAACTCACTAAAGAGAATAACTCCTTCAAAACTAGATTGGAGCAAATGGAAGCTAATAACTTTATGAGAAATCAAGATACTATAAAAAGGATCCAAACAAATGAAAAAATAGAAGGCAATGTGAAAAATCTCATTGGAAAAACCACTGACCTGGAGAATAGTTCCAGGAGAGATAATTCTGTCAATTTAAATTAAATCAATGAATATTTACAAAAAAATATATAAATTGTTCCAGATTAACAGAACAGTAAATAGAACACTTAAATAATTATCTTAGAAAAAGAAATTTAACAAGCAATCAGTGAGCTCCATAAGAAAAACCCCCAGGACCAGAAGTATTCACAAATGAATTCTACCAAATATTTAAAGGACAATTAACTCCAATACTATGTAATCTATTTGGAAAAATAGGTGGAGTCCTATCAAATTCCTCTTATGACACAAATATGGTGCTGATATCTGAACCAAAAAAGGTGAAAAAAGAGAAAGAAAATTATAGACCAATTTAACTAATGAATATTGAGCCAAAAATTTTAGATAAAATACTAGCAAGGAGATTATAGCAATATATCACAAATATCGTATACTGTGATGAGGTAAGATTAATATCAAGAATTCAGGGCTAGTGCAATATTAGGATATCAGTGTAACTCACCACATCAATAACAAAAACAACAAAAATCATGTGATGGTTCAAAAGATGCAGAAAAAGTTTTTGACAAAATACAACAGACATTCCTATAAAAAAATACTAGAAAGCATAGGAATAAATGATAAGTAGTATCTCTCTAAAACCATCAGCAACCATTATCTAATGGAGATGAGCTAGAATAAGAATCTTTCAATAAGATCAGGACTGAAGGAAGGATGCCCATTATCACCAAGGATGACCATTATTAAATATTGTTCTAGAAATGCTAGCTGTAGCAAAAAGACAAGAAAAATAAACTGAAGAAATTAGAATATGTAATGCAAAAACAAAATTATCATTCTTTACAGATGATATAATGATAGACTTAGAGAATCCTAGAGAATCAACTAAAAGCAAGTTGAAATAATGAACAATTTCAGCAAAGTTGCAGGATATAAAATAAACCCACATAAATCACTGGTATTTTTATATACTACCACAAAGTACACCAGGAAGACGTAGAAAGAGAAATTTCATTAAAATAACTGTAGAAAAACCTGCCAAGACAGACCCAAAGGGAATTAGCAGTTTAACTCGTGAAGTGCAAAATCTTGCCTACACAATAAACTCCCTGAAAGTTACAATGAATGAAATAGAAGCCAATTAATCAATAATAACAGAAAAAATATTGAAATAGTAAAAAAAAAAACCATCTTAAAAATAAAAGAAAATGTAAAGTATCTCAAAGCAAAAACTGGCCTAGAAAATAGAAAAGGTAAAAAACATAAGAATAATAGAACTACTTGAATACTATAACTTAAAATAAAACTGTTCATATCTCTTAGAACTAGAAGCCAAATTGGAAATAAGAAGAATTCACCAATCATCTGAAAGAAATTCCAAAATGTAACTCCCAGGAATATTACAGCCAAAATGCAGAGTTTCCAGGTTTCACATACATACATACATACATACACATATACACTAATATATGTGTGTGTGTGTGTGTGTGTGTATTTTATATATATATGGAAAGAGGAGAGAGATGGAGAGATAGAGACAGAGACAGAAAGAGGGAAAGAAAAAGACAGAGAGAGAGAGTCGTTTAGTCATTTCAGTAACGTCCAATTTTTTGTGATTCCATTTGGGGTTTTCTTGGCAAAGATACTGAATCACACAGTGGGGAAAATGGACTTTTAAAGGGGCCTTCCAAGAATTTCTGATGAAAATACTAAAGCTGCATAGAGACTTTAAAATTCAAACACAGGAATTAAAGAAACATTTAAAAGAGGAAGCATGCATAAACAATCATAAGAAACTGAACCATGATAAGGTGCTTACATTCATATATTGGGAGATGATACACATGGCCCCTTTCAGCTCTATCATAATAGGGGCCATAGAGGGAGTCTAAATTAGACAAGACCTGGATCAGGTTCTGTTTTGTATGCCTTGTTGTACACATCATGAGGGTAATGGAGGAAAATAAGGTTTGGGAAAATTATTTTATATAATCAGATTATACAAGCAGACATGAAAGAGGATAGGATAAGAAGCAACTATGTCTGTTAAATGTCTCAGGTGGTTTTGATTTTGTTTTTTAAATTTAAAAAAATCCTACAGGAAACAAAGTTCCTAATTAGAAATTAGGAAATACTTAACTCTTAAGAAACAGAAAGTCAGAATGGTGGTCAAGTGACTAGCTTAGTATATTATGTATATTATAATGATATAATAATATATATTAGTATATTATGCCTGATGGTCAATGGTGAACCTCACTCACATCTGGGTCAAACATATACAGAACTGGTAAATACCTTTAACTCAATAGGGAAATAGGAGGTAAGCAGGAGAAAAGAGAATTAGAGGGACAGCACATTAAAGGAAAGATTATTCCTAAGAAAAATATACTCTAACTACAGATGTCCAAAAATATTTGTAGTTTTTTATAAGGTGGTAAAGAACTGGAATCTGAAGAGGTACTTATAAATTAGGAAATGGCTGAACAAGCTGTGTGATATAAATACAATGAATATTCCTATTCTATAATCAATGATAAAGGGGATAGTTTCAGAAAAAAATGGGAAGACTTATAAGAACTGATGTACAGTAAACAAAACCAGGACACCAATTTATACCATGACAACATTATGGCAAAGACAACTTTGTAAAGAATTAGCAACTCTGATCAGTGTATTGACCAACCATGATTCCAGAGGAAAATGATGGAACATACTATCTGCCTCCTGAGAGAGAACTGAAGGACTCAGAATGCACCACAATTGGTGGGGAGGGGTTGGGATGAGAAGGTGAGGTGAATTCTTGCTAACTGAAAGAAATGCATTTAATTTTTTTAAAAAAGAAGAAAATGCATGGATTGGGAGATGAAATTCCTATACAAGGAGGCCAGTATCACTATATTGTAGAGTATGTGGAGGGTGGTAAGGGAGACTGAAAAGGTAGGAAGGGATCAGATTAAGAAGAGCTTTAAAAGCCAAACAGAGGATTTTAGATTTAATTCTGAAGGTAATATGGGGCAACAAAAGTTAATTAAATGGGATTGGGGCTGCTGACATGGTCAGACCTAAGTTTTATGAAGAGCACGTCGATAACTGAGTGATGGAGTGAGGAGAGATTTGAGACAGGAAAACCAATGAACAGGGTATTGCAGTAGCCCAGACATGGCATGAGAAGCTTCACCAGGGTGATGACAGTGTTAGAGGAGAGAAGATAATACACACATAAAATGTCAAGAAGGTAGAACTGACAGGCCTTGGCAAAAGATTGAATACAGGCAGAAGAGAGGAGTAAGAGGGAATGAGTGGAGGATGGCACCCACACTGGGAGCCTAGATGACTGAAAGAACATTCATTAATGGGACAGTAAAGAAGATGTGAGGACTTTGAAAGAAAACACATTGAGTTCATTTTTAGACATGTTGAATATAAGATGTATATAAAATAACCAAAAAGGGCAACTCAAGTCCCCTGAAGTCAGTTCATTATTGCTAACTCATTCTAATTCTATAAGTCTGAACAGTCCCATTTTGCTTCCTCTAGCTCTGATACTTGATGCATTCTCTAAAACATTTGACTTGTAGAGATGGATATAACTTCATAAGTTTATTCTGGAGATTTGTTACCATATCTTATATTACATGGGATAGCAACAGTAGAGATGTGCTGCTTATGGTAAAGTTAAATGCCTATATTTCACTTAACATCCATTGGAAATCATGTAATTTTTACAGCTACTTCTGTTGTAGGTCTCAAATGTTTGGTTTTGTCTTTCATTTTTAAAAAATCCTATAGGAAACAAAGTTCCTAGCTAGAAAACTGGAAATACCTCTTAAGAAACAAACAAACAAACAAACAAACAAAAACAATGGTGTCAAGTGACTTGCACAGTATACTATGCCTGAAATTTAATTATTTTGGAGGAATTCCTAGTGTGGAAATTCCCTCTATCAATGTAAATTAGAAACTCACTTTCAACTTAAAGTTTTAAAGTCACTCAAGGCACCAATAGGTTAAGTGTATGACTTATTGTTATATAGCTGATACGTAGCAGGGTCAGGATTTGAACTGGCGTTTTCCAAAATCCAATGCCTCTGCTCTGTAACCAACAAAACACATTGACTCTTACATTGTGCATAACAGGTATCTTGTAAATGTTTGTTAGTTGGGAATTCCTGAATTCCTGAAAAGCATGAATGTCCTCTCAATTATTTTGTTACAATAGGAAAGCTTTTTAACTTCTCTGTTTGGATACTTGCCATCTTCCTACATGGCAAGTATCCAAAATTATGAATTACTGTAAGGATTTTTTAAAGACTATATTAATTCAAGAATTTTAAGCCCTCTAAGACTGTGACTCTGAAGTCCCAAATACCTACTCATTACAGCAAACTCCTATCTGGAATAATCTTCCTCTTGCAGTGAAATTATGTTTGTCTATAAAATATATTAGAAAGAGAGTTGTCTCTAGAATTAGAGGACTGGGATTCAAATTTTATGTCTGTTGTTTACAATCTATGTGACCTTAGACTGTAAAATGAGAGAAGTAGACTAAGTGACTTCTGAGGTTCTTTCCAGCTCTAGATCTATGAGTCTATGATCCATTCCTTGAGACTGATTTGAATTTGTAATCTTTCAAATTCTCATGATTGTCCTTGAGGTTACATGCAATAAGAACTCAGTCCATGTTGTTCCTAAGCTATAGGAGGAAGGAAGGCAGGCAGGAAGGAAGGCAGGCAGGCAGGCAGGAAGGAAGGAAAGAAAGAGACGAAAGGAAAAAAATCATGAATAATATGTTGAGAAGCTTTCCCACCTACGCAGTAAATCTTATCCTCCAAGAAAGGCTTCCTTCACAGCAAACCACTCCTGAAAATCACACAAAGCAAGTGTACATTTGCTTTACAGACAAGTCCAGAGCACAATATAGCCAATTATAAAAGAAACCTGGTTCTAATTAATGTAAATTGTTTAGTAAATATTTATATAATGCTGCTCTAGTAAGAACTGTTTCCATTTCCTGTTGTTACTTGTCTTAGAATTCATGTCCTCTACCAAAGTTTCCCATTAATACAAGATCAAATGGCTTTTCTTCCTTTGGAAAGAGATCATAGATGCATCACTTACCAGCCTCAATGGGAACACATTTTGTGTCACTTTTTCATAGGAACCCACGGCCTCCCACGTAGCAAGAAAGGCATGGGTTGGTATGTAGTTTGCAGCAGTTTTGGGGAATCCAGTACGAATATATTGGGCTGCCTGGTTCAATATCTCCACAGAGTCATCTTCTCTGTAAGAGATCTTTCCCCTCCCACTGCTAGTATCAAGATCAGATAAGAAGGGGGCAATTGCAGGGAATTCTGTGGGAAAGTCATTATTCACATATTCTATCTCTTTAGGAAAGTCTTGAGTTGAGATGATGCCATTAGTGCTCACCTGGAAGAAAACCAAAAAGCACCATATAAAATTACACACATCATGCCATCAGTTATAACAAAATTTAAAGATCTATAGTATTTCAAACCTATATGCCCATACTTCTGTTTATTTCCTCTCCAGTAATTTTCTCCTCACAAGTTGAGTGGCTCCCATTGTACCAAATCCAACATTATGTACTCTCCACTCTCACAGGATGAAAAACACAACCCCTTTGCCTAAAACTCTGCATTTCAGTTTTAGAAGATCTCATTAATCATAACCTCTCACCACAATCTTCTTGAGTTTAAAAAGTCATATTTTCTGTCCTAAATAGCCCTGGGATTTTTTTAAATACCACACTCTCACTACTTTAGTATGTCCTAGGAAAACATACATCTCTATGGGGAAAAAAAAAATCTCTCCAGGTCCGTGAAAAATCATTTCTATCTCTGAACATGATGCACTCCTACCTAAGTCCCTAAGCTAAACCTTCAACATTACGAACATCTGGATTTCCTCCCCTTCTCTCCTCCCCCTCCCCCCCCCCCGACTGAAGCAGGTCCAGCTGAAAATCTTCTCTAATAGGTGTTGGAAGGGGATTGGGGTCAAGTAAAGATATCCCTGAGAAGGTCCATCTCCAAAACTATGGAGCTCCTCTCCCTCTCCCTGCCCCACCACCTCCCTCCTTCCCCACCTCCCCCCCCTTCTCTTTCTTACTCCCACTCTTTATTCCTCTTTCGGCAAAGAGAAAAAAAAGTAAAGTTCGTAAAAGGTTTCTAACGGGAAAGGAGGTTGAACTTACATAGAGGCTACTGAACTGAGCTTCATAGAACCGCAGGGGTCTCTTCAGCTTTACCAAGGCTGAGGTTTCATCATCCCCTTCCTGCAGGAATTGGTCCCCCCAGGCTTCACCGTATGGAAAGAGGTCCTGTGGGTGGAGGGCTGCGGCAGAAGGTAGTAGCCAGTGTACATGAAACAGCAGCAGCAACAGCTGCCTCTGCTGACCGCTGTCCCCGTCTCCCTTCATGGTACGCTCGCGGGCTTGCTTCAGGGGCAGAGCGCGTCCGCCCTCCACACCCCAACAGTCCAGAATCGGGAGCTCCGAACATCCGACCAAAGACTCCCCGCTGGCACTCCAAGCCCAGGGTGGGATTCCAAGTCTTTCCTAGAGTCCTGACTGGCTGCGGCGGTCCGCACAGGAGCCAATCAGAGGAGCTGCAGAGTCTGAGAAAGTTCAATAGTGGTGGCAGAAGCAGCATCTGGTTCTCATTAAGTTTTCTAGGCCGAGGCCCTACTGAACTGCATCAGTGGTGGAGGCGGCGGAAGAGATACCAGGCTAAAAGTCGCAGGCCACTGCAGCCTCTTATTCCTGCGGTTCTTTCTCATACTTTACTTTGGGTGAATCATTCGGGGTCGTCCCAGCTCCCAAATGCCTTGTCGGCCTGGCTGCCAACCTCCATTTCCTCTCCTAACACCGAACAAACGGCCCCCAGTTCCCAAAGGCAGTCCTGAGGAGAGGACATGACTTCATGCTTGGCCTGCTTAGGGACAGGAGTGGGGGCGGGGAATGGCCTGGGAACAGCGCCTTCCAACTGGTGGACACTGCTAACGTCGCTCTGCAGAACCCTGTGTTCTGCTTGGCTGGAGCTGTGGCCGCGTGCTTGCGCTAGGTCACTTCTCTAACTCTTAAATGAGGGTTCCTGGGATGACAGAGCCCTCCTTAGCCATTGTTTGAACTGAATCCCAGGGAACAATGCACCAGGAGAGAAAAGTGAAAGAAACTCAAGGATGAATTTACCTTTTTATGGATGCAAATGTTTGGTTGCAAAACGTCCGTTTTCTCTTCCCGTGCCAGATCCCAGGAGTAGCTAAAGCAGATCCGAAGAAGTAATCAGATAACCAAAGAAATGTGGCCGCGTCCATTTCCTCTCTGTACAGTCCGCACTAACCACACACTTTGAGAGTAAGAGGACAAGGAATAATTTAGGATTGGTTTGGCCTCCTATCTTTAGCTAAAGAGGGATCTAAGTGCAACAAAATTCTTTATTCACAAGAGGGAAAAAGTATGTGCAAACAGCTGAAATTGAGGAAATGAGCTGTTTGTTCTGTTTGCTTCAGCACCTCTCCAAAGTACTCAAAACACTCTCTGAAGCCCTATGATTACCATGAGGTGTTATACTATTGTGATTTTAATCATACAGTCTTTTGGTAAAGGGCTCTCCTCATGAGTAGTGGTCAATGCCCTGTGCCTGTGTGAGGGGACAGAGCAGCGTAGAGCAGAGCTATTGAGTTCTCTTCAAGCCCTTGAGTCACTTGCAATCTTCTTGGGCTTCAGGAGCCTATGGCTTCCAATTTCAAGAGAAAAGATGGACTATGTCCATGGTACTTCATGTTGCTGAAGGAAACTACTCTGGGAAGATGCCAATAGGAAAGGAGCTAACAGTCTGCCTCATATCTCTACCCCCCCCCCTTTCCTATACAAGAGACTTTGGGAATCTTCCTCTTGTGCAAAATCTAGGATACTCTTGGTTAAGCTGAGTTATCTGTATTGTCTGGCATATATTCTTCTAAGTATATATTATCTGATTTGTGTTGCTATGAAATTGGATAATTTCTTGGCTAATTTCTATATGTCAATGCCTGGAATGAATCCCCCCTTATTTCTGCTTCATACAGTCCTTCTCTTCCTTAAAGATGAAATTCAAACACTGTGCTCTGCATGAAATCTTCCCTGATCCCCTCCCCACCACAATTGCTAGTACTTTTCCTTTCAAACGACCTTGTATTTCACTACTTTCTCAATGTTTGATTTATTCGCTTTATATTTATGTTGTACCTGTTTCTATCATTTTAATGTAAGTTTATGTACAGGAGGATTACTTTTTTTTTTTTTTGTATTCCTACTCATTGCCTAGTATGGGGCCTAGCAAATAGCAGGTACTTAATAAATTATTGTTGGTTGATTTTAGGCTCATTGTAGAAGTTACACTGATCTCAAACTCTTTGAATTATAATTCTTATTACTACAATTCTTAGTACTTGGGGTCAAAACTATATAATTTAGCACTTTATTATATGTAATGTAAATTATTTTATTGTTTGCAACCCTCTTCCTCTTACCCCAAGAGTCTAGGACAAGGGGCCATAGCTTACCCTTTCCTGATAATTATTCTTCCCTCATCCCTCATCAAACACACACACACACACACACACACACACACACATCATTCAAGCACAATTTTGGTTTCATGATAATTATAGCTTACATTTACGTAGCAAATACATAGGTTTGTGAAATGCTTTGCACAATCTCATTTGAGCCTCACAATAACCCTGTTAGATATGTACCTCAGGTATAGTATTATTATCCACATTTCATAGCAAAGGTACTGAAATAACTTGCCCTTGTCACACAAAGGGTAAATACCAGTCTCAGAATTTGAACTTAGGAGGTCCTCTTGACTCCACATCCAACCACTCTACACACTATTTAGAACTGCCTTTTA
The DNA here is from genome assembly GCA_028627135.1 of Pseudochirops cupreus. NCBI lineage: Eukaryota > Metazoa > Chordata > Mammalia > Diprotodontia > Pseudocheiridae > Pseudochirops > Pseudochirops cupreus. The sequence goes on along the minus strand of CM053582.1, from coordinate 366,664,047 downwards.
TTCAAGGCTTTTGTTTTGTTTTTTTACACTACCATTATTTCCAGCTCCAGCCCCTGCACTCCAACACTGGAACCTCTTTTATAACAAAATAAAACAGCTCAGCAAAATCTAGCCCAACACAATGCTGTCTGACAGTTTATGAAACATGCATCCCTTGTAATTTCTTATCACTCTATGAAAAAAGGGAAGTGTGTTTTCTCCAGTAATAAAATAGGTCATTTCAATTAAAGTATGTGTGACTGATTTTCAATGTAGTTTTCACATGCCTGATTATAGTCATTATGTATGTTGTTCTGATTCTACTTATTTCACACTGCATCATTTCATGTGTCTTATCAATTTCTCTAAATTCCACATATTCATTTCTTACGGCACAATAGTGTTTATTTCTACTTATATACCACAGTCCATTTAGCTGTTGTCTATTTGGGCAGCTACCACTCAACTTCCAGATTTGTTTGTTTGCTACTGCAAAGACTACTGTTGTGAATATTTTGATGTAAATGCAACTTTCATTTTGCCTTCAATGATTTTGGGGTAAATGCCCAGGAGTGGAATGTGGATGTGCAAAATATACTTCTTTCCATCTAATTAGTTTAATAAGGCAGTTGGAGCAGGTATAATTCCACATACTATCTTCTCATCTTTATCCTTTCTTTGAATTTGCTCTTGATTTTGACACTTACTGTAACTGAACGTAAATGACTCATGAATTACTCCATCATTAATAATTAGTTGTGCCTCATCTATTAAGATATAGCAAATTATATTTTTATGAAGTTACTTAATGCTGAATATATTTTTGTAAAGATTCTCTTTTTTGAAGAAAGTATTTATGATACATAAGCATGAAGTCTATAAACCTTTAGCCTCTGTCATTTCTTAACATCGTCATGTTTTCCATCATATTTTTTGCCATCCTCTCCAGCACTCATATTGTAAATGTGACTCTAACTCTAGGACTTTCTTAGCTCAGATTCAATGTTGGCATGAACATTTAATAAAGGAAGTTTATTTTGCCCTAATGCAGCAAGAATCTATGAAAAGGATACATACAGCGGCATTTGGCTCTTGTGAATGCAGTTCTACTCTTTTCCATCTTATACTCATAAGCTTCATTTGTCAGCAGTGTTTGCTGACTTACATGGTCTTAGCCACCCACTAAGTCTGAGAATCCTGATTCCATGTGGTTGGAACTTTTTATGCCCCTAGATCAGTGGTTCTCAATCTTCCTAATGCCTCCACCCTCTAATACCAGTATGTGGGCATATCTGCATGTGGGTGGACCCGCCTGGAGACAGATAGAGGAGCGGTGTCTTGGTTCCTAAAACCATTGGAAATATGTGTTTTCCGATGGTCTTAGGTGACCCCTGTGAAAGGGTCGTTCAACCCCCAAAGGGGTCGTGATCCACAGGTTGAGAACCACTGCCCTAGATGATGTGGAAAACAAATTAGGGAAGCCAGGGCCAATAAGGTTCCAGGAGAAGCTTCATCGTGAGCCTACCCAATGCTGGCTGAGGGAGTGGGGAAAGAAGTTGCATATGGAAGGTAAGGTCAATTAGGGTCCAGGGGCATCTTTATCCCATCACCTACTACTCCCTAGTGGCAAGGTCCTAAGAATCGTTTGACTTTTACTGGAGCGTCCTCCTGGCATTGTCAGTAGTAAAGGAGAAAATGGGGAATGGGTGACAAAACAAAGCAGAATGTGAAGGACAACAAAAGCCAATAGTCCTAGGTCTTCCATATTCCCTTCTTAGCACAGGCAGTATTATGGGAAAGGGATGCAAAACAAAGAAAACAAAAATTTGGAGGTGTAAAAACACCAGAAATCTCAATCCTTTTCTTCCCCCTTCAGAAAGACCAAGTCTAAAGTCCAACAGTAAGGTCCATGTGATGGGAGAGGTCACGTCTTTGCAATTCGTGGTGGTGATGACAAACCAAGAACATCAGGGCCATAAAAAAGATGATTAATATTCCAATACAGTAATGAATTTCTTTTCTTGATGTGAGCTGGTAATGAGGAACATAAGGGCTGTGGTAACATGAACATTCCTGGTACAGGCAAAAATCCTTGTTCTAGCTTTAGGGTCATCTATAGTAAAATGGCTAAGAAATCATAAGTCTCCTGCACAAAAACTATCCCAGCATCTAAGACTCTCCTGGTACTGTCACCCACTCAGTATTCCTTGACCCTAATAAAAACCTTTGAGAGAAATATTAGAAGAATTGTACAAAATATTTTCCCTCTTAGAAGCTTCTGATGGCTACCTGCTTCTTCTACTTGATGGGAAGGCCATCAAATGATTCATAGTTACCACCAAGTCTAAGAGAAATACCATAAGCCTCTGGATAAGGGAACTCATTCCCCTTTCTCAAACAGTTGCCATGTGGCATCCGTTACAACATATTTTGTTTCTTTTATATCTGTTGTGTATATTCTTGCAGAGCCTACATCAATGAGTACTGAATATGGATTAAGTTGGTCAACATCAAAACATCAGAAAAGCCATCATAGGCCCCAAAATGGAAGTTACAAGTGGAGTCTTCTGTAGCTGCATCGACTAAGCTTCATGATTCAGCAAAGCCTAGAAAGCAGACGTCATCTCCTGTAAGCAAACTTGACTATCTATGGGCTATGTTACACTCAGAGCTTGCTGGGAGGAGAACTTTCTTAGCTACTTCTTTAAATGTGAGCCCACTCTTTCTAGGGCCTGAGGCATAGAAGGAAGTGTGCCTTAGTTCGAGGGAGTTTTTGTATTTCATTCTTTCCATATTTGCTCAGCAAATATTTCCTTGTTAAAGTTAATTGATAATACTGATTATTGATTATCAATTAAATTACCTGGTCAAAATAGTATTGGGGTACTAATCACTGGTTAAATGATGCTTGAAGAGCTAATGGGCCAAGAGATAGTGGGGGAAACACCATGGATAGAAGATAATGAACTATAGCTTTAGGAAAACATTCCTTCAAACTCTCAGACATATTTTTAGAACTCTGAATGGAATGTTAGCCTTGCTCTGGGAACCTGACTTGCTAATTTAAGTATAGCTTAGAAGAGAGTGTGGCTCTAGAGATGACATGAGTGCTACAAAGTTATAGATATATATGTATGTATGTATATTGTATATAGTGTATATTCTATATATTATATATATAGTACATGTATATAAATATACATATATGTGGTATATGTATATTATATAGTATATTATATATAGTATATGTACACACATACATATATACACATACATACGCACATATACATATATATTGCATGTGGCTGAATATGTTGCATGAGACTTTTAATCTCTTTACATTTCATGAATCCCAAAGGAGTCTATCAATTTTCCTTCACTCAATATGTGTCTAGCCCATATTTTTTTCTGCTCACATAATACTCTGATGAGATTTGCAATCTGGTTTATATCTTCATCATTTAACTGAATCTGATCTCCCTAGAGTTACCAGTGATCTACTCATTGCTAAATCAGATGAGTTTTTCTAGTCCACATTTTTAAAAAAACTCTAGCATATTCTACTGTTGACCACCGTCTCCTCCTGGCTTCAATTATTTCTCTGAGTTTTTGTTACTCTACTTTCTTGGTTCTCCTCCTACCTACTCCTTTCTAGTCTCCTTTGTTAACTCTTCATCCAACTCCAACTGTGGGGGCTTTGTCTTGGGTCTATTTCTTTCTCCATACTCGATTGCAGAATGATAGGCCAAATAAAGACAAATGATGGGCAAACAAAGACACATGCATATATTTTTTCATTGTATCATTCTCCTTCATGTTCTTCCATATATCTCCCACTTAGGATCCACTCAACATGCTAGAGGCAATGCTAGAGGTATTTCAGTAAAAAAAAAAAAAGGGTTTCAAAAAGGCAGTTACCAGATCTCAGACCCTGTCGTCTCTAGCCAGGTAAGAGGAGGAAGAAGGGCAAGCAACAGGCAAATCGTCCCTTTGATCTTGCTTCACCTCCAGACCCTCCTCCTAATAGGTATGGAAGAAAGCTGGGATCTTATCTACTCCACCACAATAGTATGTTTATTCCATACATTGGAACAACTGGCTGACACGGTTTTGTAAAACTGAAATAATGGGGAGATACCATATCTATATTAATATAGACCACACATATTGTCCTCCTCAATAAAACATAACATGATTGAGGGAAAAAACTTTCATTTTTGTCCTTGTTTCCTCAGTATCTAGCACAGTGCTTGATACATAGTAGATGTTATAAACACTAAAGTATCAATCGATCAATATTTATCAAGCGCCCACCATGGGTCAGGCACAGTGCTAAGCACTAGGGATACAAAAAAAGGCAAAAGACAGGTTCTAATAAGCAAACCTAGACTGAAATGGGAAAATAAATGTTGAATTTAATGAGACAGAGGACCCTGTGGAATGCCAAAAGATATGAATTATAAAGCATTGTTCTTGAATGACTCAAAAAAGAAATGAGAATGATGACAGCAGAATTTATAGCCACCACAGCAAAAATAATGTGCAGAATAACTGGAATCTGTGATACCAAGTCTCATCAAGGAAACAAAAGGCAGAACAATAAATTGGGAATGTATATATACTGAAAAGAAGGTGACTTTGGGAGAGAAGCAAAAAGCAATAGCCTTGAAAGAAAATGTACTCACTATGTAAGTAAAACATAATGATCTTGAGGTCATAAGTCTCCCAAAGAATATAATAGGATAAAAAAACCCTTTGCACCATAGTGAAGGAAATAACAAAAGAGAACTGCCCAGAAATTCTGAACACAGAAAATGAAATACCAATTAAAAGAATTCATAGATCATATCCAGAAAAGATCTAAATCTGCAAACTCCAATAAACATGGTTAAATTTAATAATTTAAGTTAGAAACAATAAATTCTACAAGTATTTTGGAGAAATACTTTTTCTTATTTTTTTTAGGATGCTAAAGACTTCATTTTTAATGAATTTTATTTTATTTTTTATTGAATTTTATACATATACATATATACATGTAATGAATTTTAGTTTTCCAATTACATGTAAAGACAAGTTTTAACATTTGTTTTTATAAGATTTTGAGTTCCAAATTTTCTCTCACCCTCCATCCCTCATTCTTCTCTCCCCTCACTAAGACAGCAAGCAATTTGATATAGGTTATATATGTGCAATCATGTAAAACATATTTCCATATTAATTATGTTGTGAGAGAAGAAATAGAACAAAAGAAAAACATGAAAAAGATAAAGTGATAATACTATGATCTATTGCATTCAGACTTCATTAGTTCTTTTTCTGAATATGGGTAGAGTTTTCCATCATAAATCTTTTCCAATTGTCTTTGATAATTATGTTGCTGAGAAGAGCTAAGTTGGTCATAATTGATCATCACACAATTTTGCTGTTACTGTGTACAAAGTTCTCAGTTCTCACTTCACTTTGCATCAGTTCATGTAAGTATCTCCAGGATTTTCTGAAGGCTGCCTGCTCATTATTTCTTATAGCACAATAGTATTCTATTACATCCACATACCATAATTTGCTCAGCCATTCCCCAATTGATGGTTATCCCCTAAATTTACAATTCTTTGCCAAGGCAAAAGAGCTGCTATAAATATTTTTTGTACATCTAAATGCTTTTCCTTTCAAAAAATCTCTATGAGATACAGACATAGTAGTAGTATTGCTGGGTCAAAGGGTATGCACAGTTTTATAGTCATTTAGACATAGTTCCAAATTGCTCTCCAAAGTGGCTGGATCAGTTCACAACTCCACCAACATTGCATTAGTGTCCCAATATTCCCATATCCTAGAAGAAAGACTTTCAAAGAAGAAGGAAAGGAAATTCAAATAATGCAACACTCTTCTGCACCCACCAGAAAATGTAGGCGAGAACAGAACAATACATTCCAAAGAATATTGGCAGTCAGGATATAACCCAGAATGACCTACCATGCAAATCTAAACTTAACCATAAATGAAAAATAGATGGTTGTTTAATAATAAGAGGCATCTGAAGTATGTTTAGAAAGGAAAACCAGACTGAAGAGATTATTTGCTTCTCAAACACCCCAAGCAACAGAAATACAGGAGTGGACAACAAGGACAGCAACATCAATAAACTCACAGCACAGAAACTGGTAAGAGGTTAGTAAGAGGCCTCTTTCTAAATGTACACAAGGAGATAGGAGGCCAGTGGAGGTAACAGTGAAGAGGTGAACCTCAGCTAGTATAATGACAACCTGTCTCCAGAAAAATCAATGGTTTTTGGTGAGACTATATTAGATTATTAGCAGTTACATGAAAGCAGAATAGGGGAGCCAAGAGATAAAGAGAAATGAGTAATGTGTCCAGGTCAAATCAAAGATTAGCAATGAGATAAAGGCGAGTCCTGTGGTCTCAGTAAGAGAAAAGCCTGCAGAAGAATGGTGAAGAGGATGGCCAAAGGATTGAAAAGGGAGGAAAAGGAAGGAAACTTTGATTTGGGGATAAGAGGATTTTACTAATGAATGTTCCTATAAGTGAAAAGAAATTGTCTGTAAAGTGAAATAGGGAGCTCGCACTAAGAATTTTGTACTTGAAAAGTCCACTAGTCCTACATCATAAGTGGAAGAGGAGATTGAAGCTTCAGAGTATAGCTAGCCCCTGGGGAAGCAGGAGAACATTGACTTGGGGAAGAGATTTTGAGACAAATGGGAAAAAAATAGGTAACTAGGGGTAGATCAGTGTTTCTCAACCTGTGGATTGTGACCCCTTTGGGGGTTGAACGGGGTCGCCTAAGACTATGGGAAAACACATATTTCCGATGGTCTTAGGAACCAAGACATCGCTCCTCTATCTGTCTCCAGGAGGGTCCGCCCACATGCAGATATGCCCACATATGAGTATTAAAGGGTCACGGCATTAGGAAGGTTGAGAACCATTGGGGTAGATCAATGGTGTATTGCATAATCAGAGACAGGGTGAAGGAGGGGCCCTAGCAGAGGGTAATGTTCTCTTTTGCACCTGTAATGATTGGCATTGTTTTGGTAGTGGGACAATTAAAAAGGGAAATCCATGTGGCACACTCTATAGACAGTGGCAGAGACTACATAGAGGGGAGAACCTTGAAAGTTTTAATTGCATTAGTGATACAAAAACTAGGGAGAGACTAGACTAATTGTAGAAGTCATGATTCAGAGAATGGAGGTCTAGAGTAGACAGAAAGAAAAGATGGATAATGATAAGAGTAAGATAAATTCTTTTTGTAAAGAGGCACAAAATATAAAATTTTGAAAATGGCTGAATGTATCTAGATGAAGGAAAAGAGAGGAAGAAAGAATCTATTTGACTATTGAGACTATACTAAGGCATAAAAACTTCATAACCCAGTGAAGAAAGACAGAAATAGTAAATGCATCTATTTCAGATCATGATGGAATAAAAATTGTATGGAATAAAGGGCCATGGAAAGATAGACTAAAAATTAATAGGAAACTAAATAATCTAATCCTAAAGAATGAGTGGGTCAAACAACAAATCATAGAAACAATCAATTACTTCATTGAAGAGAATGACAATAATGAGACAACATACCAAAACTTATGGGATGCAATGAGAGTGGCTCTTTGGGGAAGTTTTATATCCCTGAATGCATACATGAATAAAATAGAGAAAAAGGAGATCAATGAATTGGGCATGCAATTGAAAAAGCTAGAAAAAGAACAAATTTAAAATCCTCAATTAAATATCAAATTAGAAATACCAAAAACCAAAGGAAAGATTAACAAAATTGAAATTAAGAGAACTATCAAACTAATAAATAAAACTAAAAGCTGGATTTATGAAAAAAATCAATAAAATTGGTTAATTTGATTTAAAAAAAGAAATAAGAAAACCAAATTATCAGTATCAAAAATGAAAAGGGTGAATTCACCACCAGTGAAGAGGAAATTAAAACAATAATTAGGAATTTTTTGCCCAATTATATGCCCATAAATTTGACAATCTTAGTGAAATGGATGAATATTTACAAAAATATAAATCCCCAGATTAAGAGGAGAGGAAGTAAAATACTTAACCTCATCTCAGATAAAGAAATTGAGCAAGCCATCAATGAACTCCCTAGAAAAAAATCTCCAGGGCCAGTGGATTTACACGCAAATTCTATCAAACATTTAAAGAACATTTAATTCTAATACTATATACACTATTTGGGAAAATTGGCAAAGAAAAAATTCTACCAAATTCTTTTTATGATACAAATATGGTATCAATACCGAAACCAGGAAGAGCCAAAACAGAGAAAGAAAATTATAGATAAATTTCCCTAATTAATATAGATGCAAAAATTTTAAGTAAAATACTAGCAAAAAGATTACAGCAACTTATCATGAGAATAATACACTTTGATCAAGTAGGATTTATACCAGGAATGTGGGGCTGGTTCAATATTAGGCAAACTATCATCGGTGTCATTGATCAAATCAACAACAGAACTAATAGAAGCCATGTAATTATTATTTGTAATAGCTCCATACCCAAGATGGCCTGCTAGTACTGGTTCTTTGATCTGCTTTGTTAAGAGAAAGACAACTTTCTTTTTCTTTTTCCCACTGCCAGTTAGTGTTTTATTTATTTATTTTAAATTTAATTAACTTTTGTTTATTTTAAGTTTACATCATTCATTTCCATGAAATTAAGTAAAAAATTTTCTCCCTGTCTTTCCCCTGCCCACCACCCCAAAACAGCGATCCCACTGTATACTCCCTCCCCCAATCTACTCTCTCCTATATCCTCCCCCATCACCCCTCTGACTTTCTATAGGGCAAGATGGATCTCCCTATCCTATCCCAGTGCCTGCACAACCCATTTCCTAGTTGCATGTAAATAATAATAAAGGGTTCTGAGTGATCAAGTTAGGGGTCAGGGATTCACGTTCTCTGATGTTAATTAATCTGCTTTTTCCCTTGTTAAGGTTCTTGGGGTCCAAAACTGTGGAGAGAGCCAAAATTTCTTTATCTCTTGTGCATAACTTCTATTTTGCAGAGGTTTGAGAGCTTTTAAGAATGGGAGAAAAGGTTCAGTCCTTCATCTTGTTGGTCATGTGACACAAAAATCACCCAATACTGATGGCTATGGCCTCTAGATGCTTTGAAATAAGGAGGACTAAATGCTGGCTAGGCTGTCCTAAATAAGATCCCTGATCACACAAGAAAAAGTGTGAATGAAGACTATCTATTGTCCAGGCTATGACATGCATTCAGATGGACAGCTAGTGGTTCATTGTCAGTAAAATACATTTATGTGTCCAGGCAATAGTTTGAAATTATAGAAAATGCCATAGAATTGTCCAGATGCAAGAGATAAAAATGAACAATCTGTGTTTTATCTGGGAGACTGTGAAGCACTTTCAATGATCCCAATTATACATACCCATCATCAACACTAATAATCTTCTAGTGACATTATGTAACTGGATTATAGAAGACTACAACATTCAAAAATCAAAACTGTAAGTAGGCTGCCTCATTACCAAAAATTATTTACTCACAGGAAATAGTACAAAAACACCTGCCCCCCCAAAAAAAATCTGATCAAAAAAAGTGGGTCAGTCATATGAGAGTAAGAAGGACTGAGGGACAACAAATGAGCCACCCAGGCATTACACTTTTATTCATAGGATATGAAAACACATAAAGTAAGTTCTGCATCATATTGAGTGGATCTTTAATAGAAGATTTGTTCAAGGATATGGACAATAATTATGTAGGTTTAGATCTCAAGAACTAAACATTTAAATCTTCTAGTGTCTAGCAAAATACTATATACATATATATACACACACACTATATATATGCTATATGTATATAATTTTATATATATATACATAAGAAATTTAATGTTTATTGACTAAATGGATAGGTTATGATCTGAAGAGTTAAAGAAAAACTATATTCATAAGATCTTGGATTCCTGAAAGTGAAGAAATATTTAAAGAACAGTTAAAGGCTCACAAACGGACCAAGATGAGCATGGCAGCAGAATAATAAGAGTACATGAAGGGGAGAACTATGTACTATGGTTGAAAAGGCAGAGTAATGCGAGATTGTGGAGTAATTATTAGGACTTAAATGTCAAGCAAAGGAATTTGAATATTAAATTGGGAGGCAAGAAGTTGTCAATGAAAAACAAAATTATGTGTAAGTGAAGGCATGGGCATGGGAAAATTTAGGCTTGTTTTAAGAGCTCCAAGTAATTGTTTTAAACTGGAATATAAGGTAGTAGAAGGTAGTAGAGATAGATAAAGCCGGAAAAGGATGGTTTGAGGCCAGATTATGAAAATCCTTGAATGTTAAATTGGATAATTCAGTAGGCAGTGGGGAATAAGTAATTGTGTGCAAAGGAGTGTTATGATTAGATCTTTGTTGTTAAAAAGTATAATATGGCAATAGCAAGTAGTTTGGAAAGGGGAAAAATTAAAAGTGGAAAGACCATTTAAGAGACTATACAAGGGGTAGAAGCAAAAAGACCCTAAAATTCTAACTCTACCTGCACTCCAGTTAGGGGTGTTGAATTCTGTCTCAAGTGATCCATTACCATTCACATGAATTCTGTAAGAAACTGACCCCATTGGTTACTAAAACCTTTAATTGGCAAGATGGAATCTGAAGACTTCAGATACTTCTTTCATGCTCTCTTTATGACAAGCTTACACTGGTCACTATTAAGCAACTAGCCATAAAAGTTCACAAGCTCTTTAACGTCCCTCCAAATTATTCTGTACACTTCTGACTCAACTCAATCAAGTAGTTAATTTATTCTACCATTGATATTTTTCCTAGAAATAAAGCAGAGATGGGTGCTTGTCCCTTAGCCCCCTTCCTAAGTTATAAAGATGTCCTGTCACAGTCCTTATTTCTTCCTATTAAGTACATCTTTGAAGCATCATGACACCACTGGGACAGTATTTAAGTATATGCAAGCTACTGTTTTTCAATTATGTTCATCTGTAGGCTTCCCAGTATTTCAATCACTACAGTTTTTAGATAACGTGAGTAATCTTTGGAATTGACAAGAGAGATTCATTTATGGTTTTCCAATACAGCATATTTAAAAATCGGGTTACATTCATTATAACATTACCAAAAGAGAAGTATAGAGGTGAAGGACACACCTTTTATTATAATGTTAGAAGAGGTAAATAAAATCTTATGTAGATTGTTAGAAAACTAAAAGAAAGGACCTACAGAAATAAACTAATTTAAACAATATTGAGCATGATTTTCAGTCATTCAACAAACATTCATTAATCCTATACTATGTGTCAGGCATGTGCTAAGTGCAAGGTATATGAAGAAAGACAAAAGATAGTGTCTGTCCTCTTGGAGTTCATTACCTAACCTGATTTTTACCCTGGAGAAAACTGTATGAGATATTTTTCTCTTAATAAGAGTGATAAAAATAAAATAAATTTATTTTTCTTTTGAAAGTCAAATATGATACCATTTAAATGTTAGCTCAGGTAGTCCCTCTTATTATGACACTGAATATTGTCATTCTACCTTTAAAAGAGATGCGTTGGAGACTGACAATGAACTGTCATCTTTGGAGGTGTCTGAAGAGAGTGAGGACCTGAGAGGGCTAAGAGAACTTTTCTCAGATTACAGGGTTAAATATTAAGGAGAAACAGTAAGAGAATATAATTAACTCCCACGAGAAAAATGAATCTGTGAGAACCACTCTGAGGAGATATTTTGAGAGGGTTGAATATATAGTTCTGGAGAACAAGTGAATGAGTTGAACTTTATTTCATCTGGAGAACTGAATGATTCTAGTGTTTTAGAGGAATCAGCAGTTGTAGCTGTTGGCAAGGGAATTCTAGTTAAATATTTCTTTTTCATACTTGGGAGAGCATAGAATGACTCCAGGCTATGATTTTCCTCATAGCCAGCACAATTTCTAAATATTTTTCTTTGTAGTATCCATTATTGTTAATAAATGATATGGCCTGGAACACTGATGTTTGTCCATGCCTATGCATTTGAGAGTTGAGAATGGGAAATGAGAGAATCTCATAGAACAAGAAATTTCTCTTATTTTACTGGAAAGTCAGTGCAAATTAATCAATGAGATATACTATATTTTAAGTGATTTCTGAATAATTTCCCTTGTTGCTTACTACTAGTCTTTGAACCCAAAGAGAGAATTACTAAGGTAACAAAAGGCTAGAAGTTGGAAGTTGTGTTTCTACCCAAGAACAACTGAAAGATAATGTCATGTCTTGCATCATACACCCACCCCTTTGTTCATGTAATATGTAAATCATCAAAGAACTTGCTACACCTTTAAATCTGTTTAATGATGGTTTTGGAAGAAGTTCAAGGTCACTACCTCTTCCTAGCAATTTCCATGATTAGTAGACACCTGAAAAATATCCAGGATTGAGGCTTTCCCTCCTTGGAAGGTATGCTTAGGTACCTGACGGCAATGGGGTACTTGTTAAGGTCACTGACATTTCTCAAGAAAAATCACTTTAAGAGTGATGTAAAAGTTTACATCTATTAGAAAAGTTCTCAGAATGCCCCATAGGCATACTTTGTACAAATATGATAATAAAGTAAAACAATCCATTGCATTAGCTATTCAATAAGAGAAGTATGAAGTCTGAGAACTCTCAGGAAAAAGCTTAAGTGTAAATTGAATTACTATAGTAAACAAGATATGCTTTCCTTTGAAAAAGTTCAAGGCTTTTTCTATATATAAATCTATACAGATTCAGTTTTATTGAATAATTAAAGTAGAAGTCATACTTGGTGATTTTCTTCTGTTATTGACAAGAATGAGAGAAAGAAAAAGAAAAGCAAGTCATCCAGTTATTTTCTTCCACAGCCCCCATCATTTTTTTTTCTGGTAGAATTTGAGGAAATTTTTCCAGGAAAGATTAGAGAGGAATCTCTTTTTAAGAACACTTTCTTGAAAAAAAAATAGTTCTGTGTTTTCATGGATTTGGATTTTCCCTCCAATAATGTAATTTGCAAACCATCAGTACCTACCCATCCAGCATAACTCTTATCCATATTCTACTATAACTTCACTATAGAAAATCCACCTAAAATGGTGTGGTTCTTCATTGCTCTTTCCTGACATCATAGACAACAATGGAACTCAGCCTTTCCTCACTCATGGGATCAGTTCATCCTACTTTTCAGTCAACATTTCTCTGATAGCATGCCATATTCCAATTCTTCCTTAAAATTCTTTATTTTCTACGTTGACAGCTGATCACACCCACCATGCCTTTCTCCATTATCCTTTGTGTGATAATTATTTTTGATTCTTTGGAAATTATTGTGTTCTATGCTTCAAAGTCATATGATACTAGTAGCAGAAGTGTATTAGTTAAAAAAAAAAACCTAGGCCTTCTTTCTGGAAAAAATTGAGAATCCTTGAGAAAGCTTTTAAATTTCCTGGAGGCAATTTAGTCCACTCCTCTCCTTTTGGGTCCAATTTGACTACTTATATCCTATCTCTGGTATATACTGATGGACAAGCTTTATGCACGATACATGTGATTGCATGTGGGATGATTAAAAAGGTTCAAGAGACATAGTTTTGGGGGTAATTTGATCATTTTACTAATAAGACCAACAGGTTATTAATAAAAGGATGGTCATTTGGCCATCTCTCTTACACCAAAGATAATCATAGTAGAAGGCTCACAGTTTGGTTGTTGTCCATTTTTCTCAAAGATGACTGTAATGATAAGGGGAATTTGAAGATCTTCCCTGCCCCTTAATAAGCCTAAGGGAATTTGAAGACCTTCCCTGCTTTGAAGCTATACCCTGCCCCATAAAACTGAATGTAATCACATAGAGCCTATGGTGGAAGGAGTTTACTGAAGGGTGGAGAAGAGCCCACAGGAAACTGAGAATCAGAGCAGCTAGACAAGGGGGGAGGAGAGGACACCTCTGAGGAAGACAGGCTTGTGAGTAAATGTTGGTGTTTGCCACCACTAGGCTTCTATTGATTTGGGGGAGGCTAAAAGATGATGTGGCTCTTTGCTACATTGTGGGGCATTAACTTCTATGTTGCTATGATGGATTCAGTTTCCTGGTGTTGGGATTTGGTTTTCTGGTCCCTGAATAAATGTTTTACTTCTGTTTTCTATAAGGAGAGTCTGTTATATTTTGGATTTGAGCACTATGCCAGTATATTTATAGTGACCATTGGCACTGTGAATATTGCATTGGTACTACATTTGGGAATGAGGATGGGACTGCAAAATATCGGACCTCTATTTGGGGGCAGAAGGGATTTAAAAGAAGAAATGGCTATCTAGGATGGGAAGATTTACCTTATTCCTCCCCAGCAAGAGAGTGGTCTAAGGGTACAGGGCTCTTTGAAAACTGGGAACTGAATTTACAGAAGGGAGAACCTAGAGATTTAGAAGCATGTTTGCAAAGAATACCAATAAAACCAGGGAGAGAGCTGCAGGCAGTTTGTAAAAGGGGCTGAGTTTTACTAACAGGTTACTGTATTATGTGTAAGAGCAGAGACAAGCTATTACAAGAAAAAATTCAAATGGAAAGAGAGTTCACTGTGTTGCAGCATTCAGACTGATGGGAGAAAATTTGCAACTCAAAATCTTGTGGAAATAAATGTTAAAAACTAAAATAAATAAATAAAAGAAATTTAAATAGAAAAAAATTGAAAATAAGTTTTGATTTTACATTAAAAAAAGAGTAGGTGGTAAATGAGATGTTGAGAGTGAACCTTGGACAGAAAAATCATCTCTGCTCAGACTACCAAAGCTTTGGACTATCTGGCAAAAAGGATCTGTTTCCACCAAAGCTTGAGTAGAATATAACGGGCTTCCCCATCTTAGATTAAAATCCTTGTAATGTTGAGCGAGGTCTGATTAAGATGAGGACTTAATGCAATCTTATTATCAGCAATTCAAGAAATTTAACTTTTTAAAATGAGTTTAAATTCAGAGATCTCCCCAAGATGTTGGTTATGAATAATCATTTCTCTCACATGTAATAATCTGAGTTATATGCAATCTTCATCCACTTTTTTTGTGTGTGGATTGTTAAGCCAAACTGTTTTGAGTGGTTATGTTTCACTTGCAAGAAATTTTGAGCAGGAATATACTTTCTCTTCATCTTTTTGTTTTGATGCATTTGCTATATTAATATTAAAATTCAGAAAGATCCATATTTAGTGTAGGTACAAATAATAAATTTCTTGCAATAAATTACATTGTTTATAATTTCTTGATTTCTCATAAAATCATTAGCTTCCATTTAGTCCATTCTAATTTTTAAGGAATTTTCTTCAATGAGTTTTTGTACCTCTATTTCCATTTGACCAATTCTACTTTTTAAGGCATTCTTCTCTTCATTGGCTTTTTGAACCTCTTTTGTCATTTGGGTTAATCTATTTCTAAAGGTGTTATTTTCCTCAAAATTTTTTTTTGTCTCCTTTACCAAGCTGACAACTTGTTTTTCATTGTTTTCTTGCATCACTTTCACTTCTCTTTCCAATTTTTCCTCTACTTCTCTTACTTGCTTTTCAAAATCTTTTTAGAGCTTTTCAATGGCCTGCAACCAATTTATATTTTTCTTGGAGGCTTTGGATGTAGGAGCTTTGACTTGGTTATCTTTTTCTGGTTGTATGTTTTGATCTTCTTTGTCACCAAAGTAAAATTCTATAGTCCAATTTTTTTCCATTGTTTGATCATTTTCCCAGTCAATAATTAGACTTTTTAACACTTTGTTAAGGTAGGACACTGATTCTAGTGTGGAGGGTGTACTGTCCCAAGCTTCAGAGGTTTTGTGCAACTGTTTTTAGAGATATTTCTAGGGACCTGTAAATTTTCAGTTCTTACAAGGTTGTATGATGAAAGGAGAGGTGCTTACTCCTCTCCTGGCCTGTTGTCTGGACTGTGAGTGACTACAAGCACTCTTTTCTGCCTTAGAACTGTGAGGAGGATTATCTTTCCATCACAGCCACAAGCTCAGCCATACCAGTGCTCCTTCTTGCCCCAGGACCACCATCTAGGACTGAGATCCAGATCCAAGCACAGGCAAAGCAAGAGAATCCTGCCTCAGCACCACCAAAGAGATCCCTGCACTCCACCTATGATCAGCCCTGGATCTCTCCATTGTCTGTGGGCTGAGAACTCTAGAAGCAGCTGCTCCCACTGCTACCACCCTGGAGCTGGGCCCTGGACCATGTTCCTTTCTCACCCAGGTCCTGACAGACCTTTCCTACTGACCTTCTAAGTTGTCTTTGGTGTTTGTGGATTGAGAAGTCTGGAAACTGCCATAGCTGCCAGTGATTCAGTGCCCTGAGGACTGGTCCGGCCCCATCTTTGCCAGTATGATCCATGCTGGACTTTGCTTCTCTCTCAGAGTGTAGCAATAGACTTTTCCTGTCGACCTTCCAGGTTGTCTTGGGCTGTAAATTTGTTTCACTCTGTCATTTGGTGGGTTCTGCTGCTCTATCATTTGTTGAGTTGTTTTTTATAGATATTTGGAGAGGTTTGGGGGACAGTTCAAGCAAATCCCTGCTCATACTCCACCATCTTGGACCTGCCAATAAATTATATTATTAGTAGTAAAATTATAACATAATATAATTTGTATTGTTACAAATATTCATTTATTATCTATATATCAACAATAACATAAATTGCCTTATGACATACTATAAATGATGTTATTTTATTATTTATAATAATTTGCATTATTAATATATATTATTTGTAATAAATATTGATCTCTGCATTTTAATATTAACATATAGCAAATGCATCAAAACAAAAACATGAAGAGAAAGAACAGTTCCAGATGCTATAACAGTCTATAACAAGTGACATAATAGGGTTAAGGGTATTCTCTTGAATAACAAGTTATATTGGCTAGGTTACTGAATGTAAAGCAATGATTTTAAGCTAAAGTCTATGTTCAAATAAATTTGAACTTCATGAATGGTAGAGAGAAAGCCTTTTGTTTTTGAGGGGGGAAATCAAGGCAACTGGGGCTGTGACTTGCCCAGGGTCACACAGCTAGTGTGTCAAGTGTCTGAGGTTGCATTTGATCTCAGGTCCTCCTAACTCCAGGGTCAGTGCTCTTTTCACTGCACCACCTAATTGCCCTTGACAGAAACCTTTTAAAATTGGTAGTCATCTGAGATCAATGTGGTCCAATTTGAGGTCAATTGGAGCTTATAAGTAACATTTCTCATTATTTATCAGTTAGTTGGTTACATAAGTAATAGATAGTTTCATCCCCTCATAGCATTTTTTTAAAAGAGGTATTTTTAATTTATATATTTGATTGTTCCAATGCAGTCACAACTTTGGAGAGAGTGTACTTACTATGTTTTTAACTCAATAAATTTTTTACAACTACTACAAATACATCTCCTTCTATGATTTTTGTGTATGTTCAACTGAATAGTGGCCAGAAAATGGACTGATCTCTTATTTAATAAAAAAATATATGGCATTATTCCAGGAACACTTGTGAATAGACTAACTTTCTCAAGGGCTTGATTTCCCACACATCAGAAAAGTCTACCTAATTCCACATCTATCCTTCCTAGGGCTCCTCAATGGGATTATAAGAATGGAAGGTACATTGTGAATGGCTGCACTCTCAACCTGAAAGTCTTGGCCATAAGCCTGAAAGGATTCTTAATTCTTTGTCTATTATCCTGTCAGGCTAACACTTAGTAAGTTTATCTAAGACCTCAGAGGATGCTCTGTTCCTTTGGAAGCTCTCAGTTCAGTTAGACAATCTCACTCATCAATTAAGAGAGGAATGTCTCATGTAAGTATCTAGTTCAGAAATGATGTGGAGTTCTTCCAAAATTGTCTGGAATTGGTTCAATTACTCTTCCATCATAAGTTAGTCTGTCAGTCAAACAGTATTTAAGAAGTTCCTGCTAAGGGCTAGGCGCTGTGCTAAGCACTGAAGATATAAAGCAAGGGTGAAAAAAGCATAGTCTTTGCTCTCAAGGAGTTCTTTATCTAATGGAGGGGACAACATACCTGTAAACACCCATGTTCAAAGAATAGAAAGAGAGGGAGAGAGACAGAGACAGAGACAGAGAGACAGAAATGATTTGGAGGTTGGTTGACTGCTGTCCTTCAATCTTCACATCTGACTGTGGCTGATCAGACTAATGTAAACTCAGAAGGCTTTCCCACAGATCAGCAACACACTGTTCATATGAACATTGGTGATGGAGAAAGCACTAGAGTGTTGTCCATTATCCAGAATCCAGGCATGCATGCTGTCATGAGACTGATGTACGGTATTGATGGACTTCTCCAGGGAACCAAATTTTGTCATAATTTTCCACAAACCCTCATGACTGACAGTGTCATCAAAGACTTTTGTTAGACCTATTAACATTGTATACAGACTTTCATCCTGCTCCTGGCTTTTCTCCTAGAGTTGTCAGTTAGCAAACATCATATCAACCATTCTTCAACCCTTTCTGAAGTCACACTGGCTCTTGAGGACATGACCATCTTTCAGCTGAAAAATCAGCCAATTAAGGAGGAGTCTGGTGAGAATCTTGTCGGCAATGATTAAGAGAGAGAGATCCTCCTGTAGTTGTCACTGGACAGTCTATTTACCTTTCCTTTATAGAGGTGGACAATGGAGGCATCCTTGAAACCTGGTGGATAAATTCCTTTTGCCATGTAACCCAGAAAATTTCAGTCAGATTTTGTATGAGTAGTGAACCCCCACCTTATAAATCTCAGCTGGAATAAAATTAGCAGCAGGTTCTTTGCCAAATAAAAGGATCCTAATGGCGTGAAAAATCTCTTCTTCAGTTGGAAGTTCAGCTAGAGAAAGATTGACTTCAACCTAAGGTATCCAGTCAATGGCTTCAGCATTGATTGATGATGGTCTGTTGATAGCATTATGGAAATGTTCTGCTCAGCTATAGTGCCAACACAATATTCACAGCACTGACATGACTATGAATATGCTGGCATAGTTCTCATTTGAAAAATACAACAGACTCTCCATGTAGAGGACAGAAGCAAAACATTTATTCAGACACCAGAGAACCAAATCCTGAAACCAGGAAACTGAATCCATCACAGCAATAAAGAAGTTGATATACCACAGCACAGCAGGGAGCCACATCATCCTTTAGGCTTCCCACAAACAAACATTCAAAAGCCTAGCTGTCACAGCAGGGGGAAAATAAACACAAGCCTAGCTGTCTCCTTGGGTATGTTCTCTCCCCACAACTCTAACTGCTCTGACTCTCTGCTTCCTGTGGGCTCTGCTCCACCCTTCAGCAGGCTTCTCCCACCACAAACTCTATATGATTACTTTTGGCCTCTTAGGGGGCAAGGAAGATATTCAAATTTTTTAAGGCCTATTAAGGGGCAGGGAAGATCTTCAAATTCTCATTACCATTACATTCAGCCCCAAGATCTTTCCTGTCCCTTACATAGCAAAAATACATTAATAATACATTTTATTACATAGGTTAATGGGAGTTTTTTAGGGGGTAACTGGTATCAACAGAACTTTACAGCAATGTAATGGGAATAAGACAAAATAAGCACACAGGACAATATCTTAGGGTGGGGGCTTCAGCACAAGCACTCCATCATCCCCCCCTCAAAATGGGGCTCAAGATCTTGGGGTAAGGGGTAAAGGTCTCTTCCTCCATAGCTACTTCCTGCTGAAATTGGACATAGAGCTATTCCTGCTCCAAGAGGTCCCGTTTGAGAGGTCAGTTCTTTAGCTGGCATCCAGAGCTTGGTTGATGCCATTTCCAGGGGTGACACATCACAATCAAGGACAAGAGGTGACATCTGGCTTAAATGATCAGGCATCTGCAGGTGGAGGGGACTAAGCCTGCAGGAAACAAATCTCACAAACAAGTTTAACAAACAAAAAACCAAAAAGAATGGGAATCATCTTCTCCTTAATAAACAACAGTTACCATAGTACCTTTCCTACGAGCTATAACTTCCACAGCCTTTGGAGCATTAACTGGCTTCTGCTTTACCCATACTTTAGCTCCCAATTTTATTCTGTCAGTAGAACCAAACCCTTCAGTTCCTAGGATAGTTATTTCAGAAGGAGAGTCAGTTTTCACAAGGGGTATTGTTTCACAAGGAATCACTTGAATTAGTCTATCATTTTAACAAAACTGTATGGGTTTTTCACCCAGATTTTTTAATACCACAACAATTTCTCCTTGATAATTAGAATCTATCACTCCAGTCAATGCATGTATTCCTTGAAGCTGCTAATCCTGGTTTAGATAACATCTGTCCAACATGATTTTTAAGGATTCTCATAGGTATTCCAATAGAGATTTCTCTTGTTTCCCTTTTATTCACCCAAAAGTCCTCTAAACAATATAAATCATATCCTGTCGAACCAGGTATTCCTGGTTATGGTGCAGGGGCATCTTGCCTCACAGTCCAATACTCAATATTCGGGATCTTACTGTTTGATGTTTTCTAATTTGCAGATTTGGGGTCATCATTCTGGCTAGAGGGATATTTCCTCCTAGTGTTTTATTATTCAAACTATGTAAAGCAATGAACAAATTAACCTTCCATTGTTGATAAGAATTATTAGAACTTAACTTCCTTAACTGTTCTTTCAATAACCCATTTATTCTTTCAATTTACCCAGATGCTTGTGGATAATATGAAATATGATATATCCATTCTATATTGTTTAATATATAATATCTCTTTATTTCATTACCTTTGAAATTTGATCCATTGTCAGTTTGAATGTGCATTTGGGCCCCATAATATAGACTTATGAGATCTAGAATTTTACAGGTGCTTTTATTGGTCACATTCTTATAAAGACAAGGCACTAGTGCATCTGAATAGGTGTCAACACAACTACATATAAATTTGCACCCTTCATCTTTTGGCAGAAGACCCATATAATCTATTTGCCAAATCTGGGCTGGAACTTTCCCCCTTGCTCTCTCTCCATTTACTATTAAAGGAACAGTTTGTTCCTTTTCCAATTGACATATATAACATTCCTCTGCTACTTGTTCTAACAATGAATATAAGGTACTAAAACCTCAATCTTGTGCCCACTGGTGTGTGGCCTGGACCCCTAAAGGGTCGACCACTTGATGGACCCATTTTGCTAGTACCAGATCATCAGTTGGTGTCAGAGTAGGGACAATATGTTGAGTAGCAATCTTTGCTGGTCAATCAGCATGTGCATTGTATTCATGCTCTGGTATGGTGAGGGCCATGTGAGTATCTATATGAAAAACTGACAAATCAGTAACCAAAGACATGTCCCATATATCTTCCCACAATTCTTTGCCCCAGACTTGGTTACCATGAATTTCCCAATTTTTATTTTTCCACATGGGTATCCATGTAGCTAACCTGTTAGCTACTGTGCATGAATCAGTGAGTATATGACACTTTCCTCCTTGTTTTTTTTGATAGCATTATGTACTGCCATAAGTTCAGCATATTGACTACTTTCACCTGTCCCAGTGCTTTCCAAATTTCACCTAGTACATGGGTTGTAGTCTACTGCTTTCCAATGTCTTTTATGGCCCAAATATTTTGCTGTTCCATCAGTAAACCAGGTGTTTTTCTTCTCTTCTTCAGTTAATCTATCATAACCTTCACTTCATTTTACCAAGGACTTTACCAACTGTTGCTTTGATTCAGGGGATGTATCATTTCCCTAAGTATCTATGTTTGCTATAGATCCATGTAGAGCAGAAACTCCACTTTTGCCTGTTTTAGATCTATTTTTGAATATACCATTTCCATTTCATTATGCTTTCCTCTTGTGCATGTCCAATTCTATGAGAAATTGGAGTACTTATTACCCAGGTCATAATTGAAATTCCAGGCCTTAATATCACTTCATGGTCCAGAGTCAGTTGTTTGATCTCTACCAAAGACCAATATGCAGTTAATAACCACTTTTCAAAAGGAGTATATTCAACTCCAGATAAACGGAATTTCCTAGATCAAAATCCTAAGTGTACATTTTGGCTCTGTTGATTGTGTCATAAACTCCAGTCTGCATATTTATCCTGTACAGTCACTTGTAATTCCACCAGGCTATTTTGCATAGGCCATAAATCTAGGGCCAATTGTATAGCAACCTTGGCTTCTTCTAAAGCTTTACTCTTCAAGTACCCAATCAAATTCATATTTCTTCCTAGTAACTTTACTTAAGGGCTTAAAAATCTGTCCCAGATGTGGAATGTGGTGCCTCCAATATCCAAATAATCCTATGAACTTTGGGGCCTCTTTCTCATTGGTAAGGAGAGAAAAGTCCTGAATCTTTTATTAGGCTTGCAGAAGAATCTCTCACAGCCCCTTATTCTAATGTATGCCCCCAAATTTTACATTTTGAGCTGATCTTTGAATCTTTGCAGGGTTAATTTCCCACCCTTTGCTTTTTATATGCTCAGTTAAAAACATCAAATTCTTCTCCACTTCTGTTATATTTTTTCCTTGTATCATCATATCATCTATGTAGTGGGTAAACCGTGCACCAGGTAGCTCTAATTCCTCCAAATGTTCAATGACAATCCTATGACAAACAATGGGGCTATGCAAATATCCTTGTGGCAAGTGGGTAAATGCATATTGTCTGGCCTGCCAAGTGAAAGCAAACTGGTCCCATTGTTTGGAATCTATTGGGATAGTAAAGAAAGCATTGGCTAAATCAATAACTGAGTACCCAGTCCCATCATTTCTGGATGCTTTCTAATAAGGTGACAGTATCTGCAAAAGCAGCATACAAGGGAAGAGTCACCTTATTCAATTGTCTATAAGCCACTGTCATTCTCCATGTTCCATCTGACTTTCATACTGGCCAGACAGGATCATTCTATCACATGGTTGTAGGGATTAACACTCATGCCTCAACATACTCCTCTATCGTATTGCTAATTTCATCATGTGCCCACCTGGCACACAATATTGCTTTAAAGTAATTACTGCAGAAAGTTCAGGTAAAGTGATTGGGCCCATATTTATTTTTCCCACTAAAACTCTATTAATTCCTATCTTACTTACTGCAAATTAGTATTTCTCCTCAGGCAAATTTAGAGTCATATTTCTCCATATGTCTATTCCAATGATGTATTCAGGAATGGGTACAATGACCATGGTATATTCTTTCATAGGCAATTGTCCAATTTTCATCATTAATTTAACTTGTCTGGCTGATTTCAGGCTCCACCAGTCTTCTGATGGTAATAGGAGTTCCATGTTTGAATTTATCAGGGTTCCCATATATGAGAGAGGCTTCTGTCCCAGTATCTATTAATGCCCTATTTACAGTATTTGATCCATTTTTTCCAATATATGGTCAAATTGATATGGGGTCTGCAGTCCTGTCCATGTATTTCTTTAATCTGAGTTGGGGCTTGGCCAATTTCCTATTCTCTCTGAAGGTGTGACAGAGTTGGATACAAGAATTCAGTAGGATCTATAGGAACAGTCCTCACTTCCCTATTCTGTCTAATATTAAACCTTTTCTCAGTACATTTTATATAGTTAATTAGTTGGAATACTATCAGTTCTTCCAAAATCTACCCCTGCTCTCAATAGAGCAATAACAAATTTTTTTCTTGTCAGTCTATTCCAACTTTGAATCCACTGGCTATTTACTCTTCTCTCGTGAGGAAATTTATCTTTTTCCCATTATCCTATGTCACTTATCTGTGAAATCTTATCCAGCACCTCCAAAAGAGAGTTCCCTATTTCACCAATTAGTAGTCATAATTTGATGCTTATAAGCAGGAAGAGCTTTATTCACTATGATATTTCAATGATAAACTAATGGGACATTGTGACACCCCTTTCTATCTCCAACCATGATAGCAGTTTTCATTTCCTTCTTCTTTAACTTTCTCATATAATCTCTAAGCTAGTATCAGAGTCTCTCTCCACTAGACCACATAGAATCAGTGGGATACATTTTGTTGCATTCTTCAGGAGCTAAAGCTAACAGATTGGTTGTATTATTACTTCCTTGCATATGGCAATCTCTAAAAGCTTGCTATAGAAAGGGATTCTGACTAATACCTATAAATTTCAAGCAATCTGCACTATCTACTCACACTCCTCTGGCCCCTTCATCACTGATTTTCACCATCCAGGACACTAACAATTCTCTCATCCTTTGGGTGACTCTACTTAATATATCAGTAGCCTCCTACTCAGTGAAATCCTCAATTGTCTCCCTGAACTGTGTTTGGCCTCCTAGATTCTCCTTCTTTCTTCTCAGTATGGGGTGAATTTCTGCTCTTGTAAAAACCCTGATATAAGATTGTTCCATTTTCCTTCTACACATTCTCCTGGAAGTCATCATCATGGCAACCAGGTTCAGCCTATGCCAAAGCTGTATGAACCTTTCTCCTGTTTGTTTTTTGCTTTTTCCTAGCTAAATTCACAATTTTTCTTCTACCACCTGAGACCCTTTAGTTTGTTCTTCTAAAGGAGAGCCTGAATACTGTAACACAGTCAACATCCTTTCCATCTGAGTTTTCTCTTCCAACAGTTTGTCTCTGCTTTTACATATAATGTGGGAACCTGTTAGTAAAACCCAGGCTCTTCTACACACCCTGTCCAGTTCTCTCCCTGGTTTTATTGATATTCCTTGCAACATGTTTCTAAATCTCCAGGCTCTCCTTTCTGTAGCCTCAGTCCCCAGTTTTCACAGAGCCCTGTACTTTTAGCTCATTCCCTTGCTAGGGAGGAATAAGGTAAATTCTCCTATCCTGGGATATCCAATACAATATTCACAGCTCTGATGGTGACTATGTATATGCCAGCAAAGTTCTCAGTTGCAAAATATAATTCTCCTCTCCATATAGAGGACAGAAGCAATACGCTTTTTCAGACACCAGAGAGTCAAATCCCAACACCAGGAAACTAAATCCATCATAGCAACAAAGAAATTAATATACCATAGCACAGCAGGGAGTCACACTATCTTTTAGCCTTCCCACAAACAAACATTCAAAAGTCTAGTTGTCTCCTTTTGTGTGTCCTCTCCTCCCTCCAGCTTTAGCTCTTCTGACTCCCAGCTTCCTGTGGGCTCTGCTCCACCCTTCAGCAAGCTCCTCCCACCACAGACTCCATGTGATTACATTTGGCCTCTTAGGGGGCAAGGAAGATATTCAAATTCCCTTAGGCCTATTAAGGGGCAGGGGAGATCTTCAAATTACCATTACCATTACATCAACCCATCTCTCCACAATCATGTCTTTATCACTAATTGATGTGGCTCCAATAGTACTGTGAAGTTGAGATGCACCTTAAATCTTTGGCTCATAAATAGTCTTCAGGGCATCATAAAAGTGCTTTGGATTGTTATTATCAGTGCAAAACAATTTCACCTGCTTCATTCAGCAGGAATCCTGCATCTCTCTGTTTCACTTGTACTCTACTTTTGATGGAGTTAAATACTGCTTTCTTCGATAGAGGACAAATTATCATGCTGCTAAGCACTGTGGAGTTCTTATTTTTCACTTAGCAGCTTCTTAATTTCTCTATCATTTTCATAAAACCAATCTTGATGTTTGTGTGTGTTTTGGCCCAGATGAGTCAATGTCATACTTCACATCAAATCTCTGAAAGCTGCCCACTCCTTTTCTTCTCCACTGTTGCCAACTGTGTGTTGGCTCAGTTTTCCTTCCAAATTAGCAATGAATTTTTAATTCTCAGAGAAGTACTATAATCTGTTGACATTAGGTCTTCTGGTAGTCATCTCGTCTTGGAGTTGCTGCTGTTATTGAACACAAATGGTTAGCTTGCCCAGGATGAGTCTATTATTCATCCAGCACTCTGCACCATACATCACCTTCATCACTCTCATATGCTGTCTTTCTCTTCTCCTTACAATGACATAGTCTATTAAATGCCATTTTTTTCCTGCACTGGTGGATTCAGAAAATTTTATTACATTTAGAGAAACAGAAGACAGAGAAGGTCATGAGATGCACAAGACTTCACTAGAAAATGACCGTTGCTTTTGCTGTTTCCAACTCTATTCCTCCCAAGGATTTCCTGATGTATCTATGCCTATTTGGCTTTCATGTCACCCAGAATTAGAAGCCTGTCCTCTTCTGGCACATTGACAATAAGGGTCTCCAAGTTTTCAGAAAATTTTGCTTTGACCTCATCAAGGTTTGTTATGGTGGAAATATATGCACTGATAATCGCGATATGGTGCTTTCCTGAAAGTGGTAATTCCACTGTCACGAACTTGTCATTCACTCCTTTTGGTAGACATATAAGCCCGTTAACTAGATTGGTTTTGATTGCAAAACTTACTCTAGTTTCACAGAACTCCCCTTCATTGTGGCCACTCCAGAAAAAACATTTATCTAATTCTGAATTCAGTAAGCTGGCCTTCATTTGCCAGATTTGTTTGACTCAGGGCTGTTGGGTTCATAACAATGGCTCATAACAAGAGCTGTTCATTTTTCATGTCAAATTGATTTTGTGTTGCATGCACATATTTCATGTACTAATAGTTAGTGGAATCATCTTCACAAGTTTTTGTACCTTTTCTTTATGTTTCAAATGCAGGGTGGGGATCATCTGCCACAGCAAGCAGGCCAGGGTTAGGTGAAGAAGAGTTTTTTAGGGCACCTTTTCTAGCTCCTTACACATGCCAGAAGGTGACCAATGTGGTCCTTCTAAAAGGCTTCTCAGACACACAGGGAGCTGCCAAATCCCACTGCTCCTTTAGTCTAGTAAGAAGACAATCCTGTGGCCTGTGTATACAGTTGTGACTACAGTTCCCGTTGTATCTGTACCTACTGCTTCATCACTTGCCTTTTGCCACTGGATACTGAGATAGGTAGAAATGGTAAAATAGTATGGGTAATGTTTTTTGACACACACATAAATTGGATTTAAGTAAGGTAGAGTTGCATAAAGTCATTAGGCTCACTCTCTCTTCTAGAGTCTTCAAAGCCTAGTGGCAAGAAAAAAAGTCAAGATGACCAGTGATGACTTGGGATGCAGTGGATAATCTTGGCATCTTCAATGCCTTTCCAAGCTCTAAGTGCTCCACAGTGTCTGTGTCAGGAACTTTTATGGCCATTGGAACAAATTGTTCTCATCTGCTCATTCTGCCAGAGAAAGATGCTTGAGGTAGACACCTTCCTAACTCACTGATGGGTTTAAGACCAGTTGTTTCCCACCCTCCCCAACCCCCCATTATTCTTAACTTGGTTTAGCCCATTTGCCATAATGATTTACCGGGGTGTGGCCTTTGCACATTTGTAGCAGAATGCACCCTAGCATACCCAGGATGGCTGCTAGCACAGGTTCTTAGATCTGCTTTTCTAAAGGAAAGCAACTCAAAAAGGGGTAACAATCTTACTTTAATCGAACATATATCATTTACCTAATTCAAGGGAAAAAGTCAGCACCCTGAACTTCAGAGAATACAAATGGAAGTTACAAGCAGACCAAAAAAATACAGACAAAGAAACAGATCAGCAGATAGGGCTTCCAGCTGTCTGACCATTACATCCATACCTACTTATTTACTGGAGAGGGAAGCACCAACGTCTGGGTTTTCAAAGCTGGGAGGGGGTGCTCAACAGCTGCCCAGAATCTCATCTGGACAAATCACAGAACTCTTCCCAAAGTGAGCCCCAAAGCAAAACCTCACATCAGGGTATATATAGTCTTCTCCTGAGTCAGAGAATGTCACAACCTTCTTGACCCACTGCCCAATCACAAAGTAATAAGGCAGGGCATTCCTGAAAAACAAGCCCCCCTCCACAGGCTCCATGTGACCACATTCAGCCTATTAGGAGGCAGAGTATATTTTCAAATCAGAGAAGGTTCTCAGATTCACTTAAGCCTATCAAGGGGTCTAGGGGCAGGGAAGATCTTCAGATTCCCATTACTATTACAATATACTACAACTTCTTGGAGCCACAGATGAGAGGTAGTTGAATCAGATGGTCACCAAAAGTGGAAAAGCAGTCCTGAAAAGGCCTCAGTAGCCCTCACATCAGAGATACTAGTCTTCCCTGAATA
>CM053582.1:366624518-366635484 GCA_028627135.1 Pseudochirops cupreus | reverse complement strand
CAAAAAGTGACATAGGAGAGAATAGACTGGGGGAGGGGGGAAATACTGGGATGGCTGTTTTGGGGTGGTGGGCGGGGGAAAGACGGGGAGAAAAGATGTAACTCAAAAAAATTTAATAAAGAATTTAATTTAAAAAAATTAAAAAAAATTTATAAAATGCAGTGTCCAATATTAAATATAGTGTGGTCATAAATGGCAAAAATAATAATACAATAATTACAGAAATTTAGTATTCTAGAATGTGCACTGATGAAATACAGTCTTTTTGGAAATGTTTTAGTTTTTCCCAATTACATGTTAAAATAACTTTTCACATTTGTTTTTTTTTATCTTTGGTTTTCAAATTCTCTCCCTTCCCCAATATAGTAAGCTTTGTTATGGATTTAAACTAAGACTTAGGTTTTGTCCCATCGAAGTCAATGGGAGCAGATGAAAACACATTTTCCAAACTGACTAAAAGTGGCAGGTCTAGATTGTAATTAGAAATGTGGAGTGCTACAGGAATGGTATGCACAACAATGCACAGAATTCAAGTAATCCAAAAAAGTCCTCAGAAATTTGTGTTTTCATCTTTTTGTCCTGGACCATTGAATTCTATATCAAGTATACTTCAGTAACTGAGCAGAAACAGTGAGCACATGGAAAATCTTTCACATACAGCTTTATCTCGAGGATTTCTCTTCTACTCATATGCTTTCCCTATGACTGGCCCATCCTGAGGAGGGGAGGGAAAGAAATGAAAGACTACAAACAAAAAAAAAATAGGCATGGGAAGGAACTAAGGGCTCTGTCTCTTAAAAATAAGTTGAGGAGGCTGAGTTGCTTGGTTTTGCTTTGCTTTTCCCTTGTGGTTAAAAATAAAGTGCAAACCATTTGGGCTCTGAGCAGACATAGTAGCCTAAATAGTGATAACTGATGGATAATCCAAATTCCTCCTCATGTTCTTTTTTTTTTTTAAGTCAATCCACCATAAATGAGAAGCCTTAGAAACAAGACAAGGAAACTTCCCTAAATTCTGTGGGAATATTTAGTATGTTTAGCAAAGGAAGACTGAATACTATGCAGTATGAAATATATCATCTCATATGGATTGGGGCCAATCTATCACATCATAAGATGCTATATAGCTAATATAATACAGCTATGAACAGAGACATTGGGTGGACTACCCAATCAATGTCAAAGTTTGGAATCCACTGGACCTTAAATGAGCAGGAGACAAAATTTAAGGTTCTAGAGTATGGTTGAAATCTTTGGATAGGTTTGGAAACTATAAGCATAGGATTGTCAAACGGGGTGTTCAGTGGATTTGAGGATCTTGATGAGTTAGGATAAATTTGAATATGACTATGAATTCACAGTTCAAACATCTTATATGGAAAAAACACTTTTTTATGAAAAAAATTTCCAGATCTTCCACTTTGAATGATGAACCACTAGAGGGGGACATGATTCCATTGAGTACTGTATATCTACTCCATTATATAATATTCTTGATCTTGGTCAAAAGATGGAAAACTGACAGTTTCCATTACATTTCATGTTATTCAAAATGTTAAACTCTGAAATTAAAAAAAATGAAACAAAGACCCAATATATGGCAAAATACTTATGGCAACATTCTTTCTGGAAGCAAAGAACTGGAAACAAGGTAGTTAAACATTGTGAAAACTATAATATAAGAATGTATTATATAGTTATTGTGTTGTATTGTATTGAATGTTATTGTGCAGCAAGGAATTTGGGGAAACATGGGAAAATTCATATGAACTGTCACAGAACAAAATGAATAGAAATGAAGGAACAATACACATAGTCGCCACAACAATGAAAATGAAAACATTGATAAAATGAATTGCATCTCTAAAATAAACTCTGAGTAATATCTAATTAATGAAGTCTAAGTAATAAAGGTTCCAAAGAGAAACAATTAAATGCTTTTCTTCCCTAACAGCAGAGAGGTGGGAGGGTGGTGGGGGGAACACTAGATCAGAATACTATCTATACTGTCAGGCACAGTCCCTGTGTCAGATGTTTTATACAATTATTTTTCTTTTTTGCAAAGGAGGTTTAATCTGGATGTACAGGTTCCCAAAGTGGGCAATACCTTCCAATGCGGGGATGCTGGAATGGGCCAGGGTGTGGCAGCAGCCTTACATGCAGCTGGGGGGGCATTGAATAAAAATAAGGGGGTGGTGAAAGCATAAGGAAAAAAAGATAAGAAAATTTTGAAAAAAACATTTGTGTGTTTCATCTGTTTTGTAACAGAGTTAAAGTTGTAGTAATTACAATAAACACACAAAATGCAACTTATAGCCAATCAGTGGTCAAGTCCACCAACAGGTCTTAACAAACAAGTGTTGGAAGGAAGCGTGGCACACATTGTCAGGAAGCCCAGCATTCATTAGCAGGAATATGTACATGTACAGACTTGTTTACAATATGATACTATATGATTACATGCATGACACAATATTGCACATCAAAATTTCAATGCAGAGACCCACAAATTTACAATAAATTATTAAATGAAAGATGTCATTTAAAAAAAATTACATTAAAAAAAAATGACACAAATTTCCAAAAAACCATTAAAAGGTTAAAGAAAGTAGATTTCTATGAGTGCACTGAGTAACTATTTTGTTTTCAACTGAGGGTGGTAGGTCAAATATGTTTGGGAACCTCCGATCTAACTGTGGTGTAAAGGCAAATAATCAATGAAGCATACAAAAAAGAGATGCTAAGCCTTAAAATCTAAGTCTAGATACTACTACATGCAGCACTTACTGTCTTGAACCCATGGTAGATCTACCTTAGTCTGGAAGCTTAATTCCAGCAAAGATTCCAATTGAAGTTAAATACAGGAGTGGTCTTGGACTTGTTTGTAGATGAATCCACTCTCCATTTCCCCTCACCATTCCAGCTCCATAATTTAGCCAGATTGTATAAACAAGGTTTGAGAGAGCATACTGCATTTTTTTTTTGGTCTCTTGTTCTATCTCCAGGACATCAACACTTACTGCCTAGAGCAGCAGTCTCAAAGTCAAATAGAAGCAGATCCCTGCAGGTCACATACTAGCTTAGAAAACTACACATTAATATTAGCTATGTTTATTGCACTTTTATTTCTTTAAACATATTCCAATTGTATTTTAATCTGGTTCATTCCCACTAGGGAATTTTTCATGAGTTTGACACCTCGGATAGAGTAACACTTTGCTTTTGGTGCGATATCTTTCTTACAAAGTCATGACCAACTCTTTGCTAGTGGCCTATATCTCTCCCTACTGGACTGGAAAAGCTTGAACAGAGAGGATGTGCCAGTTCTATTCCCATTTGATGCCTAATAAATCTTCAAATATTTATTTTTCAGAATCAGGGAAAACACCAAAGAGTTTATCACATAAGACAAAATCAATTTTCATCTTAAAATGTTTAGGAGGGAACAGATATTTCTTCTAGATGGGAAAACACTTAAGGCTAAGAAGTCTTAAGTTTAACAAATAATGCTACTCAGTTTCTTTAATGGGACCTACCATATCCTCTGGACTTCTCATTTGGAGTGTGTCACTTAAGCAATTCTGAATCCACTTAATCTATTGTCTGCTCCATACTTATACATATGGACCCCAAGGATACCATAAAGGATGATCAAATTCAATGGGGCTGGAGCACATCGTGCCCAACAAGGAGCTGCGGAGCTGCTTGCTGGCTGGCTTCTACCACACCATGGTGCTTCTGGATGAACGAAGCTCAGAGCTGGAATTGTTGAAGAGGGACAGCACCTCTATGCTGGCCACCAGCGCCCTGTGTAGGGAAGCTCACGCAGGAGGATACGAAGCTTTCTCCTCTGCCTGCTTGGAACTGTGCAACAAGCAGTCGACACCTATGGGTCTGAGCCTACCTCTGAGCTCCAGCGTCCCTGGCAGTGCAGAATCAGGGTGCAGCTCTTGTGGCACACCGCTCTAAGACCAGGGTGGTCCAGTGGAGATCCTGTCTTTTCTGTACTTAGGCAGTGCTTATCATGCAGCCAGGAAAGATATGCTGGATGCTCTGGGGATCACAGCCTTGAACAATGTCTCTGCAAATTGTCCCAATCGTTTTGAGGATCACTACCAGTGCAAAAGCATCCCTGTGGAGGACAACCACAAGGCTGATATAAGCTCCTGGTTCAACGAAGCCATTGACTTCATAGACTTTATAAAGAATGCAGGAGGAAGGGTGTTCATTCACTGTCAGGCTGGTATCTCCCAATCAGCCACCATCTCCCTAGCTTACCTCGCGAGGACCAATTGGATCAAACTGGATGAGGCCTTTGAGTTTGTGAAGCAAAGAAGAAGCATCATCTCTCCCAACTTCAGCTTTATGGGTCAGTTATTACAGTTTGAATCCCAAGTCCTACCTCCTCACTGTTCAGCAGAAGGGGGAAGTCCTGCCATGGCTGTACTTGTCACAGGGACCTCCACAACCAGTCTTTAATTTCTCTGTCTCTATCCCCACCCATTCTTCCTCTAATGCTTTGAACTACCTTCAGAGCCCAATGACCACTTCCCCAGGCTGCTGAGAGACTCAGGGAAGTTACTCGAGAACCATATAAGGAACTTGAGGATCCTTCTGTCTAAACCAAAGTGCAATAACTCTGGGGCATAATGTCTCAGCATAGTTATAATGTCATCTGGGTTCAACTCTTTCCTGAACTCCACACCTGAGAACAACATGGGTGAACTGGATTGAACCGATTCTAAGGTTCATTTGTGCTCAATTCCGAAGTATATCTTGGACCAATGTGTAGTTGGTACATCAGGTTCCTTCGATGGAGAGAAAAAAAAGAAAAAAGACTTTCATAGCTCACTTTGGGCTGATCCTAGTGGCCTCTCTTCTTAGAACTTTAGTCTTTGTGCTTGACAAACCTATCAGTATTACCATTTCTGAACACTTAGCCAACAGAAGAGGCTGTTCCCTTTTGATGTTTAGACATATATTTAAACACACACACACACATATACAATGCAAAAGTTCCCATTATTTATTTGTGTAGATGTGTTCAGCTTTCACAAACCTCAGATTCCACTTCTAGAAAAACCAAATACCTCAATTTTTTTTTGTTAGAGTACTGTAATCCTGCAAATACATCCTTAAACATTTGTTCTCTTAGCACTGATGGAAATCACCAGGCAAGAGTGCTTTTTTGAGTTGCCAAGGTTGGTTGTGTGTTTGCTGATTATTTATGACCTGAAATAATATATTTCTTCTTCTGAGAAGACATTTTGTTATTTAATGATGACTTTTTTATACAAGCAGAATTATGACATTTCTACTGAAATTAAAAAAAAAAGATGATCAAATTCTTTCTCCTAGTTTTCCTGATAGAGTCCTTCAAAGACTGAAGTGTTGGAGTAGAAGCGCAATGTTTCCATCAACATTTTTGTGGTTTGAATTCTAGAAGACTGTCTCCATGACATAGGTGAACTCCTTTAGTAGACATAAATCTTTTTGTTTGTTCCTTGCTAGAAGTTGGAGGTATGAACAGAGTTATCTTCTGGTATGACTTGTCCTAGAATTAGACGTTATTTTACAATGTATGTGACATTCCTTTTTGGGAGGAGGGGAAGAGGGAATCATTTTTTAATCCATGAACAAGAGATTTCACAAGACTGAAATCACATTCTCTAGATTTCTCCTTCACTTTTAGGGCTGTGAATATGTGGTTTGTAGTAGAAAAAAATCTGGAAAAACATACTTAATCTCTTCTCATCAAGGATATCCTAGAGATATACCAATCTATTCTCAAAGATTTTATGGAACTGAGAAAGTCAGCATATGGGTTGTCTGGCTGTTGGTGCCATCTCAGTAACATTTTGGGGGTAAAAGTGCTATCATTGATAATTTCTGTTCTTTTGGATTTGTTTTCTTTTTGCTGTTAACTCAAAAGTCCAGTGATGTTGTTACTAGCATATGGGAAATAGTGGAAAAAATGTGGCTGGGGGCAGAGAACTACGGCCCTGCTTACTTCATTTAATCTTTTGACCTTTAGTTA
Source organism: Pseudochirops cupreus (assembly GCA_028627135.1). Taxonomy (NCBI): domain Eukaryota; kingdom Metazoa; phylum Chordata; class Mammalia; order Diprotodontia; family Pseudocheiridae; genus Pseudochirops; species Pseudochirops cupreus. The sequence goes on along the minus strand of CM053582.1, from coordinate 366,629,447 downwards.
GTTTCATTTGTGTGTCAATTCAAGAGGAAGTAAGAGGAACCCCTTTCTCTTAATCTCTTGAATGGCTCTTGTACCTTAAAGGTAGAGACTGGGACAGGATGGGCTCACTCATGTTGACCATACAAACTCACAATCAGGCCTTAACTCACAAGGAATAAAAGGAATTTTCTCACCTGTGAAATTTCTCATAGTTGTATGGTATCAAGGACCTTGAATGGGCACAAGAGAAAGAAGTCAAGAGAACAGACTAATTTTTGGTTGGGGCAATTTTGCTGGCTTTTGTTTGCTGCTTGGTTGGGTGTGACAGCTCATTTGTTGCTCAGTTGTTTTAGCCATGATCAATTCTTCATGATTCCATTTGCAATTTTTTTGACAAAGATATTGGAGTGGTTTGCCATTTCCTTCTCCAGTTCATTTTACAAATAAGGAAACTGAGGAAAACAAGGTTAAGTGACTTGCCTAGGGTCACACAGCTAGTTAGTACCTGAGGTTGTATTTGATCTGGATCTGATGAGTCCTCTTGACTCCAGGCTGAGTACTTTATCCATTGTACCACCTAGAGCATGTGATGGCTCATAACCTGTGGCTATCAAAAGATTGTAGATCTCTCTGCCAGGAAGACGTTTTCTGACTATTGCACACAGAAGATCATAGCAGTTGATTATGAAGAAGCTAAATACCCAAGACCCAGAAAAAGGTAGCATAGAGCAATTAGGTGAAACAACTAAGCACATCTTCACAGGACATACCTTAAGGCATGTCCCTGCTTCTTCCTTTTATGGCAAACTTCTCTAATTAGAGCAAGTGGTCACTAAATATATGAATATAACGCAGGTATGTGATATCTTCCTGTTTTCAATCTCAATGTGCAGTCATTCCATATTCCAAACAACTGGGTAAATTGGTCATCTGCCTGCCTGCATAGTCGAGTGAAAGGTTAAATCCCTGGAATAGAACATTTTTTTTGAATGATATGGGAACAATTAGACAAAGGGAAAAGAAGCTTGTGAAACAAAGGTACAAACACAAGTTATTCATTATCCCTTATGCCAAGGCTGGGATGCATCGGAGCTATTAGTTAGATCTGAGCTATTCAGACTACAATGATATTCCTTTCTGCAGCCTAAATAGTTTAGTTAAAAGGTACTTGGCCTAGTCAACTGCCTGTTACTAGATATATCTGTCTTTCTCCTTATGTCTTGGGCCCTGCATATTGAACTTGCCTGTCAGATTACAGCCAATTCACCTACTGTTGGCAGCAAACACTAGATACCAGTTTATACTCACCCATCATCCCTTGGATGTGATGTATGCTTGGTTCCAGTCAACTTCCTCCTCAGGACCCAATGAGACAAGGACAGCTCTACTCCTCTTTTCAGCCTGAAGAAGCTATGGAAGCTGAGACCTTCATCCTCTCTCCCAAACGAATCTGGGCCCCAGCTCTCTGAGGGGGGAATGATAAAATCCTAATAAAGCTGCCCCCAGCCCCAATATTCTATTGGCCTGGCCCTCACTATAGGCCCTTGCTTGTTTTCAATCCCGTATAAACTCAGTCAAGCTTCTCCTTATAAGGGAACCTAGTTATCAGCTCCTGCATGAGTCGCTTTCTGCCCACTATGGCAATGTATTAAACTCTCCATTACCCCACTACCAGGCACCAATTGTGAGTCAAGGGTTTGACTCTCGACAAAAAGAAGTGGGGATTGTTGTAAGCTCCATTTTAGGAGCATCCACCATCCCTCCCATCTTGGGTAAGTTTGCTTAGGAGTTGCCTAGGAGACCTGCCCAAACCCAACAAGTATGAACAAAGGCCAGGGGAAAGTGGGACAAAGGGGTAACACACAGTACCTCGTGTCTTTTCTCCCTTCGTGCAGACCTCATGAAGCTCCTCTTTGATGAGTTTGGTCTCTGCTGGGCTCTAAGGATCAGTACCAGAGTCCTGAGGTTATCTTTCCTAGGTGTCCTACTTTTCCTACTTTTTCCTTGGCTCCTAGTGCAGAGGTAGCCATCAGCCTGTGTTATTCTGCGGATATGGCCAGGAAGAAGTGAGTCCAAGTCCTCCACCCTTCCGAAATTCACAAGGACATTCTCTGGTCAAGAGGGAGAGAAGATATAGTCTCTCCTCTTCTCCTTGCATCTCTCCCTTCCCCTTCACCCCCAAATGATTCCCTCTCTAGGGCTCAGCTGAACTTTTTGACCACTAGTCTGACTTGCTATTGGAATGCTGGATTCTGAATTATCTTGTTGTTTTATCCAAAACCCTGTAGAGGGTGATTAATTCTCTTCAGCAACTATAAGATATTTCCTGTCTGGTACTGGTTTCAATGAATTTGTACCTACTTTACACCTTTGATTCTTTCAATAGATTTGTCTAGGTATTATTCACACTGAGTTTACACCTTTGATTGATTCTGTAACTCAATCAAGTAGTCATTCTTACCTGCTAAAGCAATGGTTCTCAACCTGTGGGCTGCAACCCCTTTGGGGGTCAAACGACCCTTTCACAAGGGCACAGGGGTCGCCTAAGACCATCGGAAAACACATATTTCCCATAGTCTTAGGAACCGAGACACGGCTCTTCTATCCGTCTATCCGTCTCCAGGCAGGTCCGCCCACATGCAGATACACCCACATACGAGTATTAAAGGGTCGCAGCATTAGGAAGGTTGAGAACCACTGTACTTTTTAGATACATTACTTGGGGTGGAGGGCTATTATCTTACAGTAAGATAAAATAAGATGGAATTTTGAAGCATGACTCTTGACTTGCACTGTATTTGTAAGGAACTTAAAATGCTGAAAGTTTCAGGACAGGCATTTAAATTTAAGGAAGTGACCGTTTGTGACAAAGCTGGACCTTATGGTGACTTCCATAGGAAGAAGAAATAAGAAGAAGAAAGTTTGCTTTTGTTTTTGTGTGTGTGTTTGTTTGTTGGTCAAATTGTTGCTTATAGTTCTTACTTATCTTTCTGAATGTATATCTCCCTCCCTTGTCCCAATCTTTTATAAAGATATGCTGCAGTAACTGAGCCCTAAAAGACACTTGAACTAAGTGTTTTTTAAGAGAAAGACATTTTTGCAAATTAACTTAGGGAACCATATTTTATGTTTTCAAATTCTATGGATTATAAATCCTAGAGGACATATGTAATTCATGTTTCTCTATAAATGTTCTTCAGTAGGTTAAAGAAATATGGCACAGTACATAGAACACTTGTCTTAGATCAAGAAGAGCTGTGTTCCAATCCTGTCACTGACACATACTAGCTATATAACCATGAGCATATCACCTAAACAATGCAAAGCCTCAGTTTCCTCATCTGTAAAATGGGCATAATCATGCCTGTAATTTTATTTCCCTGGTTTGTTGTGATGGTCATAGAGGATGAGGTATGAAAAGTGCTTTTCAAATTTAAGTCCTTTACAAATGTCAATTTTTTAAGTTAGAAAATTAATAAAAGATCTCTTTTATATGTATCATAAGGCACAGTTGTTTTTTGCTCACTTTTTTTCCACTAGGTTCTGTAAGATAAAATAAGGCACCCTTCTTATTCTTTCCTTGAATGCAGTCGAAAGTAAAAAATCCGTGGCTCAAAGCACCTAGTCCTAAGGTTGTCTTTCCTGTTAGGTATTACAGTGCTTGTAATTGATGCAATTTCTTCCAGTAACAAAATGTTCCTGACCTTTTTCTGGTTATAAAGCAAATGTTCTTTTGCAATGTCAAGTAAAAGCAAATTTGTCTTTCTTTCTCCTCTCTTACTAGTTCTCAGGATCACACTCAGCCTAATAAAGAAATTTGAACTGGAAAATTAGATTAAGGTTTCATAGTTAAGGGCCAACTAAATGCAGTGGTAGCTCAATTTTCCTTCATTTAGAGGATTTTATTCACTTGCTCAGACACAGGGAAGCAGAGATTTCAAATTTTCCCTAAAGAAAAGTTCTAATAACCTATTACTCTTTTTAAATGTGGTTTGAGAAAAGTGAACAACTCTCAAGATCTATTAATGCCATTCATAGAGAGTGAACTTGGTGAATCTTGTACCTGGTACTAATGGAGGAGAGGACAGTGCAGTAGGACATCCTTTGCTATTCACTTTGGGGTAAGATGATGGGTTAAACCTAAAAAAGCAGATGTTGATGGGGGTGGCCATAGAAGAGGAAATTAACTGGGAAAGGTTGAGGTATCTATCTCTGAAAATGCTAAATTGTGTATTTTAAAGAGAGAGAGAAAAAAGAAAAAAATGACTTTTATTGAGCAGAAGAAAGAAGGAAGTGGAAGAAAGAAAAGAGAAGGAAAAGGAAGGGAAGGAAGGAAGGGAAGGAAAAAGAAGAAGGGTCTAGTGAGGAGCGACTGAGTAGAGGGGCCCAGGAAATGCAGGTCTGAATAATAATGACTAACATGGGATGCCCAATGATCTCAGGTTTAGGAAGGTGACTATTTCCTTAGTTATTGTATTCAAAGCTCATAGTCATCTTCATCCAAAATGAAAAATACATCACTTAGAACCATTGCGTGCCATAACATGGCTGGTTAGTTTACACTTTAGTCTTATATTATGAAAGTCATCTATAAATCCACTATCAATATTCTTTTATCTCTGAATAGAGGCATCATGACATAGTAGATATAGATGTAAACTCATTGTGTTTAGTGATTGCCGCAATCTTTGTACTAGTAGCCTCAGTGCCTAGCACATGCCCTGCACTTAGTAAATACTTTTTGTCTGATTTATTGGCCATGTAGTAAAAAAAAAAAATGATCTGAATGTAAGCCCTACTTCTGAAACATAATAGTTCTGTGACCTGGGTGTTGCAGACACCTCTTTAAGACAGTAAGTTGAAGAGAAGGTATTGATCTTCATTGGTAGATGAAATTTCCTGATGTGAGTTCCTTATACCAATGAACTTACATGTCTGGCAAAAAAAAAA
>CM053582.1:366592334-366624418 GCA_028627135.1 Pseudochirops cupreus | reverse complement strand
CCTAGATTGGACTAGAGATCTCTTTAGATGTCTTCCCTGTTTTGAATCATCATTTTAGTGCCACATCTACAGCTAGATACAAATATCCAAGAGAAGAACTTCTTTGGAATAGGAAATACCTTTTGACAAATCCCTGGGAAGGGATTTTCTCCACCCAGTGTCTGTCTGTCTCTCTTCTTTCCTTTTTGGAAGTTTGAGAACTCCAAGGATTTCTTTCTTTTTTGTATGTCCTTTCCTCCCTCCCTCCCTCCTTCCCTCCCTCACTTCCTTCCTTTCTTCCTTCCTTCCCTTCCTTCCTTCCTTCCTTCCTCCCTTCCTTCCTTCCTTCCTTCCTTTATTCCTTCCATAACAATAATGCAGTATTAACAACACCCATGGTGGTTATCAATATACTGGCATAGTTGTGAATCACAAAATGTAACAGACTCTCCACATGGAGGACAGAACCAAAGCCTTTATTCAAATACCAGAAAACCTAGTCCCAGAACCAGAAAGCCAAAGTCATTACAGTAGCCACGAAGTTGGTACACACGGTTAATGCAGTGAACACCCATGTTCCCAAGCCTTTACAAAAGAATAGGCTCCCTCAAGCAGGAATTCTCCTCTCTCATTCATGCTAGCTCCTCAGCCTGATTCTTGGAAGTTTTCAGCAGAAATTTCCAGAGTTTCAGCAAAATTTTTCAGGAGAAAAGTCTCAGCAGAAGCTCTGTTCTCAACATCAAAATCACTTTCTCCTGCTCTCAAAATTACTTTCTCCAGCCTCCATGTGGCTTGCTCTGAGAAGTTCTTCAAGAAGTTCTACAAGAAGTTCTGACTGTCCAGCTTGTGCTCTTCCTTATATATGGTATTTGTTCCTCCCTGTTCTACCCCTTCCTATTACATCAGCAACTTCCTTCCAAGGTGTTAACTACTTCTGTGTTAATTAAATAGCTTAAACAAGGTGTTAACTTGAAACATGGTGCTAAGTACCTGATACTTGCCAATACAAAGGGGCATGGAAGATCTTCAGATTCCATTAACATTACACTTACTTCCTTCCCCTTTCTGTTTCTGTGTGTCTCTCTGTCTCTGTCTCTCTTTCTTTCTTCCTCCATCCCTAATACTTAGGAGAGGGCAACTAAGTGGCACAGCAGATAGAGTGCTAGAAATCTGATCCCAGACACTTAATAGCTGTGTGACATTGGGCAAGTCACTTGACTCTGTCTGCCTCAGTTTCTCACATGTAAAACGAGCTGGAGAAGGAAATGGCAAACCACTCTAGTGTTGTACCCAAACTCAAATCCCAGGCCACTACACACCACCTGACTTGTGGCCCACCATTAAGCCCCTCTTGTCTTTCTGTCTTTGTCCCTGTTTTATATTTTATCATAGCTTGAAACTGCTTAAGGAATGTCTGGGCATATTGGACAAAGCATTCCCTGACTCCATCTCTCTAATCAGCATTTCATATTTTCTCCTTGAATCATTATAGTGTACTAGGCTCATTATGTGCAAGGATCTTATCTAGGTACCATCCTGTCCTGCCCTGCTGACCAAGCAGGGCCCCCAACCCCTTTGCCCAGAACATGACCCTAGCCTACTCTGGAGAATTCCAATCCCCCTCATCCCGTGACCCTCTACCCTGTGCCCTACTCCCAGTTCTAGGAAAGAACCCCACTTCACAGGAGGGTTGCACCCCTGAGTCATGCACTGTACTCCCCTGAGTCATAGATTTAACCAATAGCTGCTCTTTGCTTCTGTACATCATGGCTTCTGCTAGCTCACCTCCCTAATTGTGGTTTTTGTGGTTTTAGCCTTTATAATCAAGCCTGTATCCCCAAGAAGGGACTGCCAATTTGAGTACTGAACACTCTGGTAGTTGAGCACATCTAAATTTACCTTGAACCCAGGTCTCAGCTCACTCTTATTCTATGCACAACACTAGTACCTTTGCCAAGAAAACCCCAGTCACAAAGCCTTGGACTTCACTGAACAACCTCCAAGGATAGTTGTGACAATCAAATTAGGTAATAATTGTGTAATGCCATGCACAAGCAGCTTCCCAAAAGAATGCTACTGTGAACAGCTTTTAAGGTTCAGATTACATAGTATAGTGAACACTCCATTTATTCCATAACAAATCAAGGCAAACATTCACAACAAATCACAATATAATATTCACAACATTACATCTTATCATAGAAAATCACAATATAGTGTTCAAAACAGCTTAACATTAGAATGGCCACACAGTTTTCACTACAGTGGCCACAATATTTAGAACAAAGAACAAAAGAATAATCATCTGGTTTCCCTAAGGGGGTGGGGGAACCCTCCTCACTTAATTATTCAATCAATTCACAATACAATAATCAATCTTCCTCTCAGGGGGGGCAATTATAGATTAAGTTAATCAATCACTTATCTAGATTCACAATGACTAAATATCATTGGTCACTAAATATAATCATTAGAAAATTACACAAACCCTCCACCCCTCAGTGTCCAGTAAACTTCAATTTCATCTGCATCCAAGTGGAGGCCTTTTCTTCATCTTGACTCAGGGTGGTCTCTCAGATTCCCTGGATCCCCTTCCATAGTCCCAGCTCCTACCTGAATCCACCAAACAGTCACCTGGATTCAGGGGCAGACAGCTCCCAGGTTCTCCTCCAATCCTTTGGGCCCTTCTTGCTACACACTGAAATTCACAGGGTCCAGCACATCTCAAAACCTTCACCACCTCTGTTGCCAGGAACTCAAGGATCAGCCAAGCCACAAACAAACAAAGTCTTATCCTGGTCATGCTTCTTCAGTCCTCTAGCAGTTCAGCCGGCCTTAGGACCCAGGAGAAATCTCAGACTTCCAGACAGCCTTCTCAGCCTTCCAGGTGGTCTTCAACAGATTCTGGTCTCATAGAAAACTCCAACTCAGTTCTCAGTTAGCTTCCAGATGCTGGGGGAGAAACTCTCTCTCTCTCTCTCTTCCTCTCTTTTTTGTTCTCTCAGTCCAGCAGGCCCAGCTCCCAGATGCTGGGACAATCCTACTTCCTCCACCAGGAGCCACCAGGAGGAACATTCTGATTCTGTCTCTCTGTCTCTAGAACTATTCCTATATACACATACTCACCTCCTGTCTCAGCCAACCCTCTCCTGCCATGTGAGCAACAAGAGACAGAATTCATGCCCTCTGTTCACACAGGAGACAGAGTTCATACCTCCTGCTTCTTTCACACAAGAGACAGAGTTCATACCTTCTGCTTCTTTCAAGAGGTACTTAGCCCTTAGTTACTAAGGACTAAGTACCTGCCAAATTAATTACCATTATAAATTGTAAAGTACTTAGTACAGTGCCCGTCACATAGTAAGTGTTATGTAGATATTATCTATTATTATTAGAGCAAAACAATACATGTGCTCTTTTCTTTCCTTTTTCTTTTTTTTTTCAGTGTCTACAATCAATTTTATTTTAATATAATCTAAACACATACCATTTGGAAAATACCAAGAAAAATTTATGTACAAGAGTTGATGCTATTGCATTTGGATAAAGCTGGCAAGTTCTTGCTACTAGCATAGCCCAGGAAACACCAGCAAGGAAACCTAATATATTGGAATAGATGTTGTGGCGTTTGGCCCAAAGTTTGATAGCTCTCAGAGTTAACCTGAAGTTGTCAATGTTTGGTAGTAGATGTAAAATTTCGTCGGTTACCCTGCAACCATTAAGAGTTCTTATGCATCTAATATCTAAATTTTTTAGTAGGCTGTCATCAGGCAGGTCCAAATCTTCAGGAATAGTTTGCAGTGCTAATCTTGCAAACAAAATATCAATCTCTATACCATCAAAACATAGCTTGATAACTGGTACAAATGCCTCTTCAACAGCCCATAAATCTTTTTCTTCTTCCTGTAGTTTCAATTTTTCATAGAATGAGATGAGAAAGTCACTTCGGTCAACGTGTCAAGCTTGGTGCAACACACAATGCGTCAATATCAGCACCTTTTGTATGAACTCCTAATCTGTAGGATCCAAATGTAAAAGGTTTTCCTCCAACCTTTTCAATTACAGACTGTGGAAGATTCTTGCTTTCACTGATTTCCCGTATCCGTTCTTTTACCAGGTTATTTGATTTTCCCAAAATTAAAATCCTGCGCTGTAGTTCCTCTTCCTCTTCAAAAACCCCAAAGGGCTTTAGGGTTTCGATTCGTTTCTGTGTGAGTATGCAGTCTGTCTCTTTGGGGGCCGCTAAGCTGATGGGACAGGCAATGCCATAATGCTTCTGCGGCGGTTGTGTTTGTTGTGATCCCTGGGTTGTAACTGGAAAGGGCATCGTGCCTCGCGCCGGCACCGCCCAGTCACTCCCCCCCCCGCAGCCGCCGCCACAGGCACCCTGGGCATGATCTGCTGAGGGGGGTCGCCTCAGCCCTGGCTCCAACCCCACTCCCGCGCCCGCCGCTTTAAGCGCTTCTCCTTCTTCCCCTTCCTCTTTCCTTTTTCGTACAGAAGGAAATGCACTTAAAATTTGGAGCTATTACATTTTGTATGTTCTATCATATGGCATCATAGCCATAAAGGTCAAAGTTATTGTAGTATACATTAGGCAGGCAGAGTCCAGAAGGAGAGGGTTAATGGTCAGTCCAAATCTGGAGTACTGTGTCCAATTCCAGATGCCTCATTTTAGGAAATACATATAGGCAGTTGATGCACATCCAGAAGATTGGTAACATCATGCCATAGATGAAGAAGGCATGATGGGGGGGGGGGGGGAGGGGGAAGGGAAGGGCAGGAAGAGGGAAGGGAGATGGAAGAAATGGTAATTAATTGTAAGTATTTGAAGAATCATCATTGAATTAAACTTGTTCTGCTTGGCCCCTAGAAAGAAAAACTTGGAGCAATGGGTAGAAATGGCAAATCAGCAGATTTGATGTAAAAAAAAAAGTATGTGTAAGATTACATTTATGTAAAAAAATCTTCATGTAAAAACAGAATGTAAAAACATTAATGCAAAAAAACAAAATAAAGAAAAACTTCTTAGTACTTAGAGTGAGCCCAAAGTGGGATGAGCTTAATGAAGGTCTTTAGACTAAGGCCGGATGGACACATGTAGGAGATGTTGGAGAAAAAATTCTTGGTCAGGTATAGATTGGACTGGATAGGCTTTGGTGCTTCCTAACTCTGAGATTCCATAGTTTTATTAACTAAAACTGTAATTTTTAGTACACACTAAGTAATAGTATTAATAGTAGAGTTAACAGGAATAATTTCACTCTTGATATCAAATATCATTGGATGTCATTATTTTACTTTTAAAATATGGTTATCTTCTTTTAATGCAGGGAGCTTTCATTTTAGTTTATAAAATAAATATCTAGTCTCTGGTCAGAAATTTCTAAAAGTTACAATTAAAAGGCTGTTTAAAATTTGCTGGTATGAAAGCTAATACCATCTTTATATTTTTCTTCCTATGTAGATAAGAAAACTTCAAAACAGACTCCTAACCAAAGAATCCCCATGCCAAGAGATAAAATACAAGCTGCATAGTGATTATCATTAAATATCATATTTTTGGCCAAGGTATGAATTAATCAAACAGACTGCTTTGCCTTGCTTTAAAAATGTCTTTTCCTGTGTCAGCAACTCCAGAGACCAGATGAGGATGGAAGTGAGATTCCCCTTTGTCTTGGGACATATTCCATATGAGTGGACAACAGACATTCTGAGACCATAAATTCCCAATGGACCCTACTCCATCCATTGTCTCGTCAATTTGTATTTACAACCAAGAAACTTCTTTTCTCACAATATGGAGATCATAAATCTGTGTGACACGGTCACCCTGAATTGGGATGGTTCTAAAATGTATTTAAGCTTTCTCATTCCTTTGTTCAGTAGTTAGGACTTAGCTCCTGACACCTTGTACAAGTCCACTAGTCTTAAGGGAATAAATGCTGTAACTATATATCACCTAGCCTGTTGTCTCCATTAACCCCACTTTTTAAAGGTTAACAATAGTTACAAAGAACGCAATGCCAGACACACCTCTGAGATTCTGTCCTTGAAAGGTCATGTCAAATATTTAGAGGAAATCAATGCTTCAGCCAAAAGAATAAACTCATTGAAAGACATCCGTATCCAGAACTTGGAAAAATAGAAGTGGATCTTAAGTAAAAAAGTTGCAGAACTTGAAAGCCTTCAGAGGTAGGGTGTTTTCTAATTTTTATGCACTTTGGGCAATTTGGTGAAAAATTCACTGGGCAGGATGGAGACCTGCTACTGACTTGCTTGATGACCTTAGGCAAGTCATTTTATGTCTCTAAGACTCAGTTTGCTTATCTGTAAAAGGAGAGTGTCCTCTAAAAAATTCCTTGATGCTACAAAATGTTTCATAATTAGCTTATTACTGTCCTAAGATCTCCATACTGTCCTAGGATCTCCATACTGATGACCAGTCATAGAGTTGATATCAGGTCACACTTCACAGGCTTTTGGATTCAGCATTATATAAAATATTTGTTCCACTTTTTGGGGGGTATAAAGACAGTGGGCTGCTATTAGGAGAAAGGAGAACCATTACCCTTTTCTCTGTGTGCGTGTGTGTGTGTGTGTGTGTGTGTGTGTGTGTGTGTGTGTGTGCAGGAGGGTGTTGTAGGGGTTGGGGGTGGATTATAGCCCAAGTTATTTACAACAGAGATACCTGAAGAAGCCCCAGAAATTGGACTTGCATGTTTGCCTTTGAAATGAAGTAGCAAATACGGGATATAGAGACACATCTCACTTCTGTAATTTACCTGTAGAAAACCGACGTCCTTCAGTCAGAAATCCAGTTACTGACTCATCAGGTTGAGCAGCTGCATCAGCTGTATCAAGAGGATGTGTGTGACTCTACCCAAACGAAAGAAAAGCTTCTAGAGCAGTAGTTCTCAACCTGTGGGTTATGTTCAATTCGTAACAATGAAAATACATCCTGCATGTCAGATATTTACATTACAATTCATAACAGTAGCAAAATCACAGTTATGAAGTAGCAACGAAAATAATTTTACGGTTGGCGGTCACCACAACATGAGGAACCGTATTAAAGGGTCATGGCTGAAAACCACTGTGCTGGAGCAAAAGAAATCTCTGAAGCTCTTGGAAGACAAAAGTGTCACTGATGACTTCTTCCAAGGGAGATGGGATTTTTAGACAAGAAGACAGTAAGACTCCACTGAAGTATATGGCAAGGAAATAATTAGTATTTTTAAAATTATATTAATGGCCTCAATTTCCCCAATTTGCATAAAAATAATGTTATTATTAACATTCTTAAGGGTTTGGGAGAGGGGGACAATGAACTGACTAATTCCTATACTCCTGATTTTCTGCAGAAGTTAACAGAAATTCCATGCTCCCCTTCCTCATTATAACCATATTTGATTTTTTGGAGTGAGGAAACTTGTCACTCAACTTAAAAGAACTTCCTATAAGAATGATTGTCTTGGTAGAATTTCAGATGTAACAATAACTAGATGGGAGAAGTATTTTTGAGCAGAGTATTACTGGCGGAATGATGAATGGCAAATGAGAGCCCATCCCCAAGAGCGTGCACAATGTACTCTGGCGGATGCAATTTCCTTCGTGGATGTTTGGTGAGCCTACTTTGGGGAATGCTATGAAAAGGAGAGTAGGGGCCTCTGTTACTATATTTTTAGAAGCAGATTCCCCCAGGCCACCTGTGAGGGATGGCATCCCACCAAGCACACTGCACATGCTCCCTAAGGACTGGACTCTCATCGGTCAGTCACATCACACTGGTGCTGGTCTCCATGAGCTCAGAATCTAATGGGAGATGCAGCATGCAAATCACTAGCATAGAGCCACTTTCAACAAAATAAAAAACAATCGCGTGTCATCAGCTTTACAGTGTTGTTGTTCATGATATTCATGAGAGGCAGCATGTTATGATGCAGGACTTAGGATGAGAGCTGAATCTGGATCCTCGTTCAATTAGCTGGTTGTTGGGTGACTCAATGAACAGCTTCAACTCTTAGGGTTTGTTTATTCATCTATACAATAGGGATGATAAAAACCTAACTAACTAACAAGATTATAGTGAGGCTCAAAGGAGTCAATGGATCTAAAATGCTTTGTAAACCTCTAAGTACCCTGCAAATGGAAGGTATTATATCATCAAAATTCTGTGCCACCAAAAAAAAAATGTGATTGTCCTGTGGGAATGCACTAGCAATAAATTTTGTAAATTTATTTTTAAACAACTTAGGTGCATAACTAAATACTATGATTGCAATTAATAAAAAGTATTCTGTAGTAATGTTTTGGAAATCAAATGGTCTGGTTTGAAAAAATTTAGTTTTATCAGATTAATTTGAGCTATGAAAGTTTTGATTCCATCGTGAATGAAAACTGGCTTGTGCTACTCTCTAGGAGTGTCAATATAGATTACCCTCTTCCTTCCCCAAACCAATTGGACTCAGCATCAACAAAGGCTTTATGAATAATAATTATTTTAGTGACCATTCTAGTGTGATTACATACTTAAGTACATTTTGGACTATTTTTTGTCTCATAAGGTATTATATGTGCAGAACTTTGCAGACCTTAAAACAATATATAAACGTCAGGTCTCTTACTCAGCTTGATGAATGCACAGGATGGTAAGCTTTTGTTTGGGGCTGATTATCTTTTTATGGAGGGTGTGAGTATATAGTATGGCAACACTAGTGCCATCTATTGCTTTGGATTCTCCTAGAGTCTCATTGAGAGAATTTGATTCTCACCATTCAGGAGTCAGCATTCTAAGGGTGGGTGGGACCCCATTGTGCTGGCCTTTAAAGGGAGGCTTCAGCCTCATTTTCAACCTCTTTTTTCCCCCTCCTTTCCTAAGTATAGCCTGAGAAAGAATCTGAGATAGACAGAGAATATATAGAGATATAGAGAGTACCCGAATCCTTTTGGTGGTAGGGGAGAGTAATGGTGGGGAAGTAGGGAGGAAGGATATTTCTCCCTCAGGAATCCACTAATGTATCTTTTAAGACAAAGGCGTATGAGCTCCTTGGCCTCTCAACCACATAGCTTGAGAGTAAGTCCCTAGACCCCAAGGCAGAATAGAGGCAAAGGAATTCTCTGGGAAGCATGGTCCCACCTTGATTTTTATCAAGAGAAGGTGATTTCCTGGAGTTGGTGTTGTCTTGTTATGAGAAGAGGATTGTGCACATGGCAGCAGTGGAATCTATACCATAATATGGGGGAGCAAAAGAACTGAACTTTGACCTCTAATATTATTATGTGTCACTTGGCTAATGTAGGTCTCTCTGTCTAGAATCCCCTTCCAAGAGAGTGAAGTCCTCAGCTAGTACAATAATAATGGAGTTCAGTCTGGGTCTCTGGGGGTGAAAGAAAAATATCAGTCTCTTTCTTCTCTGGTAATTCCAAGCTAATTTCCTCCCATAGTGAGTCCAAACCACAGGGTTTCTCAAGGACATTATAAGCCTAGGGAAAAGGTAGAACTCATCAGATGGGGAGGAAAATGGTAGCACTTGTTTATGAACTACTTTAAGTCCTTTCTATGTTTTCTGAGGGGTGGAACAAAGGTCATCCTGTGCTTAAAATATACATTTCTTATCTTGAGTGCCTTTATCCACACCTATGGAGACCTAGATGTTTGTTATATTCAGATATCATGCTGTGATTTCCTTGGAGGCAACATGGGAGGAGAAGCAACCTGAGCCAAAAAGAAAATGATTGAATCTAGTCTGTTTAGACCCAGACAGAGCCTGGAGCTCAGACTCAGGAGTCTGGGCCTGCTTTGACTCCTTGATTTTGTCTCTGTCATAGTGACCACTTCATCTGACAACAAAAGTGAGAAAAACATTGCTTCTGTTGTCAAATGAAGTATTTGGAAATAACCTGACACCCCATCCCAACTAAGCCAAAGGTTGAGCTCATGCTGAGGACACTACTTCTTAGGTGCCTTTTACAAATGGAACGAAAAACGTTAACAACAAGAAGTTCCGACTTAGATGAAAATATGACTTTTCTGTTACAAAGCATTTCTTCTATATTGTCCAATCTAAACCTCACAATAACCTTGTGGGGTAGGGAGTACAAGGATTATGATTCCCAGTTTAGAGATGAGGAAACTGGGACCTAGGCAGATGAGACAAATCCCGGATTCAAAACCCTGGCCACCTAATTCCTTGTGTAGTACTTTACCGAGTTTGCTTCTGAAGTGGATGCAGATTGAATTTGTTAATGAATCTAACTTGGATTTGAAATAATGATGTACTAATCAACTATGCCTCCAGTAGGGGTAACCCCAAAAAGATTCAGTATTTTAAGTTACTTGTAAGGATGAACTCTTTTGTTTCAATGTAGGGAAAAACTTAATGAGAACAAAACAAAATGAAGACTTTGCTGACGGAAGAGCTAGATGAGAAATTCATGTAGCTAGAGAAAGAAAAAAGTCAACAGATTCTGTTGAGTATTGGACAGAGCTTCCATAACCCTACAATGCTGAGTGCTGAAGAAGAAAAGGTGGAGAAACTTAAGAAAGAGTTTCTTGAAATGTAATGTCAAATCAAATCATGAAAACTGCACCAAGGAATCACCCACCTCAAAGTAAGTTGAGCTAAGTAAGATTGTTTCAGAAACTCAATCAGGGTTTTTCTCTGTCACTATTTTCCAAAGATCCTATCATTTAAACAAACAGGTCTCCCTTTTGTTCTAAACTGAAGGGAAATTTTCCAAACTATTAATCATTTTGTTTTCCTCTGGACCTTCTCCAAGTTCTTCACTGAGAGTCCCAAATCAACTTCTGTGTTTCACCAGATATTGCCATTCAATTCAGAAACAATTGGCACAATTCACAGTGGGTAGACTTGGAGTCAAAAGACCTGTGTTTGAAAAATCTGGTTTGGTGCTTCATGCTATCATTATTTTTTTAAAAAGTGGCTCTCTTCTAGGGATGTATCCCAAAGATCATAGAAGTGGGAGGAAGACCCATATGTACAAAAATATTTATTGCAGCTCTCTTTGTGGTGGCAAAAAAACTGGAAATCAAGGGGATGACCATCAGTTGGGGAATGGCTAAACAAGCTGTGGTATATGAATGTAATGGAATACTATTGTGCTATAAGAAATGGGGAGGAGATGGTCTTCATATTCACCTGGAGAGGCGTATACAAACTGATGCTAAGTGAGAACAGCAGAACCAGGAAAAATGTGTACACAATCACAGACACATCGTATGTGTCACGACCAACTTTGATAAACTGGCCTCTTCTCAGCAAAGCACAGGTATAAGACAACTCTACAAGTCTCAGAATGGAAGGAGATGTCTACATTCAGAGAAAGATCTAGAAAGACCAGAGTTTAAATGGAGACTGAAGCAATCTACATGCGATCGTTCTTTTCCATGTTGGGTTTTGTTTCTTCTTTCCCATTGTTCACTCCATTGGTTCCAACCCTTCTACACAACCAGACTAATGTCGAATGTGAAAGTATTTGCAGATCCTATACATGACTGCACGCCACCATGGGAGAGGGGGAGGGAAGGGAGAAAATTGGAAACTCGAGGGATTGTGGAACTGAGTCTTGTAAACTGAAAGTAAATAAACAAATCAATGAAAAAAAAGTGGCCTCTTATGGAGTTATCTTAAGTGAATGTCAAAAACCCTGTGCCACTGATGTGGCTTATTTGTGTTTGGTTTTGTGTGTGATGGTTTTCCCCCCTTGGAGCTCATGGATTTTAGAGAATCTGTTACAAAAATGATGGGCTTTAACATCAAAGTTCCAAACAAGGAAGTCATTAATCAACTCAAAGCCATCATACAAGCTTGTGAGATTTCTTTAATTATGCCTAACAGCAGAGCAAAGGTTACTGGTGATTTTAAAATCAGGCCAGAGAATGAAGGACACACAAAATGTATTTGGCACTTTTCCCCCCTGCACTGTCACCAACCAGACCTAAAATCACATGCTGTTTTCTGTAATTGTTGGTGTAAAAAACATGTAGAAAACAGCTAGTGAATGAATAAAATATATTTGGCATTTTCATTTATCTAGTCTGTGGTATTTGTCACTTGGTTTTTTTCTTCTCTTATTTCACCCATCCTTCTTGTTTCTCTTTGCTTTTGCTATGGATTATTTTTGACTTGTCATCTATAATTTATTTAGGTTTTCTAAACCTGAGATTTCATCACTGTGGGAACTCCACTGATGCATATCAGCAATTCTGTAGTACATAATATTGGCTTCTATTCATATTTTAGCCTGTAACTTATTGTTTTAATTGCTTGGGATGTTGACAGGTTAGATAGCAAAGCCAGAGTAACATAGCTAGTATGTGTAAGAGATGGAATTTGAACCCAGGTCCTGTCTCCATGACCAACTTTTATTCCACATAACTATATTCTATAATATTTCATTGTCCTTTTTGTGCATAGATAGACTATTTTTGACCTATAGTTAAAGATATGTATATTCTCAAGATGAAAATTTATGGTTATTTTAATCTCTTTAGTAAAGAACAAACACAGGTGAGAATTGTAGGATGTTTCTGGATGCTCTTTCCCTTTTGACAAAGATGAGCATTTGATGATCATGCATAAATTATCTAGGGATGGATAGAAAAATCATTAAAATATTTTAAAAGCTGATTATTTCCTTCATACCAATATAGCCACAAGGCAGCCAGTTCTTGATGCATGCACAGGTATTCCCTTTCTGGTTCTAAGCCAAGCAGAAAATCGAGAAAAGCCTGTTACTTCCAGCCATGACTAATTCAGGGACATAAGCTGTGTTTTGAAGTCTTCTAACTAGTCCTAAGAACTGATGACTAGAGTTGCCAAGTTGAAATCAGTGTGCACAGAAAAGGAATGACCCATCTCTCTATGTCTCTGTCACTATCTCTCCCTCTCTCTGTTTCTGTCTCTGTATCTGTGTCTCTCTGTCCCTCTGTCTCTCTTTCTCTTTATCTCTCTTGACTTTGAAGCAGGAAGGCACCCCAAAGAGCTAGGTGGAGGAAGAGTTTGGCTGCCTTGTCTCTTTGTGTACCACCCAGGCATGATAAATGTAAGACACATAGCCACCTGTCATTTTGTGATTGTTCCTGATCTTAGGCAAATGAGCTTTCCTAGATGGAAGTGTTTCTATAACCTGATGAGCTCAGAAGATCCCCAAGTTCCATTGGCCATTGGAGTTGTGTGGCTGTTATATTAGCTTCTCCTAGAGGCAGATGAGGGAGTGCCCCCTAGAGGGACAGTTTGTTGATACTAGCAGAGGTACCTGCCAGTAGTTATGGGAAGACAATCACCTGAGAATGGCAGCTGCTTTCGGAGATTGAGCTCTCAAAGTGGAGAGAAATAGCACTATGCAATCTAGAAAGGAGTCAACCCTCAGAATCTAACTGAAAGCTTTACTTAAGGGAACTTTATGAGGATTCTATAGAGGAAGAAAAAGACTGAAAGTTCCAGAGTTATGAGTTATCCCTTTGTTCTCCTCACATGTACTTCACTATCATTATTTTACCCTAAGAGCTCTCTTTCCACTAGATATTGCATTTCTTCAAGGTAGAATGTGACCCAAGTGCGGGGGGCAGGGGGTAGGAGGAGAAGGAAGGGACTAGGGGAATGTGTTATACCAACTCTTCTTACTCTACTCTTTGAGGATTGCCTTTTCTAAAAGCTAATTAAGTCTGCCTGGCTTATTGTTAATAAGGAGCATAGCAGTAGTGGTTTGTGAGCAATGCTGCTAGGAGAAACACAGCCCCTCTGGGTCTTCAGTCAGTCATACTGGAGATACTAAAATAGACAAAAGACAGTGTCTGCCCTCATGGAGATCACAATCTATTGGGTGAGACAACAAGGAAACAAGTCTGTACAAACAATATATAGGATAAATAGGAAATAAAATAGGGAAGGCACTAGTATTATGAGGTATTAGAAATGGTAGCTTAGTGGCACAGTGGATAGAACACCTGGAGTTAGGAGGACCTGACTTCAAATCCAGCCCCAGACACTTACTGGATAAGACCTGGACAAGTCAGCTAACCCCAATTGCCTTTAAAAGAAAAAAAAGCAGTATTGGAAAAGGCGTCTTGTAGAAGTGATTTTAGTTGGGATTTAAAGAGTAATAGGCAGAGATGAAGAGGGAGACCATTCCAGGCATGGGGGACAGCCAGAGAAAGTGTCTGAAGTTGAGAGATGCAGTATCTGCTTTGTGGCCATTCTAATGTTAAGCTGTTGTGAACACTATATTGTGATTTTCTGTGATAAGATGTAATATTGTGAATATTATATTATACCTTGATTTTCTGAGAAAAGTTTGCCTTGATTTGTTATGGAATGAATGGAGTGTTCCTGGGATACATTTAGGTGCCCACCAAAGAGACTGGTACACACTGGAGATGTTCTCCAGACAGTCAGGGCTATCTACAAATGTATGGACTACTTTTTAAAAAAAATCACGGCATTTTTAGGGATTTAGGACTCTGCCCCATACCCTATAAGTCCCAGGGTATTTGGGGCACACCTATGATCTACATTTTTGATAATGGGTAGAAATCAGGTAAGGCCTGGGGTTGTAATCATTCAGTCTAGATGGTCTTGAGTAGATTAAGTCTAGAGAATCCCTGGGGTAGGAGAGGTGAAGTTAGACTAGATCTTAGAGTAATTGCAGGTAGAAGAAAAGAATCCTTTTCATTATTTATTCAAGAAGTAAATAAGAACCATCCACCTGCAAAATCCAAAATTTCCCAAGTAATTGAGTGTTATCCTGAGTAACTTTCTTCATTCTCAAATTGTGATGTTATTGTACAGTTTGTCTTAAGGTGTTGTGGCCTAATCCTCTTTTGACAAGATAAAATGTCATTATTACAGGGAAACCATTTTCCTGTCAGAGGAATCCATTATCAAATTAGAGTCTGAATCATAGTGAGTGGTCAAAACACACAAAGTGCATTGAATATGTGTATGTTAGAAAGGAAATTTAAACTATGGACTCAGAGCAGACTTACCTCCAGGATACAAAAATATTTCTCCAATTTTACGTATTCCTCATGTCCTAATGAACACACGTGATTCAGAGATTAAAAATGAAACGTGCTAAATACCATCATTTTAAAATAGTTTAACTCCTCATAGAAAGTTAGCAACTACACTTATCTTTGGCTCCAGACAAATATCTTAGCTTTTAGTGTTATTCCAGAATAGAATGAGTCATAAGTTTTGTAGATGAAAGTTGCAAACAAAAGAACCCAGTGAAATATTCAAAGCAATACCTTTAATAACAATCTTGCATTCAGTTACTCTTTCTGGGAGGCAGAATCCGTCTACGTTCCAATTAGGTAAATTCTGAGAGTTAGTCTGAAAGCAATCTAGTTGATTTTTTGGATGGTCTTCAAAAACATTCCATTTAGGAAAGCTACCGCCAGTTGTGACAAGAGCTATGACGATCAGTTTTTGCAGTCAGAGAAGTATTGCAAAAGAGCCCTCAGATAATGCCGGAGAGGTTGTCATGAAATTAAGAGTGGGCAAAGAAAAGCTCATGATGAGGGGTGCCTGCCTTTGTTAAAAGATCTAATAATTAATTATACTGGCTAAATGGGTGCTAAGCTCCAATGTTTCTAAGCTTTTGAAAGACTGAAAGGGCTTAGTGGAGGCAGAGTATGGGAATAAGCATTTAAGCATCTACCACGTGCCAAGCACTGTGCTAAGTACTATTTACAAATATTATCCAATTAGATTGTTACATTTTACAGTCGAGGAAACTGAGGCAAACAGAAGTTACAGTGATGTGACCAGGATCCCACAGTAAGTATCTGAGGCTGGATTTGAACTGAGGTCTTCCTGACTTTAGGCTCAGTGCTCTATCCACTGTGCTAGCAAACTGCCTCAAAATTTAGTGGCCATTAAATTGTGGTACATGGGATAAAACCCTGATCACCTCACACTAGTCTTGGCTCTTTCTCAGCCTATGACAATAGTGTGGAACGGGCAGGCAGAAATTGCTTAGGCAAGAAAGAACTGTTTTCGGTATATTTTGAAATTGTCTTGGCAAGGTTGCTTTATGGTCTTCAAATCAAATAACAAATTCCCAAGAAACAAATAATTCTAGATCTAAATTGCAGCTCAAATGTCTTATGCTTCTTTTCATCTGTCTTCTTTGCTCCATAGTACCAAGTGGAATGACTTTCTTGGGCATCATTTAATCCCTCACAGCCACTGAAAGACTCCTATAACAGATCTGCACTGACTGATTTGCTTACTTTCCCCCTAGACTCTGGGTAGCCACATGGCCCAGAGGACAGAGTGCTGGCCTTGAAACAGGAAGCCCTGAGTTTTAAATCCAGCTTCAAATACTTAACACCTAAGTGACCCTGTTTACCTCAATTTCCTCATCTGTAAAATGAGCTGAAGAAGGAAATGACAAACCACTCGTTATCTTTGTTAAGAAATGCCCAAATGGGGTCATGAAGAGTCAGAAATGACTGAACAACAACATCCAAAGTTTCTCTTCATTGTTATCTAAAAAATACCGCCTATACCAACGTCCTTTTTCCCTTCTAGATTCCAAATCCAGCCGCAAGCTGATATAAATTCGGGGGAATAGTGAATAAAACCTCATTAAAAAGCTGACTCCATTTGCTGGGGGTTGCATTGGGTGATTGACAGAGAAACCAGGACAGAAGGTATGAGTAGGTCAGACAGACTGCATTGTTAAGTATTTCAAATGCTCTGTAAATGAGCGCTTGAAATCAATATGCCAATTGAAATATTTCTAACGGGAGACTTTTGAAGAGAAGAGCAGTACAAGAAAGATACAATGCTATGACATGATTTAAACTGCTGTGTTCAGACTTATCTAGATGGTCTCAGAAATAGAATACAGCTAAGCTGAGAAAATAATACTTAGTTTATTAGTGCTTTAATATTTGAAAGCACTTTACACATGTTCAATCATTGGGTCCTCACAACAGTCTTTGAGGTAGGTGCTATTATTAACTGCATTTGATATCTGAGGAAACTGAATCACAAAGATGCTAAGGAACTTGCCCAGGGTCCCACAGCTAGTGTCAGAGGCAGAACTACAACTCAAATCTTCCTGATTCCACTTTTCATGCTCTCTTCACTGTACTACCTACCTTCCTCTAATGAGATGGATGGTTGTTGTCCTTCCTGCTTGAAGAGGACCAAAGTGATATCACTATGTTGGGTTCAAAGTACAATGTGTCTGATTGTGGCTGATCTAACAAATATGAATTCGGAAGACTCTACTCCAGTCAGACACAGAGTTCATATGAACATTTTGGGGTGGAGATGACTCTGAATTCACTCATCTCACATTTCTTTAGGGCTACTGCAATTTTGCTTTGCTGATAGAGCATAGTGCATCCTTTGATGGGGATACACCGTGTTGGGCAGTCCTGTATGTGCATCCCTGAAAAGTATACTGCCAAGGTAAGTGAACTTATCCACAGCATTCAGAATTCTCCGTTTGCTGTGACTGATGATACCATTTGGCCTTTGAAATAAAGATGCCTATGAGTGATTAGTAAAGATTTGTTATGAAAAACTTTGCTGTTCTACATATAACAATGAAAAATGTTTCTTTTAAAAAATTTATTATTTATTTTAAACATTATTTTAAAATAATTTTTGAGTTCCAAATACTCTCCCTTCCTTAAGCCCCTCTCCCACCAATTAAGAAGCTAAGCAATTTGATGTCAACTATACAAATTAAATAATACAAAACATATTTACCATGGTACAAAAAAAAAGAAAGTGAAAAAGTATGTTTCAATCTGCACTTAGAGTTCGTCAGTTCTGTCTCTGGAGGTAGATAGCATTTTTCATCATGAGTCTTTTGGAATCATCGTGAATCATTGTCTTGAACCAGAGTAACCAAATCTTTCACAATTGATCATCATGACAATAGTGCTGTAAATGTGTACAACGATCTCCTGGTTCTGCTCACTTCACTTTGAATCAGTTCTTCTAGGTCTTCCCGAGTTTTTCTGAGACACAAACCACATAAACCACAGACTTATTCAGCCATTCCCCAATTGATGGGCATCCCCTCAATTTCTAAGTCTTTTCTCCCACAAAAATAACCACCATAAATATTTTTGTACACATAAGTCCTTTCCCTTTTGATGAAGATCTTTTAATATGATACTAAGGTATCTTTGATTAAATATCACATTAAACTGAAACCTTGCTCAGACTTAGAATCTGGGATTTCTGAAAGAACATTTCCAACAATTACTGTGAAGCACTAAATGAGTAACTCTCATTGTATGTTAATTCTCTGATTATTTCTGCAGCCACTTGGATATTATCTCCTTCTACTAAGACTGAGCTGGCAAGTCTCCATTCCTTCAACAATGTAAGGGAAAGGAGGCTGTCAGATCCATCCTGGTGTCTGATGAGATAAATGTTAGATGCATTTTATGGGAGATTAAGCCAAAGTGAGGAAATAGTTCTTAACTAGTTTTCCACAACATTCACCCCAGAAAAAAAAAAAGAAAACTCTGTCTGGCAATATATTTATTTTTCTATTTTCCTTTAAACCAAGTGTCTTAACCTTGGGTCTGTGATCCCCCAAGGATTGGTTTCAAGGGGTCTCTGAACTTGAAAGGGAATATATATATATACATACATACATATATATATGAATCCATCTATCTATCTATATGAATGTATGTATCTTTATTTTCACTGATCTATAACTGAAATTTAGCATTTTTTGTACAAACCACAATATGGTAAGGTCCAGAATTCCCCTGGGAGGGGAGCACTGTACCTTCCCTATAACCATGGAGTGGTCTTTTGTTACAAAAAGAAGAGTCCAAGTATCTCCAGACTGATTATAGAGAGTAGTTTAATTAATCATTATGAATATATACAATCAGGGGCAATTTTGAGTCTAGGGCAACAGCCAGACAGTTCAGTGGATCCCCACTAAGAACCCCCAAAATCCCCATGGTAATTGTAGAAAACAGACAAAGGGAGGAGGAGTTGGAGAATGCATCACTGATTGGAGAATATTTTTGGTTTTCTACTTAGTAATAAGCTTGGGGGTTAAGCTAATGTTATGCCCAAACACAAGGTTGTGTATCAATCATGTACCAGTAACAATATTCTTATTATGACTTTCACAGGTTACAGTATCTTAAGTTTTGATTCACTTTCTAAAATGCAATTTTGTATCTAAGTTATGATTTTATACAGGTCACAATATTCAGGCTTCCACCTTTCACAGATTTTAATTTTTCATGGCTTTTCGTTCATTACTGTATTATATGCCTCTCTTCCTAATAGGAACCCTAAAATCCACTCCCTTATTCATTTTTTCCAAATATCTTCCATAATGTCCCTGGTGCAGTTCTATAATAGGGTATTTTAGGGTCTTTTTATGTACAGGAGGATGATCTCATTTGTAGTCATAAACCACATATGCAATACAAGCACAGATAGAAAACAACATGACCAATCAGAAAATTATCACAATTATTACATTTTCTTTCCATCCTATCCCTGGGGAGGTAAACAAAGAACCAATGGCATTTGGGGATTAATGGGTGAGCTGAATTTCTGAACTTAACTTAGTACAGGCCAGCTGAGTTTCTGAACCAGGTTCAGAGACAAATAAACATAGCTTGGGCAGTTTTAAAACATATTGGCGGTGACAGAAATAGAATCAATTACAGAATGGGATCAGAACAATTGAATTTCTCAATTTCCTCTGTTTTGTGAAGGGGAGACTTATACAATGATGATCATCAACTCACACCCAATATCCATTTAGTTAGCAAATTTCATCTTGGAATCCAGATGTCTCATGTAGTTGTCTGGTCTCTGGTATATCTTTTCTTTGGGTCATCTGGAAAATGTCTTGTCCTCAGGAACAGCTGTTAAGTAGAATTGTTTTTCTGGTTCCAGGTTATTTGTAGACACTCCTGGAATGATCCTGCTAAAATCTTTTATAAAACGGATCTCAATATAATTTTAGTATTGCCTCTCAAATTTTATTTCTCCAATAGCTAGTTTATATTGTGAAAACCAGCTCAAACCTTAGAGTTCTGACCTTTAACAATAGAGCTATATAGAGGAATATCAAATTAAGAACCCAGAGTTTGCTTGAAGTTTCAAAAAAATTAGGTTTTTATATACCCCTCTAGAATCATTTAGATTTGATATACAGGATTGTCTGATCTTGTTACTTTCTCAAAGGTTTCCATTCTGATTCTAATTTCTTTAGGAGGATCAGATAATAGAAACTTTCCACTCCTGGATTCAATAGTTATGCAAATGAATTTATTTATAAGAGGCTGACTTTACTCCAATTATGATAAAAGACTTGGGAGGATACTGTAAAGCCAATCATGAGCAGCTCTCCTGAGGACTGCTGCTGTGAATAACTTTAAGGACCTAATCACATAGTACAGTGAACTCTCTCTTTATTCAGCAATAGACTAAAGCAAAGCATTCAAGAAACTAGAGCACAACATACAAAACAATGTAACATAGCAAGTTATTACTAAGGTGGGCACATAGCCTTAGACAAAATATATCATTCAGTAAGTCACAATCTCCTCAGTCAATATAGAGTACACAAGTCAAATCTTCTTTCATCTTGACTGGAGGCTGGCTTCCAATCATCCTTAAGGGGTAGGGGAAAGTGCAAAGGTCATTTGCCCATAGGTCACAGTAAGTCATAATCTCATCAATCAATACACAGAGTACCCATAAGTAAAGTTCTTTCGTTTTGACTGGAGGCTGACTTCCAAACCCCATGGTTCTTCCTCCATGGGTTGACTGCTCCCAGCTCTTGCTTAGATTCACCCAGCTCTTGCCTGGATTCACAGGTGGATAGCTCTCCAAGCCCTTCCCTGGACTCACACATAGCCAGCTCTCTGCTCCTGTTTCATATGGACTGCTCCACTCCAAGCCCTTCACAGTTTCTGTTTCTAGGAAGACAAAGCTTGACATAACTATAGTATTTACACATATTGCCAACACTATCATCTCAATTCACTTTCTGATTCACAGTGACACAAACCAACAGACAAAGCTTCTGTCTGAGAAATCAAACACAAATCAATAATAGTGAACTTAAATTAACTGGAGGCCTTCCTGAGTCAGTGTAGTGTGAATAACTTATTCACATTATGAATTCATAATTTCAGCGTGAAATAACAAATGTTAATTTAGGATGAGCAGCTCCATTTTGTTTTAAGTCTCCATATTGTGACTGAGTAGTTATTACATAAATTGTTTTTCTGTAATAAGACAAAGATTTGAGTAGTACAGTTTGTTAATTACATGTATGCCCAACATATTTGGCAAACATCTTATAATGACATTTGCATGTTCCCCAAAATTTGTAAGCAAGTATTCCCCAAATTTGGTAAACTACTAATGACATGTTTGTATCTTAAGTCTGGAAAATTATTAATAAACACTTGCAAATTATGTTGGAAAACTAATACTGTTTTATTATAAACTTAGGTAATTGATCACCAAGCACAACTTAGAGGCATTTTGTAAACCTCCTTAGCCAAGACTGTAAAACCCAGTGGAGGTCTCAGCCTTCAGTCTGCTTCCGAGTAGCCATGAGAACTGACTACTGTATTTCCTTCCCTGGGATTTGAGCATTTTGTGTTCTCTTGATAGCAGTGCTAATAGGCAGACATTTGCCAGAATGACACCTTGTAGTAGTGTATATAAGGTGGATTTTGTTATTCTTTTTTAGATAATAGTTCCCAAGGGCATAGATATTAGTTCCCAGGATCCATAGCCATAACAATCTATTAGTTCCTTGGCTCATGCCTTGTAAACAATCTCACTGTGCTTGCACATCATATTATAATCTTAAAATAATGTAAACATTTTAGTTTAGCTGGTAATCATCTACTGTGTGTGCACCATGCTAAGCCACCGTGATATTGTTAAAATTAATGTAAACTATGTGAGGCTATTGCTGCAAATTGCCTTCTCTGTCTGTTACCCTATAAATCAAGTGAACAGCTGTTGCTGTTTCTAACTCCATTCCTCCAAATAACTCTCTGCCATGTCTGGTAGTCTGAGCCTACTCTAGCATTAAAATCAGAATTAAAAGTTTGTCCTCTTTTGGCACATTGATAATAAAAGTTTCCATGTCTTCATAAATATTTTCTTTGCTCTCATCAGGCTTTGTCACGGTGGGAGCACAGGCATGGATGATGGTGGTGTGGCATTTTCCTGCAAGTGACAATCTCATAGTCATGAGACTATTGTTCAATCCTTTTGGTAGGCATAGAAACTTGTTGAAGGAATTAATTTTGATTGCAAAATTTACAGTAGCTTCATGGTGCCACTCCAGAAAAACATGTATCCAACTCTGACTGGTTTCATTTGCCAGTCTTGTTTCATTCAGATCTGCTATTTGGATGCAATGATTGCTGAGTTCTCTTGCAACAAGACTTGTTCATTCTTCAGGTCAACTTGATTTTGTGTTGTGTGTAAGTGTGCACACATTCCATGTGACAATAGTAAATAGAGTCAACTTTGCAGAAGCACATTTTTTTATGTTTCAACCTGGGAGTGAGATCCCTACCTGCCATGATAAACAGGCCAGAGTTGGGCAAGAAGACAATTTTTAGGGCCCCTTTTCTAGGCCCTTCCTCATGCCATGAGGTGAGGAATGAGAATCCTTAAAAGATTCCTCAGATGCTCAGGGAACCACTGAATCCCACTGCTGCTTCCAATGAGAAGATGATCCTATGGCCTAGGCTTCCTGTGTGCAGGGTTATGACTACAGCTGCCAGCATATTCACAACTGCTGCTTTGTCACTTGCCTGTCAGCACAGGACTTTGAGATGAGTAAAAATGGTAAAATGGAATGGGTGATGTCTTTTGATTCATGCATAAATTGGATTTAAGTGAGGCAGAGTTGCATGAAGTCCTTGGCTTCACTCTCTCTTCCACAGTCATCACAGTCCAGTGGTAGGACAGAGTCAAGACAACTGCTCAAGATGCAGTGTATGACCTTGGCATCTTCCCTGTCTAACCAAGTACTAAGCATTCCATAGCACCTGCTTGAGCTGCCTTCATGGCCATTGGAACAAATCGTTCTCATTCACCCATTCTACCAGGGAAAGTCTTCACATGCTTGGGGTAGATACCTCCTTAACTCACTGACAAATCTGAGACCCCTCAACCTGGTTTAACACAGCTCCCAAAATGATTTACTGGGCTGCAGCTGCTGTGCATGCTACAACTTCTTGGAGTCACAAGTGAAAATTAGGTGGATCAGGTGGAAACCCAAAGAGGAAAGCAGCCTTAAAAGGGGCTTGGCAGCCTCACGCCAGAAGTACTAGTCTTCCCTGAACACACCCTACACCCCATCTGGATACTATTAGGTTAAGAATTGGACTTGTAAAAGGATGTGATAAAAATTGATGTTTGAAAACTGTTTAATATTTAATGAAGTATATTTTGTTTAAAAACGGGTTATGTTACAACTACTACTAATAATAACATTTACTATAGTAGCAAATTTTCATTTGAAAATCTTGGCTACTGGGACAAGTAGGTGGCGCAGTGAATAGCGCACTGGCCCTGGAGTCAGGAGGACCTGAGTTCAAATCTGACCTCAGATACTTTACGATTACTAGCTGTGTGACCTTGGGCAAGTCACTTAATCCCAATTGCTCTGCCCTTCCCCCTTCAAAAAGAAAAAAAAAGAAAATCTTGGCTATTATGAAAAGTGTACAGAGTAGTTTAAAGATGTAGCTTCAACACATTAATGATGAGCCAACTATCAGTAATTTGCTGTATGTCCGAAGTTCCAGAATTTGGGAAGTATTAATTTACAAGTCAAAGATTAATGAAATGTTGACTGTTAGGAAAACATCAAAAGAGAAATTCAGCCTCAGGTTGTGGTTAGTGAAATTTTGCTATTCAAGGTAAAAATTCCAAACACTGTAATTTACTATTATTTTGAGCTTTGACTATAGGGATAGTTGTCTGAATTGTCATGAAGCTAATAGTACAAAATGGCACATGCTGTAGTTTGGGATCTGCTAAAGGTGCTTGGGAAAGGTTCTAGGGATGACTCTGGATATGGCCTGGGTGAGATCTTTCTGCTTCTATTTCCTTTTTCAAAAAGAAAATTCCAACTTGTTTAATTCTGAGTCTTTCTTTTGATACACTGTGACTACATGATTGGCTGTCAGATATGACTCATGACTGCTGTCAGATATGACTCATGACTGGAATCAAACAGAACTTAAGGAAATTTTTCTCTTTTTTCAGTATCTCCTCCATTCAATTCCAGTCATTCTCAGGTTAGACACTGATTCCAGACTGGTTGACACATTTCAGACCAAGAAAAAAAGAAAGAGAAAAATGATATGCTTTGGTCTTTATTTAGACTACATTAGTTTTCACTCTGAAGGTTGATAGCATTTATCATCATGAGTCCTTTGGGATTATCTGGGATCATTACATTGCTGAGAATAGTTGTCATTCACAGTTGTTAATTATACATTGCTGTTACTCTGTACAACCTTCTTCTAGTTCTGTTCACATCACTCTGCATCAGTTCATGTAAGTCTTTCCAGGTTTTTCTGAAAGCAACCTGCTCATCATTTCTTATAGCACAATAATATTCCATTACAATAATATACTAAAACTTGTTCAGTCATTCCCTAATTGATGGTCATTCCCTCAATTTCCAAAACTTGAATCATTTTTTAGAATTTACTTTAGTTCATCTCAATTCACAGTTCAGTCCTCAGTTCTCATTTCTCTTCTCAGTTCTTCTCAGTTCTCAGTTCTCTTCTCTCTCTCCAGCAGTAGCAGCCCAGCCTCCAGAAGCTCTCCAAGCAGTTCTGGTCTCTCTCGGCTTGGGCTTTTCCTTATATGCAGTATTAGCTCCTCCCTGTTCTGCCCCTTCCTATTATATCAACAAGTCCATCCCACTGTGGGAATAACAAGTTCTGGGTCTTAATACTTAACACAATCAGGAACTTGGAACTAAGTGCTAAGTACCTATTTGATTGCAACTACAAGGGGATCCTCAAATTCCATTACTATTACAGATGTATGCCTCAGAAGCATCTAAATATCAGTTATTTTATAGAGGAAAATAGAAAAAAAAATTCATGTGCTATTTTCTCTTAACACTAAGCTATAAAGAGAATCATAAAATCCTGTTAGTAATCCTGGCCTCTTAAAATATGCCTGCATATACTTCAGTCTTTTTTTTAAACCTTATTACTAGGAGTATGATGCTCTTCCTGGCCTGTTATTTTATGTTATCTTATTCCAAAGGACATAAGAGAGCTACCTTTTTAGAATGCATTTAAGACATTTACAAAATTGCAGATTACAATTTGATGCCAGAGCCAACAATTCTTTAGCATTTTTGTCTTTTTCTGACTGCATTTTCAGATTCATTTTTTGCATCCTCTAGTTCAGAGACTCCCAAACATATTTGGGCCACTGCCTTCTTTTAAAAAAAGTTGTTCAGCACCCCTCTGGAAATCTACTTTGATCTTTAACTTTTAGTGGTTTTTTGAAATTTGCATCATTACAAAATTTTAAAGACTGAGTCTCCCAACCTTGCCAAGACTAGAAGTGTAGTGGCCTCTCAAGAGCCTGATCCCACTACAGTACTGATTGGCATGGAAGATTTGACCTGCTCTGTTTCCAACCTCAGCTGTTTCCCTGTAGTCCCACTCCCCTCATTCAAGGCAGGTCAACATATTTATTCCAGAGACAGCTAGGTGTAAAGTAGATAGAGCACTGGACCTGGAGTCAGGAAGTCCTGAGTTCAAATTTAACCTTGATACTTACTAGCTATGTGACCCTGAGTAAATCACTTCCTCTCTGTTTGCCTCAGTTTCCTTGACTAGCAAATGGGGATAATAACAGCACCTTCCTCCTAGGGTTGTTGTGAGGATAAAATGAGATGATGTTTTTAAGGTACTCAGCACAGTTCCTGACACAGTAGATGGTTAATAAATTCTTGATTCCTTCCTTCCTTTGTATAGATGCTGTCTGGCTTAGCCCACTACAGCTCAGGACTGGGTTCAAGCAATCGTTCAGCCTCAGCATCCATAGACGCAGGGATTATAGGCAGGCACCACCACTCTTTGCACTATTGTGCTGTTTCCTAAATCTAATCCATCAGGGAATATTATGATTTTCTTTCTCCCTTTATATTCATTCAACGAAAATTCATTGAGCGTCTCCTAAGTGCAGGAGACTGTGAGAGATACAAAGACATACATATAAGACATGATTCCTCTGCTTCTAGAGCTCACAATCTAGTTGGGAAGAGAAGGTGTCCCCCACCTTCCCCTAACTATAATACGTGGGAGTGTCATATAATACTATGGGAGTTCAGAGGAAGGGGAGAGTGCTTCTGGATGAGGTGGACAGACTTCATGGAGACATGGTATTTAACATGGGTAGATTTCAATATAGATGAGAGGTGGAGGGCGGAGAGCAAGGGGTGGGCTGAGAGAGACACACAGTCCAGAGGTGGAATTGGAACTGTGCTAGTGTAAATGAGATATGAAACAGAAAAAATAGGGTCCTTGCCCTCAGGGAACTTCCAATCTGGCAGGTGAGATAAAAGAGATCTATAAATAATTTCAGTACAAAATGGAGTTATGACAAGCACATCAGAAAGGTGCAAGCAATGCCTATGAGAGTGTAAAGGAAAGGAGAGACCCATTCTGGCCAGGAGAATCAGGAAGAGTTTCATGGAGAACTGAGACCTAAACTGGGCCTTGAAGAACAGGTAGGATTTTAACAAGCCCTATACAAAAGGCTGATTGATCTTCGACAGGAGTAGAAATGGGGCAGGGGAAGACGGGAGAAGTTGTAGCTTGTTCACTTCCTTTCCCCTAGGGGACTGGGCCTGGAATGAGGAAAACTCATCTCCCCAAGTTCAAATCTGGCCTCAGACACTTACTAGATGTGTGACCATGGTCAAGTCTCTTAACCCTGTTTGCCTCAGCATCTGCAAAATGAGTGGGAGAAGGAAATGGCAAACAACTCCAGCATCTTTGTCAAGAAAACCCTAAAGGGGGGTCCTGAAGAGTCAGACTTCTGAAAAAAATGAAACATCAAACGAAAGAAAACAACGTGGGAAATACCTGAGTAGACAGGAAAACACAAGAATTGGTCATTTAGTATTGAGTGGAGGGTTAATATATGGTGTCCCAAAAGCTTAAAATTGAATTAAGACTTTTGGGACACTCTGTATAAAAAGAGAAGGTTGAAAGGTGTATAAGAACTCCATTGTGGAGTCAGGCTTTCAGAGTTTAGAGTTTAGACTTTATTCTTTAGGTACTAGGGAGCCATTTCATAGCTTGAAAATATTCTAAGACATTTAAAATATGGTTTAACATTCTGAATTGGGGCAAAGTAAATGATTACTTCTCATTAAAGACATAATCCTTTCCAGTCTTTTATTTGTCATACAGAGCAACGTGTAGTGACTCTAATAGATTAAATGCTTAGTCTAGAATTGGGAAGTCCTGGATTCAAATCCACCATCTAAATCCTCTGTGCCTGAGGCAGTCAGTCCCTTGGCCTCATCTAAGCAGTGACCTGGAAGAGTGAAGGAGGTTCCCTCACCAGGAGTTCCCCCAGCTGAAGAAATCTCAGATCTTTTCCGTGTTTGAAGGTAAGTGTCAGAAGGCCTGTTGGAACCCAATTTCAACTTTCTTCCAGCTCCATGAGCTTGAGGTTTGACCTTACTCTTTCTGTCTTGGGCCTTTTAATCAGGTAGTGAAATAAACTCCTTGTTTTTAATTTCTTTTGGAAGAAATGAATGCTACTTCCAAGACCTACTTTATTTGTAGAAGACTGAGCATTTATCAGTGCACGGGGAAGAACACGGGTACAAGAGGCAAGGGCCATGGGTTTTAGTTGTTGTTTGTTCTTCATTTTTGAAGAGAACCAGTGATATCATATATAGGGTGATGTCTTGACTTGCAGGTGAATTGGATTTAAGTGAGACAGAGTAGCACAAAGTCATTGCCTCACTTTCTCTTTCAGAGTCATCACAGTTCAGTGGCAAGACAAAAGTCAGGACAACTGGCAATGACCTGGGGGACAGAGTGCATGACCTTGGCATCTTTGATGTCCAGTCAAGCTCTAAGTGCTCCATAGCACCTGCTTTAGTCTCCTTCATGGCCATTGGAACAAATTGTTCTCATGTGCCTTTACTTGAGGGAGATGAGAGTTTGGGAGGTTGGGGAGGGCATGTCTTCACATGCTTGGGTCAGACATCCCCCTAACAATTACCCTCAACCTGGTTTAGCTGTCTACTGAGATAGTTTTACGAGGTCACTTTGCCTGTTATAGCTTCTTGGAGCCACAGGCAAGGGTTGGGTGAGAGGTAGACACCAAAGGTAGATCAGCAGCCCTGCAAAAGGTTCAGCAAGCTCTCACCTGAGAGGTGCTAGTCCTTCCTGAACATCTCATACACTTCTGCCTAATAATCAGCTATGCCCCGATGGACCAACTTACTTCTCCTTTCTGAGTCTCAGTAAAATGGGGGTATTAAATGAGATCATCTATAAAGCTTCTTCCAACTTTTTATTTGATTTTACGAATCAGTCAATAACTGTCCCCAAAAGTCTAGACATGCTCTTTGCTCAACACTTCCAACATCTGCAGATCAGAACCATAACAAAGCCAGGGCAACTGGAGCTGGGTCCTAGAGTGTTGAAAGTTAGAGGGTGCTGACAACATTTGAAGAAACAACAGAGAAAGCAGATATGACTAAACTTGGAACCTAGTTAATAAGCATAATATAAGTTATATAACCTGGGCTTCTATGAGGACTCAAGTCAGCTTCCTCCCAGAGTCTTTCCTTTCAGCAACCTGAAGTGAGGTTGGCATCTTCCATCTTCTCTCTTAAAGCTGGAAGTCAGAAACACCCAAAGCCCAAAGAGACTCATATTTATTCAAACTCTTCAAAAGACATTGTTTCTGGGTAACTTAATCATGTTATTAATAAGGCCTGTGGGTTATTAATAAAAGGAAGGTCATTTGGCTATCTTTCTTAAACCAATGACAATCACGGTGGCAGACTCACAGTTTATATACCCTCTGAATAGTATGTATTCAATGAGGATCTGAGAGTGATATCATGTCACCCTTGGACTGAGAACATACCTCTATAGTCAGACTATCCCCAGTCTTGGGCTATCTAGATTAAAGGATCTGTCTGCAGCCAAGCTTGAGTAGAACACAATGGGTTTCTCCACCTAAGATCAAATTCCTTGGAAGTTTGGCTTGGATCTAACCAAGATTAAGAAAAGTTAATTCTGTTTTTTCCCTTAATAGTATTTTTTTCCCAATTAGATGTAAAGATAGTTTTCAACATTTGTTTTTAACAAATTTTGAGTTCCAAATTTTTCTTCCTCCTCTCCCCTCTCCACTTCCCCCTCCCCAAGACAGCAAGCAATCTAATACAGGTTATATATATATATATATATATATATATATATATATATACACACACACACACACACACACACACACACACAATCATGTTAAACATGTAAGAGAAGAGTTAATTCAATCTTATTGTCAGTAATGTCCTTCAAGAGACCGAAACTTCCCCAAGATCGTTTCTCTCAGACTGAAGAAACTTAAAGAGACTGGATCTCTCCTCTCTCCTGCTCTTACCCACTCTGCTCTGACCCTCATCCAGAGCACTGATCTCCACTTACGAGGAGAGTCCCATACCAATCATCTTTGGGACTTGGGTTACATTCATGAAAATAGGAAGTTACCAAATGGTCAGCTTCTGGCGACCATCCATAGGGGGAGCTCCTCTCTGACCTGGTCCTTGCCCCGTCCTGCTCCTAATGGCAGACTCTCTTGTGGTATTCCTTGTCCCAAACTCTGAGACTGCACTCTTCTCCCTTAATTGAACATGACTTAGAAAGTTGATTTGAAGGGCAGCGGGATGTTGCAGTGAATAGAGAACCAGCCCTGGAGTCGGGAGGACCTGAGTTCATATCCAACCTTTGACACTTGACACTTACTAGCTGTGTGACAACATGGGCAAGTCACTTAATCCTGAATCACACACACACACACACACACACACACACACACACACACACATTGATTTGAGAGTGCTTTTAAACTCCTTGCCCTTAGAGCTCTTTACATTGTTTGTTCCAAGTGTAAGTATTGCTAATTAAGGTTCTGTGGCATGGTAGCCTATAATGATGATGGTGATGGTGATGGTGATGGTGATGGTGATGGTGATGGTGATGGTTAGCATTACATGGGACTTTAAGGTTTTAAAAGCAAACCACAAATATTATTTCGGTGGAAAGATCACTAGTCTTGGAGCTGGAAGACCTGGATTTGACTGTTGGATCGGCTATTTAATTATCTTCTGACCTAAACCAAGTCACTTACTCTCTTTGAGCCTCAGTCTTCTTATCTGTAAAGTGAAGAGGTCAGAACTAGCTGATTTTGAAGATCTCTTTCAGGCTTGAAGTCTATACTGATTGTCCTCACCACTGTATGTGGTTCCTCTTTTTAGGGTGGTATTAACTGTCCTAGGAAGAGTTTAATGCCAACGCAGTTTTGGCCACAGTGAAGAAAGGTGAAGCCAGAACCTTATCATTTTCCCTTAAGCAATAGGCTGAGTCAAAATGATGTGTGCTCACATTGTCTCTTGTTTAATGTTTCCTGGAGTGAGTTTATTAAACAGATTTCATGGCTCTTAGAGTGGGTTAAACAAAGAATAGCCTGTTCTCATGAGTGGGACACATTTTGAGTATTAAAAAAAATGATATCTTCCAACCCACAGCACCCAGAGAACTACCCCAGCTCTACTGACCCTGGAGACAAAACACCTTCTTGGCCACTGATGAGAGCAGGGTTACAGCCAGGCCTTACTCACAGATGGACTAGGAACCAGTCCACCAGTTTGGCTTAGTAGCTTGTACATATCAGGTGCTGGAGATGCCAACTCATCTTTAGAATTTTAGGACCAGAGCTTCTTTCATTTGAGCATGAGTCTTCCATCCCCCATTTAAATGTAAAATTCACAGGTAGTGGTGTCAGGGTTCTCTCCTAGAGTGCCCTAACTTACCAGCAGAGGCAACCGGTTACACACACAACTCAACGACACTAGCGTACCTTTCAGGAACAGAAGAGTCACGGCTCTGAGGTCCAAACAGAAAAGTTTATTAAGGTCTCTCCATGGGGAAGCCCTAAAGCCATATACCAAGGCAGGCTTCCAAAGATGCCTCGCAGCCCTAGGTCTTAAATAGACCCCAGATCCATGTACCACATGTGTTAGA
Organism: Pseudochirops cupreus; assembly: GCA_028627135.1. NCBI lineage: Eukaryota > Metazoa > Chordata > Mammalia > Diprotodontia > Pseudocheiridae > Pseudochirops > Pseudochirops cupreus. Next base: position 366,593,103 of record CM053582.1, on the reverse strand, counting down.
GCCCAGCTGAACAGAATTGTGATAGGGGGAGTACAATTACAAGAGGATGAAGGCCCCAAGGTGTGGAGACGCCAATCAGGAACAGAGGGTAACCCCACGCAAGAGAGTCCTGAGCAATGCAGTATCCCCTGGCCGGGGACAGTACTATATGCCCTGACCTCCACGTGACCTAACTAATTCCCGGGCCTCAAATACTTCCCTGTGGCATGACACAACCGCTTGCAATGTGAACCTCACAAGTGGTAACCACCAAATTTGTTGTCTGTCACTTTTTTTTCCTGGAAAAAGGAAGGCTTATGTTGTTGTTGTTTCTCTTTCATTTTTGAAAAGGACCAGTAACCTCATGGGATGATGTCTTGACTTGCCCATTAATTGGATTTAAGTGAGGTAGAGTTACACAAAGTCATTGCCTGACTCTCTCTCCCAGAGTCATCAAAGTTCAATGGTGAGACCAAAGTCAGGACAACTGGCAAAGCCATAAGGGCTGCAATGGACGGCTTTGACATCTTTGATGCCTGACAAAGCTCTAAGCACTTCCAGATGCTTGCTTAAGCCACCTTCATGGCCATTTGAACAAATTGTTCTCATCTACCCATTCTACCAAGGGAAGTCTTCACAAACTCTGGGTAGACCTCCCTCTAAACATACTGATGGCGTTGGTCACTCTCAACCTGGTTTAGCTGTCTGCCCAGACAATTTGTCAGGCTGCTTTACATGCCACAGTTGCTTCTTCTTCTTCTTCTTCTTCTTCTTCTTCTTCTTCTTCTTC
>CM053582.1:366526720-366592234 GCA_028627135.1 Pseudochirops cupreus | reverse complement strand
ATTTCCACATTAGTGATGTTGTAAAGAAGAGTTAGAACCAAAGGGAAAAACACAAGAAAGAAGAAACAACAACAAAAAAGAAAGAAAGAAAGAAAATAGTATGCTTCAATTTGCATTCATATTCCAGAGTTCTTTCTCTGAATGTGGATAGCATTTTGCATCAAAAGTCTTGGAATTATATTAGATCCTTGCATTGCTGAGAAGAGCTAAGTCTCTCAAAGTTGGTCATCACACAATATGGCTATTTCTGTGTACAATGTTCTCCCGGTTCTGCTCACTTCACTCAGCACCCATTCATATAAGTCTTTTCAGGTTTTTCTTCAGTCTACCTGCTCATCATTTTTTATAGCACATCAGCATCTCATTACATTCAAACACCACAGCTTGTTCAACCATTCCCCAACTGATGGGCATCCCCTAAATTTTGAATTCTTGGCCACTACAAAAAGAGTTGCTATAGATATTTTTGTACATATGGGTTCTTTTCCCATTTTTAAGATCTCTTTCAGATACAGAACTAGAGGTAGTGCTGCTGGGTCAAAGGATATAAACATTTTTATAGCCCTTTGGGCATAGTTCCAAATTGCTCTCCAGAATGGTTGGATCAGTTCACAACTCCATCAACAATGCATTAGTGTTCCAATTTTCCCACATCTGCTTCCAGCATTTATCATTTTCCTGTTTTGTCATGTTAGCCACCCTCACTGGTAAGATGTGGTACCACAGAGTTGTTTTGATTTGCATTTCTCTAATCAGTAGTAATTTAGAGCATTTTTTCACATTACTATAGATAGCTTTAATTTCTTCATCTGAAAACTACCTGTTCATATCCTTTGACCATTTACCAATTGTGGAATGACTCGTATTCTTATAAATTTGACTCAATTCTCAGTATATTTTAGAAATGAAGCCTTTATCAGAGACACTGGTTGTAAAATTTCTTTCCCAACTTTTTGCTTGGTGCATTGGCTTTGTTTGTGCAAAATCTTTTTAATTTAATGTCATCAAAATTATACATTTTTGCATTTCATAGTGTTCTCTCTCTTGTTTGGTCATAAATTCTTCCCTTCTCCAGATATCTGACAGGTAAACTCTTCCTTTTTCTTCTAATCTGTCTCATGCTTGTGTCTAAATTGTACACCCATTTTGACTTTATCTTACAAAACAGGGCAAGATCTTGATCCTGATCAAGCCTAGCTTCTGCCATGCTATTTTCCAGTTTCCCCAGCAGTTTTTGTCAAATGGGTTCTTATCCCATAAGCTGGAGTCTTTGGATTTATCAAACAGAAGATTAGTACAGTCATTGACTATTGTCTATTGTATACCTAACCTACTCCACTGATCTACTACTCTATTTCTTAGTTCGTATCAAGTAGTTTTGATGATTGCTGCTTTATGATACAGTTTATATATGATATGTCTAGGCCACCTTCATTTGCTTTTCTTTTCATTAATTCCCTTGATATTCTGGAACTTTGGTTCTTCCAGATGAATTTTGCTATATTTGCTAGCTCTATGACATAATTTTTTGATGGTTGGATTGGCACGGCACTGAAAAGTGAATTAGTTTAGGTAGGATTGTCATTTTTATTATATTAGCTTAACCTACCCCGGAACAACTGACATTTTTCCAATTATGTAGATCTGACTTTCTTTGTGTGAGAAATGTTTTGTAATTGTATTCAATTGTGTTGCTGGGTTTGTCTTGGCAAGTAGATTCCCAAATATTTTATGTTGCCTACAGTTACTTTTAAGTGGAATATCTCTTGTTATTGTTCTTTGTCAGTAACATATAGAAATGCTGATGATTTATGTAGGTTAATTTTATATGTTACAATTTGAGGTAATTCTTTGGAATTTCCTAAGTATATCCTCATATCTGCAAAGACTGATAGATTTATTTCTTCTTTGCCTACTCTAATTCCTTCAATTTCTTTTTCTTCTCTTATTGCTAAAGCTAACATTTCTAGTACAATATTGAATAACAGTGGTGATAGTGAACACTCTTGTTTCACCCCTGATCTTACTGGAAGTGCTTCTAGCTTATTCCCATTACGGCAGTTTTAGATAGAAGCTACTTAACTATTTTAAGGAACACTCCATTTTTTCCTAAATTCTCTAGTGTTTTTAATAGTAATAGGCATGCATCCATGAAAACTCCTAGAGATTTTAAAACAGCCTTGAGCTATCATTTTACACCTCATGTCTTTGGGTTGATTGTATTTCTTATCATCTTTTAAAATTCAAGTACTAAACACACCCCTACTCCTTTGAGTTCTCTAGCTTCTGTGTCTCTCTTGTGATAGACTTTTCTCTGATTTTAGGTCTATTCCCCACTACTGGACTTAAGCTCTTTCACCCAGAAGGAAGGGGCTGATATGAGTCTCTGTAGCTCCCTGAGGCCTTGGTACAGGCTCTTGTACATCGTAGCATTCGATAAACATTTGTTCAAGTGCTTTGCAAAAACAAACGTTTGTGAGTCCTGCTTTCCAATTGAAATGAGTTTTATATATCTCTTCTGACCTTTCAACAACCATTATGAAGGCAGGTAAGGCAGATATCATCTCCATTATATAGACAGTCTCAGAGAAGTCCAATGGATTGTCCAGGATCACACAGCTAGAAGTGGTGAAGCTAGGGCTCCTGCTCCATTTCTAAGTGGAGCTGAGGTGGAGGGTGAATAGATTGGGAGCATAGAGAGGGCATATCCAAGCAAAGCACTTACCAGGCGTTTGAGTGGGGTGTTTGAGGCAGCCTGGAGGCAGCAGGTGAGCACTAGGCACCTGGAATGTCAGTCAGAATCAGTGATGCCATAAGCGAAAGGGAGGGTATGGAAGCCAAGCTTTGATTTTCACCCCAATTATTGTAATTTCTAAATGTAGTCAAGATCAATGCCAATTTGGCAGCCCCAGAGGCTAGTTCCTCTTGGCTTAAAACTTCTTAAGGCTTATTTACCAGACTGGGCAGGGCCTCTCTGTGCTACAATTTTTTTTATAAGTTGATCTGAACTCTATACCAAGCCTAGAAAACTCCTGGGTTTGATTTTTGTGTTTCTAATAGCTTTGAGTTACTATGGTTTTTGAATTTTTCTTGATTTTATATACTTAATAAAACAGGCATTTCCAAAACATAGTGTAATCCTTCTCCCCAGTCCCTCAATCAAAGAACAAATTTTATCTTTTGTGAGGGGAAGGAGAGAGAGACAGAGACAGAGAGACACCCCCCCCACACACACACACACAGACAGAGACAGAGAGACAGAGGGACAGAGACAGAGACAGAGACAGAGAGAGAGAGGGAGAGACAGAGAGAGAGAGAGGGAGAGAGAGAGAGAGAGAGAGAGAGAGAGAGAGAGAGAGAGAGAGAGAGAGAGAGAGAGAGATCTAAAGTGCCACAAGAGGGCAGCAACTCCCATACTGGAGGATCCTGAGACTGGGAAGGGAATTCCCCTATAAGCTACTGGGGCTGGGGCAGCTTTCATCTGTCCCAACTCCCACCCAGAGAAAGCAGCAATAGGATCGGCTCCATTCCTGCTTTACCCTGCTTCAGGCTGGAATGGCCGGTCTGCTCTTTGAGCCTCCCGTAACCGATTAGTGGAAGGAGCAACATGCTCCTCTGCTCCTTTCTAAACCGGTGCTGCAGGTGCCTGGGAGCTGGGCACAGCCTCAGCCCCACGAGGACTGTGCATTGTGCCTTCAAAAGCACCATCCTGCCTGGTTTGGTTTTGTTGTTGTTGTTTTAATTGCAGGGTACTGTGGGCTCTTGGAAAATGCTTATAGCTCCAGGAGCCAGAAACCTGCACAATTCATGGCACAGGTGCGTTTCACAAATCTCAGCTGCTTCAGTAGCCACTTCCAATAGTCTCGGGGGACCTGAATAAGACTATTAGTCCTAGGGACCCCTAAGATCATTGGAAGTGGCTAGGGAAGCAGGCTAGGGTCCCACAAAGGATGATGTCGGCTCTTTAGAGTCCAGTCCTGGCTAGAGAAGGAAGGAAAAGGAAGTGTTGTAGGGGAGACACGGTGGGCTTGGTCCTTTGGGAGCATCAGCGTCAATTCCCCCTTGCCATTACCTGTGAAAGGAATGTGGGAAGGGTGGGGGAGAGGGGGCATGACCAACGGTAGGTGAATCATTTGTGATCTCGTTTTTCTCAGGTTTTCTTGACCTTTTTTTTTTAACCACTTGATGCTCGAGAAAACGAAAGCTGCCCTAACTGAGAATGGGTTGCTTTTGAAACTTGTTTTAGCTGCAGGAAGGAGGAGGAAGGAACTCTGCCTCCCTCCCCTGGAAGACAAGCAGCAAGAGGTCCCGCTGTAGGTGTAATAGACTTGGGCTCCTGACTTGGCGTCTTGTTACCCAGTAAAAACTGTCACTGAGTAGCTTGTGCTTGCGGGGATTGGATGCTTCCTACAATCTTGGCAGCTGGGAGGGATCCCTACTGAGACTGCGAGCTTTGAGGAGACTGGGATTCCTAGAGCATCGAGAATTCGTGCAAGATGATCATGTGCATGCTTAGTCTGCCTAGATTGTTTTGAAGAAACGGATTGTTTCCCGGCCAGGTAGGTACAACAGTTGATTCAGAATCTAATTGCTTGGATTAATTTCTGAAATTCAGGAGTGAAGAGGTTCTAGCTTCTAGAGAGCAACAAACAAACAAAAACGTTTTGGAAACTAATAACTGCTGCTTTCATGTTATTATTTAACTTTTTCATTTATGGCACAGAAAAGTCAGTCTCTTCTACTGGTATGTGCAATCTATGAAATAGAAACACTTCTATGTTGACTTGTGCACAAGAAAATGCTGTAAAAAAAATCCCTTCTGGTTTTTCCTTCTAACGTATCTTCTTCAGAGATTCTCCATTTGATTTAAGATTTCAAAAAAAAAATGAATACAACACTTAATTTTTTCCCTAGGGATGAAGAGATTGGTGATGGGGTAGAGGGTCAGACGGCAGTTGTTCTGGCTGAATTGAATCACTTGGTGATATTTCCTGGAAAAGGTAGATGAACTTTAATTTGAGAGATTTGGGCAAGACTTGATTGTTTTACTGGATGAGAAGGAAGATAAGCTTTAGAAGAAATCAGAATTTATCAGTGGTCCCTTTTTACTGGCAAAGTGACATTGATAGAGTAAGAATGTCATTCAGGTGAATAAATATTTTAATTTTTGGAAAATGAAAGTAAGTTTTCTAGTGGTCTCTTTTTTTGAGAGGAGGAAATCATAGTTCAGTATAGCCAAATGGTGTATTTTTAAAAAAGAAACTTTATTTACCTTGCTACTGAGTAATATAACCACATGGTTTTATGTCTAGCTACATTTTTCTATTCAAATCGATGGATAGATAGATAGATAGATAGACAGGTAGGTAGACAGGTAGGTGACAGGTAGATAGACAGATGATAGATAGATAGATATGTGTATCTCAGAATCTTATTTACCAAACTGAAAAGATTTGTTTTGGAGAAATTATTATGCTTGCTACCCATCTTTAAATGTCTGTTTTGACTGTGTATATATAAGATGCAGACAGGAGTAGTGAAGGGAATGCTTGATTTGACCAGAAAGGTAAACTGCACATTTATTGAACTCATATACTTTGATTAGGAATAGTCTTATTTTCTTATCAGCACTTAGCACAGTTAAAAATATTCTATATTCTGAGTGTACTTTAGTTATAAAGAAACTAATAGCTGTGGTCATTCTCCTGCCTTTTTCTGGAAAAAAAAATTCTATGTTGTTTTACAATCTAGTTGCTGGCAAAAAGAAAGGGGAAAGTTATATATTTAGTGAACCAACAAGTGTGATAAACAGAACAAGGCTTTGGATCTGGTGAGGTTCTCAGGAGTAGTTAGTTAGAAGGAATGTCTCCCCTTCAGAGCTTTATTTCATTTATGCTGGGTTCATATTTTCTGCTGCTGCTGTCCATAAGAGCAAAGGCTTAATTTTTGTTGAATGTGACATTTTAGGCTTTAATATTATGAATTTTGAGAAAACGTTTAAGCCATTAATGTTTATTTAATTAACGTTTAACTTTGGAAAAATGTTTAAGCTATTAATAGCATTATAGGGAAATGATATCAAGCATTAAAAACATTGTTAGTTGAAAATTCCTGTTAGGACATTAATTTTTAGTTACTCATTAAATTAAGTTTCTTTTGTTTAAATCATTAGCTTTCCTGAGTTAAAATACTATGCTTTTGTTGTTCCCTGATTTCCACAATTCCATTGCAATCCTGGTATTTTAACTTTAATTTCATACTGTTTGATATAAAGAAGACTGCCTGAAGTTATATTTAACGGAATGGTAGAGAGAAGACAGAGGTTGGAAAATGACAACTTTTAATGGCGAAATCCAAGGTTAAAATAAATAATGTGTATGTTTTGAATTGACTTAGGTATGAAGTATATAAATATAATTTTATTCCTTTTAGTCTCATTTTTTATTCCCATTAGCCTCATTTTATTCACTGTGTTTATGCTTGGACTTCTGAGTGGTACTTTCAGAACCAGGGGCCATTATACAGAACACAGATTTGGGGGGTTTTACATTGCTATCTGGTGTCTTGGCTGTTGGCTGAAGTATAAGGGTTTATCTTTGAAACCGGAGGTATAATTACACTTGAGGGTGCAGAAGAGGAAAGGTCATATAGAAAGTTGACTTGCATGTTTTCTTACCATTATAATGAGATGAAACTATGCTGGTAAACATGGCATTTGGGTTGGGCAGTCAAAGATGGGGTTAGAAGGGAATTTTAAAGAGTTCCTTTAAGCCGTCCAATTAGACTCTGTGTTTTGCAGTAACGAGGAGAGGAGAGGAGAGGCGGGCTGCAGGAGAGAAGGGAACAAGCCTCTTTCATGCCTATTGATTCATTTGGATAGTTTCTTGAGGATGGGAACTGAATGAGGCATATACACAGAGGGCAGGAGAGAAGACGCTTGGAGAAAGGACTAGGGAACCCTCATTTTCTGTTTGTCTGAGATAGAGAATACATAATTTTGGCTCTGGAAAGGATTGATTATTAGCTCTGGACGTTAGGATGCCCCATATTTTTTCCACCAAGACTACTTCTCGTTACCCACTTGCTGGTAAAAATTTAATATACTTCTCACCAGCATGCATTTCTTAAGCTCCTATTATATGCCAGACCTTGTACTAAATGCTAGGGATGAAAAGAAAGGCAAAAATCATGGTCTCTGCCCTCAGAAACTCATGTTCTAATGGAGGAGACAACATGCAGATAACTATGCCTGATACAGAGCTAATGAGAAGTAATTTGGGAGAGAAGACAACTGTTAGTTGTCTAATTTGAGAAGCGCTGGTTGAGATTGGAAAGGGGAGCTGGAAAAGACTTCTCAAAACTGCTAGGAAACTTGGACAGCAGTATGGAAGAAATTTGACTTAGAGGAACACTTCACACTTCATGACAATTGGATAAGTGGCCTAAATATAAATGGTCACATCGCTAACAAATTAGAGAAAAGTGGAAAATATTATATATGTGATCTATTGGCAAAAGAAAAATCCATGACAAAATATAGAGGCAGAGAAAATGAACAATTTGGATTGTTTAGTTGTCCAGTTGTGTGACTCTTCCTAACTCCATTTGTGTTTTTTTTTAAAAATAAAGACATTGGAGTGATTTTCCATTTCCTTCTCTACTTTATTTTATAGGTGAGGAAACTGAGACAAAGAGGGTTAAGTGACTTGCCCAGTCACACAGCTAGTGTCTGAGGCCACATTTGAGCTTGGGTCCTCCTGACTGTAGGCCCAATACTCTATCCACTGAGCCACCGAGCCACCCAGTTTGGATTAAATAAAACTAAAAAGTTTTTGCACAGGCAAATCCAATGAAGCTAAGATTAAGAATGGAACAATTATTGGGGTGAGGGGTGGGGAATCATTGCAAGTTTCTTTGATAAAGGTCTCATTTCTAAGATATAAGGTACTGATTCAAATTTATAAGAATAAGAATCATTTTTCAACTGATAAATGGGCTAAGAATATGGCAGTTCTCAAATGAAGAAATTCACATTGGCTGGCTAGCTCACTAGGTATCTGGGAAAAAGTGCACCATATTATTACTAATTAGAAAAATGCAAATTAAAGCAATTCTTAGATTCTCTCTCACATACATCACAATCGCAAACATACCAAGGAAAATGATAAATATAGGAGGGGCTGTGGGAAAAGAGGTGCACTGTATATTGTTGTACTGTTAGTGGACCTGTGAATGGCTACAACCATTCTGGAAAATAATTTATGAAATTACAAAAAAAAAAAAAAGAGTGCATGCTCTTTGTCTCAGCTTACAATTGCTAGTCCTGTACTCAAAAATGACCAAAGAAATACGAAAATGTCTGCTAGGTACAAAAATATTTTGGGTGACTTTTTTGGTGGCAAAATTGGAAACTAATGGGTTGCTTTTTAATTGAGGAACGATGCAGAGCAGAAGTGAAAAGAACCAGAAGAACAATATGTGCTATCACACCTGCATCATATAAATGAACAATTCTAAGGATTTTTATAAACTGATGAAGGATGTAATTGTATAGAACCAGGAGAACAATTTACATAATAACAACATTGTAAAGACTAACCACTTTGAAATATCTAACAACTATATGACCATCCATGACTAGGCAGTGATACTGGAGTGGGTTACCATTTCCTTCTCTGTCTTATTTTTATAGATGAAGAAACTGAGGCAAACAGGGTTCAGTGACTAGCCCAGGGCTATGCAGCTAGTAAATGTCTAGCCAGACTTGAACTTAGGAAGATAAGTCTTCTTGACTTCTTGACTTCTTGATAGATTGGTTCCCAGTATATCAACTACTTGGGAGAAAAGAAACTTATGGGTAATGCTTTGTGCAGTTTGAAGTAAGCTTGAGGTCATTTAGCTCAACTCTACAAGTAAAGAAAGTGAGCCCCAAAGATCACACAGGTATTAAGAAAGATAGCCAGAATTTGAACACAGTACTTTTACTTCACATCCTCTATTAACTCCACTTAGTAGGTAACTGTTTTTATGGTTTAAAGTCAATGATTCAGTAAGAGTCTGGTAGTTCCACCTCTTTTTCACCTTGCTGTGCTCTTCTAGTATACATACAAATCATTTGGATTCGATAAGTGGATAAGAAGAATTTTCTTATAAAATGTGGGTGAGTGATTTCATGGATGTGGAATGTGGGTGTCCAGCATGTGGGTTGCATATCACTATGGGACACTCCCGAGTGTAACCTGAACTAGATTGAAGTGTAATGAAATGCTTAACACACAAATAAACATGTAATAAAACTTAGATTAGTACATTGTTTTCTAAGTCGACATGTAGCAAGTAGGCATCCTTTAGTGGCCCCTGTTTCCATGTGAGTTTGACAGCTATGGGGGTGAGAATTTCCACCACAGAAACATCCTGACCTCCAGTTCAGATTGACAACTTACAGTTTTAGAGAGTTGCTTGGAAACACACATAGTAATGCTGAAAACCCCAAATGAAAATATGACAACGTTTTAAAAGGAAAATTGTTGGAGGAAGACAGATATTTATGTATAATCCATAATATTGTTGTAATTATTAAAGTCCATAATTATATGTTATAACAAATAAATACTGGTGAGTATGTAAATGCATATATGGACTTTCTAGATAACGTTTCAAAACACATGGTATTTTTTGGGGGGGGAGAGATTGATTAATTAATGGAGATTAAGTGATTTGTCCAAGGTCACACAGCTAGTAAGTGTATCAAGTGCCTGAGGCCGGTTTTGAACTCAGGTTCTCCTGACTCTAGGGCCAATGCTCTATCCACTGCACCACCTAGCTGCCCCAAAGCATAGTCATTTTAAAATACTGGTTTAGAGTAAAGGAGAAAAATCTAGTTTAAACCAACTAACTACATTAAACTAAACTAACTAAAAAATTTCCCACAAACCCAAGAATGAGTTATGACTTTTGTTCCCTGAGTCCTTTGTGCCTTATCCCAATATTTGTTTAAATACTGCCTTCTGATTTAGAGAACCACTACACTTACCATGGAAGAAAAATTCTGTCTTCTCCAGGTTTGGCACAAGTTTGTCAGAGATAAATTTATTAATTAAAAAATTTTTATTCTAAACATTTTTGCTGAAAGAGAGAAAAAAATCCACAGGGACAAAAATTTATCATACCTTTGAAACTCTCTATATCCAAGTCTTTTTCAAGTTATCATTTATAGGGACTGAGAACACAGACAAATTTCTTAATTGAGATTAAATAGGACAAAGGTCTAGGCCACACTTTTTATTCTTCTAACAGAACTAAACTTTAACTTAACTTCTGCATCCTGCAGAATCATTTCTTTTTCTTTAAATTAAATTTTATATTTATTTTTAGGTTACAACCTTCATTTCCACAATATTTGGAGTTACAAATTTTTCCCCATCTTTCCCCTATCCACCACCCCAAAACAGCAATTCCACTGAATACCCCCTCCCCCAATCTGCTCTCCCCTATCTCCCCCCCATCACCACTCTGACTTTTCAGTAGGGCAAGATGGATCTCCTTATCCTAGTGCTTGTATATCTTATTTCCCAGTTGCATGTAAAAAAATACAATAATAATTATATATGTATATATATATATGTATATAAAACATTTGATTTTAAACATTTGAATTCTAGATTCTTTCCCTTCTTCCCTCATCACCACCCCTACTGGGAAGATAAACAATTCAACATAGGTTGTACATGTATAGTTAGGCAAAATATTTCCATAGTGGATATATTGTGAAAGACTCTATCCTATTCTGCCCCCCACTTGTTTTATTTTCTACTTTGACCCTGTCCCTTTCAAAAGTGCTTCTAACTACCCTCCCCCCCACAATCTGCGCCCCCTTCTACCATCCCCCACTCTTATCCCTTCTGCCTACTTTCCTCTAGGATGAGATACCCAATTTAGTGTGTATGTTATTCCCTCCTTAAGCCAAATTCAATGAGAGTAAGGTTGACCCATTCCCTTTTGACTTCCTGTTCTTCCCCTCCATTTTAACAGTTTTCCCTTGCCCCTTTTATATGAGGTAATTTACCCTATTTTGTCTCTCCCTATCTCCTCTCATTATTTTCCCCTCTCACCTCTTAATTGTATTTTTTAAATACCATCCCTTCCTGTTCAATTGGTTATGTGCCCTCTGTCTATGTACACCTGTACACACTCACATATATATTCATATGCACATATACCCTCCTATATAGACATATATGTATGTATACACATATATACATTTCTATTCCCTTCAACTATCCTCATACTGAGAAAAGTTTCATAAGTTGAAGTTATTGTTTTTCCATGTAGGCATGTGAATAGTTCAACTTTGATAAGTTCTTTATGATTACTTTTCCCTGTTTACCTTCCCATGCTTCTCTTGCTTCTTGTATTTGAAAGTCAAATTTTCTGTTCAGCTCTGGTTTTTTCATCAAATTGAAAATTCTCTATTTTGTTGAATGACCATATTTTCCCCTGAAATATTATACTCAATATTTCTGGGTAGGTGATTCTTGCTTTTACATACACTCCTTTGACCTCTGGAATATCATATTCCAAGCCCTTCAATCCCTTAAGGTAGAAGCTGCTAGATCCTGGGTTATCCTGATTGTATTTCCACAATATTCAAATTGTTTCTTCTTGGCTGCTTATAATATTTTCTCCTTGATCTGGGAACTCTGGAACCTGGCTGTAACATTCCTAGGAGTTTTCTTTTGGGGATCTTTTTCAAGAGGTGATCAGTGAATTCTTTCAAGTTCTATATTGCTCTCTGGTTATAAAATATCAGGGCGATTTTCTTTGAGAATTTCTTAATGGATGATTTCTAGGTTCTTTTTTTGATCACAGCTTTCAGTTAGTCCAATAATTTTTAAATTGTCTCTCCTGGGTCTATTTTCCAAGTCAGTGGTTTTTTCAATGAGATATTTCACATTGCCTTCTATTTTTTCATTTGTTTGGATCTGTTTAATAGTATCTTGATTTCTCATAAAGTCATTAGCTTCTATTTGCTCCAATCTAATTCTGAAGGAATTATTCTCTTCAGTGAGCTTTTGAGATTCTTTTTCCATTTGACAAATTTCATTTTTTTAAGGCATTCTTCTCCTCATTGGCTTTTGGGGCCTCCTTTGCCATTTGAGTTAATCTATTCTTTAAGCTGTTATTTTCTCCTTTTTTTTTGCTTTTTTTTTTGAGGACAAATGGGATTAAGTGACTTGCCCAAAGTCACATGGCTAGTAAGTGTGTCAAGTGTCTGAGGCTGGATTTGAACTCAGGTCCTCCTAACTTAAGGGTTGGTGCTCTATTCACTGCACCACCTAGCTGCCCCATGTTATTTTCTCCAATCAGGTTGTTGACTCTCTTTTCATGATTTTCTTGCATCATTCTCTTCCCATAACTACCAATTTCTCTCCCCAATTTTTCCTCTACTTCTCTTACTTGATTTTCAAAATCCTTCTTGAGCTCCTTCATGAATTCCTGACCAATTTATATTTTTCTTGGAAGCTTTTGGTGCAGGAGTTCTGACTTTGTTGTCTTCCTCCTGTTCCATGCTTTGATCCTTTTGGTCCCCAAAAAAGGAATCTAAAGTTGGATTGCTGTGCTTGCTTTGCTTCCTTTGCTTGCTCATGTTGCCACTCAATTACTTGACTATTGAGCTCTTTGCCACAGTAGAACTCTGCTTCCAGAGAGGAGAGCTTTGTCCCAAATCACTGGGGTTTTCGCAGCTGCTGGAGCTATTAGTTGGGTGCCATCTCTGCTGCCCCAATTAGCTCTGGCTCACTGGTCACACGCCTCAGGACCACCACCTAAGACCACGATCCAGATCCAGGCAGGTTAAGGCAAGAGCGATTACCCTCTGAATGGCCATTTGGTCTCCCTACAATCTGCAGGCCAGGAGCTCTGAAGCAGCTACTTGGAAGTGGCTGCATGGCTGCAGCACTTCCGCTGCTTCTCACTCAGAGGGCAGAGGCTGGACTGCACTCTGTCCCCCCCCTCAGTTCCAACAGAGTTCTTCACTGACTTTTTACTTTGTCTTTGGCATTTATGGGTTGATATTTCTGGAAACCACCACAGCTGCTGGTGATCCGCTATCTTGAAGTCCCCTCGAGCCATTGCTGGTTGGGGCCACCTTGGGGCTAAAACTGTGGGCTCATGTGGGGCTAGTCTCAGCTCCCAGCATGCTGTGATGGACCCTTCTTGTAGGCCTGCTGGGCTGCCTTCAGTGGAAAGTATGTTTCTCTCTGTCACTTTGTGGGTTGTGTAGCTCTAAAATTTGTTTAGAGTCATATTTTATAGGTATTTGAGGTAGTTATGGGGAGTGAATCATTTCAAGGAATGAGGAAGTGGAGGTGCTGCTCTTCAGTGGATTAATAAAGGGCCTCCTACTCTGATCTTTATTTTAATTCTATCTTCTAGAGAACAGAGTTCCTCTCTGCATTTTGATTTAGATTCCCACTAGAATGGAGTTAGTCCTTTGAAAAGTATGTTTGTTAAATGTTAAAAGAATGTAAAGTATTAATGTTCAGATCAGGATTCTGACAAGTTTGTTTCTTTTAATTCAGGTTTGACCAAGGATTTCATGCTAAGTACTGTCCTTGCATTATTTCTAAATATGTAAATATCTTCCTAATATTATTTTGTAGCACATAACCTAAAAAGGGAAGTCTGGGAGGAGGGACTGAGGAGGGAAAAGGAAGAGGTGACTATGCTAAAGTAAATTTTTTTCAGTTGCTTCAATTGTGTTGGACTCTATGTGACCCCTTTTGAGGTTTTCTTGGCAGAGACACTGGAGTGGTTTGCCATTTCCATCTCCAACTCATTTTACAGATAAGAAAGCTAAGGCACACAGGGTTACATGACTTGCCCAGGGTCACACAGCCAGTGTCTGAGGCCAGATTTGAACTTGGTTCTTCCTGACTCCAGGCCCAGCACCTAAAGTATAAATATACAACTGGAAAAATAACAGGAAAACTACAGATCTCTCTGGGGAGAGCCGTGCACATACCTTTTCAACAGTAATTTCTGTGTTGTCTTACTGTCCAGGTACTAAGACATTCCTTTCTCACTGGAATACCAGCCAGGACTTTAGAACACCTTGTATCAGCTCATATGTACAGAAATGGGGATACATCATACCCAACAGAAGGCAAACGCAGGAGTGTGTATCAGGGGAATGGGATGGAAAAGTCTTCAGACAGAAGGAAAGGGTTTTTAGCAAAAAAGAATAAGGTCAAAGGATTTACACCATGCTGATTTAATAGAAGAAAGTTCCATGTGCAGAGGGATAATTAATCCTCAACATGAGGATGTCCAGGTGTGCGTCCTGTCACTGGCCTCAGGAGGTATCCTGCCTTCCAGAGCCATCAGTTTAAGTTTTTAGTGGCTTAGCTCAGTGCCTGGCACATAGTAAGTACTCAGTCAATGCTTTGTTGCCCTATCAGGTAAATCTGTAAAACTCTATCCAGCAATCTGTGAAGGACTCTGGGGACTATGGTTGTGTTGTGGTGTTCTATGAGTTTGTGTGAAAATCCTCAGACAAGCTGGTATCAGGAGTAGTTAACGATTTCTTCTTTTTTTCCTTTTGGACTCAATGTTTGATTTTTATTAGTGTCAGAAGTTTCCTCTGCATACAGAACTTTCTCTATCAAGACAGATTAATTATGCAATCTATATTCTTAGAGAGTTCTTAGGCCCTGAAAAATTAAGTGATTTACTTCAATACAATAGGATTTGTCCCAAGCAGAAATCGAACCCAAGTCTTCCTGTCTCTAAGGTCAGCTCTTTCTCTACTGCATAAGACTTCTCCTATTCCATATCTAGATATAGTGAATGTGTTCCAGCTTCCTCTACCAGAGCCACAATAGCCACATCATCCTCTCAGAGCTCTAGGGGTTTGAGAGTATCTCATTGGCTGAAGCTCCCATTGTTTGTGTTCCCTCCCTCCTCCACTGTCATTAGGTGCCAATGACCCATTTAACCACTTAATATCAATTAGCTTTTACAAAGGTATATTTACTTTGAAGATAAAGAAATAACAAAAGTACAAATATTTTTCTCCAACCCTTTGGTAATCACACTCTCCCCTATATTACCTTGGCTTCTGGAGAGTATGTTCATACTTAGTCAAGTTCCAATACATTGGTCCCACAAAATTTGTGTCCAAATGTGACATGATTGCTAGATGAATCCTTGTTGCAACTATCACAGAGCTGACTTCTGAAGTTCAATTCTTATTTCTTCGTTGGAATGCCAGCTACCAAGCTAGACTCTGGGGCTTGGGCACACTGAAATGCCCAGGGGCTTGTTCTCCTGACTTCTTAAAGTTGAGCTTGGAATCTCCAATCCCTTCATCTTAAATGGCAATGAACAAATGTCCATTTGTCATGGTGCTTGTCACTCTCACAGAGAAGAAAACCTAGGGCCTCTCCTGTCATAATATTATCTCTCATTGGCTGTCAAGTCAAGGAAAGGAGGCGCAGAAAAGTGGCCAAGGTTTTGCTAGCTAGCATCTTTTGCAGGTACTCCCCAATTCTGTCCATGAAGTCACTGGAGAAGGCTTCTCCTCTTCACATGGTTAACAACTGGGAACAAGTAACAGAATGTCTATATATGCTTTATGCTCCAGTCTTTTCAGGGTACTTCTATGCTACTTTGTCATGACTATCCCAGAAGTAGGTTCCTAAGCCTCTTCCACATGATGAGTAGCTTTAGAAATGCTCTATGCCACAAATATTTATAGCATGTCTTTTTGTGGTGGCAAAGAAATGGACATCAAGGGGATGCCCATCAATTGGGGAATGGCTGAACGAGTCATGGTATATGAATGTAATGGAATACTATTGTGCTATAAGAAATGAGGGGCAGATGGACTTCATAATAACCTGGAGAGACTTAGATAAACTGATGCTGAGCGAGAAGAGCAGAACCAGGAGAAATTTGTGCACAATCACAGACACAACGTATGTGTGATGACTAACCTTGATAGACTGGGCTCCTGTCAGCAACAGAAGGTTACAGGACAACTCCAGAAGACTCATGATTGAAGGAGAACCCACATCCAGAGAAGGAGATGCGGAGTCTGAGCGCAGATTGAAACCAACTACTTGCTCTCTCTTTTTAATTTTGTTTTGTTTTGTTTTCTCTTCTTCATTATTCATTCCATTGGTTATAATTCTTCTTTACAACTTGACTAATGTTTAATGTAAAGGTATATGTAGACTATATATTGGATTGTATGCCGCCATTGTGGGGAGACAGGAAGGGGAAGAAAATTTGGAACTCAAGAACTGTGGAACCGAATGTTGTAAACTGAAAGTAAATAAATTTAAAAAAAAGAAATGCTCTGTACCTCATGAAATGCCAGTCCCTCATGATAGGTGCAAAACTAAAAGATAACGGCAGATAACCCTCTTTGTGTGTGGTGGCAGATACCTATAAGCTATTATTGGTTTCCCCTTGGTCATTTGAAAGAAAGGGACCTGAAAACCCAGATATAACAGAATCCAAAAGTTGGAAGGGACTTGAGGTCACCCAGTTCAACCCCAGCTTCAATCCAAAGCATGAATCCACAGCAGCCTTACCAAATTGAGCTTTTGCTTGAGAATTTCCAATGATAGGAACTCCTCATAATATAAAAGATAAGATAAAAATCTTTAACGACATAAAATTGAAACATTTAATGCAAATAAAAGCAATGTAATTAGAATTAAGAAACAGTTGATTAGGGAAATCTTTTCTGAAAGTATCTCTGTTATCAGGTATATAAGGATACCTAAAATATATAAGTAAATAATAAAAATAAATAAGAACGAGAGCCATTCCCCAATGGATAAGTGATCAACTGCTAAAAACAGGCACTTTCCTCAAAGACAAAACACAAGCATCATCAACAACAAAACGTCCAAATCACTAACGAAGAAATGCAAATCAAAACAACCCTATGGTTTCACCTCATACCCATCAGACTGAAAAATAACGATGAGTGTTTGAAGAGGTGTGCTCCAACAGAACACTAATGTACCTTTGGTGGAGCTGTGATTTGGTCCAGCTGTTCTAGAAAACATTTTGAAGGTACACTAAAAAGTCACTAAACTGTAAATCTGGCCCAGTAATATCCCTTCTAAATACATACCTATGGATGTCAAAAATATAGGGAAAGGTCCCATATATGCAAAACATGTAGCATCACTTTTTGTAGTAGCAAAGAAATCGAAGAAAAAAAGTAGATGCTATCAGCTGGAAGATGGCTGAACAAATTGTGATATATGAATATAATGGAATATTGTGCTACAGAAAAGGTGAATATGAAGAATTCATGGAAATTTTATGGGACTTGTGTGAACTGATGCAAAGAAAAAAAAATAAATTACATGACGATCACAGTAAGTAAAAGAAAACAATGCTGAAAGATTTAAGAACTCTGGTTATTTCATTGGTCAATCAATTAACCACTACACAAGACTCAGTGAACCATGCCTCCAGTCTCCCTATGGAAAGGTGGTGGGCTAGAGGTGTTGAATGAAGTATACATTTTCAGTTGTTGTCAATGTGTTGATTTGTTTTCCTTGAGGTTTTTTTTTCTTTCTTTCTATAGGGGTGTCTTATTGGGTGAGGGATGAAAAGCCTCTTCCGTTTTTTATAATTAGAGATTTTTTTTCCTTACAATGTGTCAAAATGTGCCTTCTTATATCTTCCACTTACTGATTCTAATTCTATAACATCTATAAACATGTACAAAAAGCAGATGCCTGACTTTTTTTTTAACAAGTCAACCCTATAGATTTTTAAAGAAAGGAGTTATGTCTTTCATCATCCTAAATCTTGTCTTCTTCTGGCTAAACTACCGCTTCCAAAAATGACCCTTATATGTTATGGTTTCTATTCCCCTCACAATGCAGATGGCTCTCCTCTCTATACATTCTAGCTTGTCAACAATCCTAAAATATGGCACCCAGAATTTGATAGTGTTCTAGATCCTACTATTAATTCTGATGCTGTACTTCTTTCTATAACTTTAGATAACACCTCTTTCTCTACTGCATCACATTGCTGACTCTTACTGAACTTGCTGTCCACCAAAACCAGAAAATTTTTTTAAAAACAGGAAATGTTATCTAAGTACATTTCATGTGTCTTATATATGTGTGTTGCTGATTTTTAAAATCCCCAGTGCAGAGCTTTAAATTTATCCCTATTAACTTTCATATTATTAGCTTCTGTCCATCATTCCAACTTGTTTAGAATTTTTCAGATTTCCTTTTCTCTAATATCTAACAACTTAAAATATAATGAAGTCCACATGTAAGAATTACAAACACATCCTTCATTCCTCAGAAGCACAGGTAGGATAAGGTTACCTAGTATAGCTCTTTAATTCACAGTAAGAATACCCAGTCTAGACCCATGCTGTTTCTTCCAGTTTCAGAAATTTCACCAGCAAAAATTCTCCCTTGGCATCTTATTCTGCTATCCTAGGATGCTCACTATCAAGAAGCTCTTGAGATCTTGCCTATATCCTCTTGCATTTGTGTACTTTGTCCTTGCAAAAGGAATCAAAGGGCCATTTGTGATTGCATTGGCTGGAAATTTATTCACTTGCTGGTAACATCATGTCATCTGTTTTATTTTTTATTTTTTGCTTTTTTTTTGGAGGGGGGAAGGTAGGGCAATTGGGGTTAAATGACTTGCCCAAGGTCACATGGGTAGTTTTTTGTGTTAAGTGTCTGAGGCTGGATTTGAACTCAGGTCCTCCCAACTCCAGGGCCGGTGCTCTATTCACTGTGCCACCTAGCTACCCCCATCTGTTTTATTTTGGATATCATATTCCACAGAGTACACCCCAAACACTTCAAACCACTTACCAGCAAAGCTTGTCATCTTGTGATGCTTTGGGGAGTCGTTCTGAACAGTCTGTCAAAAGGCATTTACTCCCTGCTTATCATGTGCCAGGCACCAGGCTAAATGCTTAGAATAGAAACACAAGTAGAGGGAAGACAGTCCCTGCCCTCAAGGAACTTACATTTAAGTGGAGAAAGACAACACATAAAAAGGTGCGTGGGAGGCCAAAGTAGGAGAGCATGGTAGAAAAAGTCTAGAGTGGGGATTAGAGAGGCGTGAGACATTGCTGGGTTAGGTGCCATCTTTAAATGGAAATTCTGGGGAGTCAGAGGGAGTGGGTAGTACTTGCAAGAGTGGATGGTACTTCTGTGTGTAAATTCCAGGGTCCAAGTGAGGCTTCGGAAGGACTAGGCTGTGATAGAGGAAGTCTGGAGTGCAATCTGGAGAGGAATAGGCATCAAGTTTATGCCTGTATAGCAGTGCTAGATAGGAGAATACACACGTGGAGGGCAATATGTTCCCTTGGAAAGTATGTTGGATTAGGTATCAGAGGACCAGAGTTCAAATCCTGCTTCACTCACATACTACTTGTATGACTCTGGACAAGCTACTTCATCTCTTCGAATGTCCGTTTCCTCATGTATAAAATGAAAGGATTGGACTAGATGAGCTCTAGCTCTAAAAGGATGATTCTTTAACCATCTACTTCACCCCCTTCATTGTATAGATAAGGAAACTAAGTCCCAGAGGAACCAAATCATTTCTCCAAGATTACACAGGTGGTAAGAAACAGAATTCAAACCCAAGGCATCCACCTCCAAATCTGGTACAAAGGTATATGGATTTATAAATCACTATTTTTATCAACTAAGCTGGCATGGCAGCTTCTGTGTATTAACCCTTTTCATCAAGGCGCTCTCCATTTGGAACTATATCTGCAAGTTGGGTCTTTTCTGTATTTCTGGACTGAAAATGAAAGCTTCACCTCGAGGTGAAAATGAGTGATATGATTGATTTTGTCCCCCAGAGAGATGAATATAACATGGTAAAGTTTTGTGTTCACTCTTCAACTAGGTAATGAGAAGTGTCATTTCATGTTCATGAATTTACACGCCGCCTTTCACTGCTCTGGGAATCCTTACTTGTATTCACTGCCTGAAAGGACAGTTGTGTGGAAAGGCCTCCTGAGAAAAAAATAGCAAACCACTTCAATATCTTTGCCAAGATAACTCCAAATGGGATTATGAAGCTGGACACAACTGATCCACAACAACAAAAATTGTTACTTGTTGTAATAGGATATGGCTGATCAAATTGCCAGAGAGAAAGGGGTTAGGGAGGAAAGGGCAGCCACTATCATATACTATCTATCTGCAAGTCAGCTGGTTCTACAAGATGGGCCTCATCTGTGTTGGATACCACACTCTGAATTTTTGGAATTCTATTGAAAAAATTCTTCAACTAAGACTGTATATATTGGTTTCAGTTGATTTGGGGGGCATCTGATGGAGGAAAATTAAACAGTTTCCTTCCTCCTCTTGTTTTTGTCTGGAATTACACAGCCAGTTTTCCAGTGTGTTTTGTTATAAATCAGACAAGTTCTTCAGGGTGACTTTTGTTTGCATATAACAAAATCTATTGTATTTGTATACTTATTATGAATATTGAGGTTAGAAGCTAAACAGATTTTTGTATCTCTAAAATACCAGTGCCCAGCAGTTTGTCTAGACCACAAATGTCAAAGAAAAACACTTTTTAAGCACTCTTAGAATCTTTGCCTTGCTTGTGACATGAGAACAGATGGTTTATCTGAGTTACTTATAGACTGCACGTTCATGCTGTAAGGTTTGTCTAGTGGTCTAGAATTCCTGAAGAATCAACCTTAAGTACTTAATTCCATTTTGGGAGGGACATACCTCTTTGTCTGAAGACTTTTCTTAGTATGGTTTCCTTTAAGTTTTACACCTAATGAAGGGAACAAACTCTATTTGAATTGTTCTTACAGTGTCAGACATCCACTGGGAAATTTCAGATGTCCTTTAGCATAGGGATCCAGAAGAAATTTGCCTGGATCTCCAAGGGGGATTTCCTCTGGTACAGAAACCACTGGAGAAATCTTGGCATGCCCCATGTGTATAGTCTAACTTGTGTGGAGGTGGAGCTAGAATATTCTTCCTTCTATGGGGTGATATTGACCCCACATCCCTAATTCTTGTGGGGAGAGCCTTATTCTCTGAATAACACTGTAGGGTCCAGACATTCCCCCTGAGAAGGGAGATATGGTTGTCTTCATCTTTTTTCCTTTCTTCTTTATTTACTGTTTCTGGATTAGGAAAAGCCTTTTACAGGTACCAAGACAAGAAAGTAATGAATTAAGACTTTGGGAAATGATGCTATCTGTTTGGAAGTATGGAAAATTATTAATTATCAAATCTGATTATGCCCTGTGCCACAAAGATTTTTTCTGAGACTGTTTAGTACAAAACACCAAAGAAGACATTTCAAAAGTAAAAACCTCTCCAAGTTGCTAGAGAGCTACTCAAGACTAGGAACTATGGCTTTTACCAAACACACTGAAGTAGATTTCCTGGGGGAGCAAATATTATACTAGTGGTATTTTTGGTGGTGGTGGTAGTGGTAAGGAAGGAATACAAGGGTGAGAGCTGATTGAATCAATAACTCCATTCAGGTGTTTTGGTTTTTTTTTGTTTTTGTTTTTGTTTTTGTTTTTTGCTTTTTGGAGGGGAGACAGCAGGGCAATTGAAGTTAAGTGACTTGACCAAGGTCACATGGCTAGTAAGTGTTAAGTGTCTGAGGCCGGATTTGAAATCAGCTCCTCCTGACTCCAGGGCTGGTGCTCTATTCACTGCACCACCTACCCATCCTAGATAAAAGCTCTTAATCAATTTGGAAGGAGTGGAAACCACTGGATGAAATGAAATGATATTACATAGAAGTGTGTTGGTATTGGTTGGGGAAACTCAGTCACATCTTGTGAGACTTGTATAAGATACCAAACCGGTTTATAACCCAGTATTCTAAGGTTGGGCCAGCCCAGCAATGGAAGTTGCTTTAGCCACATACTCAAGAAAAAATTGCTTGTGTAGGAGGGAGAGAGCTTTGGCTCCTTCTTACTTTTCACCAGGGATGACTTTGTGAACTTTAAAAGGTCAGAAGATTTTCGATTTCTTATGAATGTGCTGTGAGGATCCCAAGAACAGCAGTGACTGATGGCAATGTCTGCCTTGGGTACCAAGGACAAACTAGACACATTGAGGAAAGGCAGCTTTAGGACTCTACAAGGATTCCAGCAGAAGGTTACCTAAGAAGGCACTTAATGAGGACTGAATAAAGAAAAGAAACTGCTTTGATCAACCAGAGCCTGTGATTTATCCCTTTCCTGCATGTGCTCTTTAAGAATGATTTAATTTTCCTCTGGATTCTGTATATTCTTGTGGAAGGCTACCCCTTATTTAGAAGGATGTTGTTCTATATGAAGTGTTCTTATTATGCCCCTTTTGTAAATATCTATTTCTAAGAATTAATTAGGTTTGGTGGGTTAATATTAATTGATAAGGAATGGCAGAAGAACAGTGATTGGGGTGATCATGAGTTAAAAGCAAAAAACTACCCAACCCCTTACAACCTTGAGAAGGTTAATAGCTCTGGGGACCCAGCTTACTAGTGAGAGTGGGCATTGGGAAGGGTGGGCCGAGAACATATGTTGGATTGACGTGAGTTCTCATTGCACAGGACAGTAGCTATATGGAACAGGAGAGAAAGAAGGTCAAGCTACATTTGGCCCTAAAACAAAAATACTCTAAGATTTTTTCCTTTCACCAAACCTCCCATATAGTGGGACTGGCCTGACTTGGGGAAGTCTGCTGATTGTTTAGGTCTGATATTGGAACAAAATGAGACACTTGTAGGTTATTAAACAGTTTAAAAATACAAGAGGCCATTTTTTCACTTGTAGGATTATACTTGACTTTCATGGCTGTTATCATTTATTACAAACCTATTATATTTTGCCTTTTGGAATATTGTGCTCCAAGATCTTTTCTTGTTTACAGTAGAATCTTCCATATCTTAAGTGATACTGACTCTGGTTCCTTGGAACTTAATTCCTTCTTTCTGGATGTTTGAATATTTTCTCTTTGCTGTGTAGGCTCTGAATTTTGGCTATGACACTGTTGGGATGGTTTTTTGGGGGGTTATTTTCAAGAAGTAATTGATGAATTCTTTCCATTTACTTTGGTCTGGTTCTAATAGATCTAATAGATCAGGTTTACATTTATAATTTTTTTGGATGCCCTGTCTAGGCCTTTTTTTAAAAAAAATTAAAAAACATGATTTTTGAAGAGTCTAATGATTTTTAAATTATTTTTTCTGAATTTTTTTTCCAGGTCAATTGTTTTTTATATCAGATATTTTACATTTTCTTCTAGTTTTTTTTTCAATCATTGTCATTTATTCTAACATTTCTTTACATCTCATTGCTGTTATTTTTGATCTGTTCTAAGTTTCAGTGAGTCCAATACTTGGGTGTGATTTATTGCTTTCTAGTCTAACGTATACATTCTCCCATTTTTTTCTCTTCTAGAATTTTGACTTCATCTTTTAAATCTTTTCTTTCCTTTCTTCTAGGTATTAATGCAATCCCTGTAGAAAATCTAATTTCCCTTAAGTGTCTGCTTGCAGTCATTATGACAATACTCTCTCCTTTGGGGCTCGATTTTGGGGCATCTCTAGACCTATAATAATTATAGTGGTTGATGCTTTCTTTGGCTTACTTATTTCTCCAGCCTTGGTGCCTGAACTGGGGCTCTGTACCAAGGTTAGGGTCACTTACTGTCCCCTGCTATACTTTTGGATGAGGATGGTTGTCTGTTTGGTCTTAACCTTAGTCACCTGAGTTCCCGTGCTGACCTCAGTCTCCAGGACAGACACCTCTCTGAATTGTTTAGATTCAGACTGCAGGGTCTTCAGGGTTCTCTATGACATCTTAGGGCAAAGGGTCAGGCAGCTCAGAGCCGTGGGTTATGCTGGTCTGAGTGCTGCTATGCTCATACAGATTGCTCCTACTCCCAGTGCCTTCAACTTACCCCTGCTGGGTTTCCAACCACATAGGAGATTTCTTGGGGGATGGGAGGGAGGTAGGGCTTTTCTCTGACTAACTTTAGACCCAGAGCCTCATAGACTACATATATTTCTGGCCCGTTTCAGGACACACTGTGAGACTGTCTTCTTGTTTGTGTGGGTTCTAGCTTTGGATACAGCTTCTTTTCTTGTCAACTATGAACATTTTTAATTCTGGGAGGGAAGAAGTTGCTAACTTTAGTTTCTCCATAAGATGTCTTGATCATTATTTGGATTTTTCTATTGCTTTTCTTTCCTTTTTTCTTTTGACTGGTATAGGTGTGTGGGTATTGATCTGGGCAGTTTGCCTTTGTGTTTTCTCGAAATGTGTTATCGATCTTTCTTTTCCTTGGTCATAGTTTTCAAGACATCCAGTGATTCTTAAATGAACTTTCACTGACCTGTTTTATTCGGGTTATTTGTTTTTGACAATTGAGATCTTATATTTTCTTCTCTTTTTTTTCAGTCTTTTGACTTTGCCCTAATATTTCTGATTTTCTCCACCAAATTCACATCATTTTTTTCATCAGCAGCCAGTTTTTCCTCGCCAATGAAAATCACATCCAGAGAAATGGTTCCCCCCTCTCTATGCTTCTCCACCTTTGGAAGGCTGAGACTAGCGTTGAGGCAAGCCAAGCAATTTATTTGTTGTGATGCTTCTTTTCTATCTATAGAGAGAGCTCCAGCACATTATTGGGTCATTGAAATTCCCATTACTACTATATCAACCCTCCATGGCAGGCTTGCAAATCTGTTTCCCTAACTCATTTATTTTCCTTATGTCCAATTGCTATGTTGTATACGCCAGTAACAAAATTATTTTTCTTTCTGCCAATATTGATCTTCTACCCATTGCTCTCCACTAAAGAAATCCTTCTGTTTCCTAGATCTCCTTACTTAAGTATATCTCCTTCTCATTCTCTTCTAGGGGAAACATTGACTTCGAGCATATGCAGGGTAGTTGGCTCTGACCAAGAAACAAAAGTCATGTATTCTATACAGGTCACTGCAAAATCCCCTTAATTCTCTATATTTTCCAGAAGCTAGATTGTTAATTCTTTGTCATTCTTGCTAATGTTTCTTGTGTTTAGCTCTCCTGGAGAACTTCTATGAAGCTACTGAAGAGTTTTGAGTGAGTGCATCATATCTGTGCAATAGAAAGAATTCTCCAGTACCAATGTGAAAGAATGGAGTGAATACAGGCACGCCATTTAGATTATTCCAATAGTTCAATTGGAGAGATAGATTCTACACATTTATTTTGGAGGTTGAATCAACAGGACTTGCAAATGATTTCATGTGAATTGAGAAGGATGAGTTAGAGATGACTATGAGGTTCTCAGGCTTGGTGACCTGGAAGATCACAAGATCACAAGAGATATAGAAGTTAGGGGCAGCTAGGTGGCACAGTGAATAGAGCACCAGTCCTGGAGTCAGAAGGACCTGAGTTCAAATCCAGCTTCAGACACTTAATGCTTACTAGCCACGTGACCTCGGGCAAATCACTTAACCCCAATTGCCCAGCCCTCCCCCCTCCAAAAATCAAAAATAAAAAAGAAGTTAGGAAGATGGTGTAGGGTTTTTATTTGCTTTTCCTTTTTTATGTGAAGTTAAGATATATAAACATGTTGAATTCATGACATTGGCAAAATATTATGATGGAAATGCCTAGGAAGTACTTAAAAATTCAGAATTAGAATTCTGAAGAGATATTGCAGGTAGAGATAAGAGATTTGAGAGTCATCTGCATAAGAAGTAATACTTAAAGTCCTAATAGTAGAAGAGATCATCAAGGAAGAGATTGACTGGAGAGAATAGGACAGAGCCTTGGAGGACACCTACACTTTATTTGGGGTGTGGTGAGAGAAGAATTAGGAAAGAGCACTGTCATGAAGTCAGGGAAACAAGGTGGAAGGGGCCATCGATAATGAATGCCACAGAAAATTCACAGAGGGTAAGGAATGAGAAAAGACCATTGGCTGTGGAGATAATGAGTGACGTTGGAGAGAGTTATTTCAGGGTAGTCATAGAGAAGAGAGTTAGACTGCAGGATTTTGAGGTGGGAGTAGGTGTTGAAATGGAAACACCAAGAATAGCTATTCTTTCTAGATATTTAGCAGTTTTGTGGAATGAGAGCTACACGACAATAGTTTGAGGGAGTGTGGGAAAATATTTTATTATGTTGTTCTGAAAACCTTATTAATCATTCTATTGTTTGAACCTAGCTTTGTGTGGCTAGAAAATTGTTTTATGCTAAAGCTTATTTTTGAGATCAGACTGATCTCAGAGATGCTCCAGGGAAGCTGGATGACTGTGAGGGCTGCTTAGATCTCACCCATTACTTGTTTTGGATTCAGGTCTAGTTTTGGGTGCACCCAAAACTTGTATTTTAGTTCCCACCCAAAGCCTGCGTTTTGGGGTCCCCAAATTAGCTTGAATATTTATACTTGCTGATCTATATGTATCTTTTTTTTGAGGCAATCAGGTAAGTGACTTGCCAAGGACCACACAGCTACTAAGTGTCTGAGGCCAAATTTGAACTCAGGTCCTCCTGGCTCCAGGGTCATTCACTACACCATTTAGTTACCAGATATAGATAGATATAGATACACACATATGTATGTATATATGTATATTATATATGTATATGTGTGTATACATCTGTGTGTGCTTGTATATACATCTCAAACTCCCTTCCTCTGGAAACTGCCTGCTGCCTAGGAGTGACCAGTCAGGCAAAGGTCATCATACCCTTATCCAGACACCTTTTTCTGGCTCTCTTCTCTGCCAAACGACCTGATAAAATCTTCCAAAAACAATGTCAGATTTTGGCATTTGTAACCTACAGGAATAACAGGGTAAAGAGAGAGAAGAAAGTAGGGATGGAGTTGGGGCCTACCTCCTTCAAGTAGACTGTAAAATCTTAGTTTGCAGGAAATGTTTGTTCTTTAAATCTATAGTCTCAGGTCTAACGTATACAGTAAATGTTCATGTTTACTGGCTAGCAGCAGTCATTGTGATTTGAAACCTCTTTCTTCTTGTTCTGTTTTATACTTAAAATACTAAATGGTCAGGCTTGTCTCCAGATTAAATTAACCAAGTTATTTTAATGTTTCATCAAAGGTCTTATTTCTCATCTCCTTAGCAATTATGCCAAAATTAGAAATATAGCCTTAATGTGTCATGTTGTATTTGTTTTTCTAGCTGAAATACCTCCTGATAAGTACTTGAGTAAGAGACATTTGGCATCATAATGTCTCTTTGTGCATCTTCTCACAAGGAGTTTTCTCAGCTGCTCCCCATTCAAGATATTGGATGTAACAAAGCCGAGATCAAAAGCTCACCATCCGGCCTTAGTTCTCCTGCTCCCTACAACTGCAGCCAAGCCGTCCTGCCCCTGGAGCACAGTTCCCTTTATATTCCTTCATCTTATGTTGAAGGCTGCCATGAATATTCAGCCATGGCCTTCTATAGTCCCACTGTGATGAATTACAGCATCCCGAGCAATCCCAATGACTCAGAAGGTGGAGCCGTCAGACAGACAACCAGCCCCAATATATTGTGGCCAACTCCTGGACACCTCTCACCTTTAACACTGCACTGCCAGCCATCCCTCTTATATGCAGAACCCCCAAAAGGCCCCTGGTGTGAAGCTAGAGCCGTGGAACATGTGTTGCCCATGAGCAGGTAAGTGACTTGTATTCTTCTGACTTGTTTTCTTTACTAGTTTCATATGACTGTGTTTTAGTGAATACAAGGCAGTTTATGTATTTTAAAAATTTCAGTGCTACATGGAGTGATCTATCTCTTTTCTGCCTGCATAGATTCTCTGCATTCTTCCAGAACTAGCTCTATTTCTGTTGCTTCCATTAATCTCATTGATTTCCCTTTCCTTTCAACGACCAAAGCTTGTTCAGTTAGTACTACACTATATAGACCTGAGTTATGTATTGTTTATTATATATGGCTGTTTCATGTATGAGCCTTGTCTTTCCAATGGGATTGTAAGCTTTTTAAGGGCAAGAGCATGGCTTATTCTTATTACCTCCCCTTAACAGAGTATTCAGCATGTAGGAGGTGGCCAATAAATGATGTTCTAGCTGATTTCAATAGTACATGTTAACTTACTAGAAAGTGAACTGTAGTTAAAAATGTACTCTCACTACACACACACACACACACACACACACACACACACACACACATATGCACACCTATACATACACACAAAAGCATATACACATGTATATTCCCAAAAGTCTTTCTGCCAAGATTTTTGGCATATCTTGTATATATTATGTATAATATTACATATTATATATACCTATTATATATTGAATATATTATATTATATATAGCTATTATATATTATATAGCTATCATATATAATGTATGCATACAATATTATATATAAGAGATATATATTATATAATATAGGGAGATGCACCTTAAGAAAAAGTTATATGACCATGAGCTAGTTTTTTTACATAATACAGTACTCTTAACTTTTAAATATGCGTTGACTCTTCAGACCCTTAAGTTTTTTATCTGTAAAGTAAGAGTAATACCAGTATTGTATACCATCTTCCAAGTGGTACAAGTTTTGAATAGCTTTGGTATTTCTCTCCCCAGTTATCCCTATGAGGTTGTTTTTTTCCCCCTTTTTTGGCATGATTGTCCTTTGACTATGTTCTCTAAAAGACATGAACTCTGTAAAATCATGCCAGCCTTCTTTTGATCTGAAATATGTTCTTAACCATTGGAGTCTGTGGTAAATTGAACAACCTTGTTTCCTCAGGTATTATCTAGGCTTTCATACGTGATGTATAGTTTATCAAAGTGTTAAGCTCATCACCATAGAGCTGCTGTGGAGCCTACAAAATAACAAAAATTAATAAAAATATAATACTACAATAAAATACTACAAAACTGAGGCAAGCACGGTTTAGGGACTAGGCCAGGGTCACACAAGTAGTAAGTGTCTGAGGCCAGATTTGAACTCTGGTCATGCTGACCCTAGGCCCAGTACTCTATCCACTGCACCACCAAGCTGCCATAATACCACACAGATAATGTTAATTTGTGATTTTCTAAGTCAACATAAAGCCAGAAAGGATGTGTTTCTATTTGAGTTTGACGCCACTGAATTTTAGACCTTTGGTTGCTTGTCAGACTTTCAGGGCAAATT
Source organism: Pseudochirops cupreus (assembly GCA_028627135.1). Lineage (NCBI taxonomy): Eukaryota > Metazoa > Chordata > Mammalia > Diprotodontia > Pseudocheiridae > Pseudochirops > Pseudochirops cupreus. The sequence continues at coordinate 366,563,052 of CM053582.1, read as the reverse complement.
TATCACAAGTCCTTCATTGGACTCAGTTTGTAATTGCAAGGCTGTGACAGTTGGTCTTCTAGATATCGTTACTACCACTTCCAAAGATTTTTCTTAGAGATTCATAATTGTCATCTTTTTAGCATTGCACTAACAGTGGTTCTCAACCTTCCTAATGCCGTGACCCTTTAATACGGTTCCTCCTGTTGTGGTGACCCCCAACCATAACATTATTTTCGTTGCTACTTCATAACTGTAATTTTGCTACTGTTATGAATCATAATGTAAATATCTGATATATAGGATGTATTTAAATTGAACATAACCCATAACATAACATAACTCAACTCAGGTTGAGAACCGCTGCTTTAGAAGATAATGCCTGGATAAGGTAAATTGGGGCACTAATTCATGGTGGAATTCATGTGACTGATCCAACCATTCTGGAGAACAATCTGGAATTATTCCCAAAGAGTTTTTAAACCCAGCAATACCACTATTAGGTCTATTTTTGAAGATGATTAGAGAAAAAGGAAAAGAATGTTTATAGCAGCTCTCTTTGTGGTAACAAAGAACTGGAAATTGCAGGGATGCCCATCCATTGGGGAAGGGCGGAACAAATTGTGGAATGTGCTTGTGATGAAATAGTACTGTGCTATGAAAAGTGATGAGCTCAATGATTTTAGTAAAATAAATGAAAGATTTTTTTAAAAAGAAGGTAAAGCCTGGAAATGAGAGCTAGGCAAGGACCTAGTGAAGGGAGGAGAATGGTTCATATGGTATGTATGAGTACACAGCTGCCATCACCAAAAACAGTTTTGAATTCCTGCAATTCCAATTTCCCAGATCTTGAAACACCCCCAAGAATCCTGCCCTTCTGCCCTCAGTTTGAGAAACGTTTGTTTGGAAGTCATTATGTCTTTTCTCCACCTCGCCCCACCAAGCATTCACTTCTCTTGTAGCCTTGTTAAAAGATAGTGCTAAGAGCAATGATTTTATTTTCTCTCTTAAACTCACTAATTGAAAGCTCTGCATTCCTATATTAACTGGTTCAGGCCAATTATCTCTGATGTGTCAGTATTTTGGAATTTTATTTCCTTTGAAAGTGGCAATGATATATGAATTCTACTGTTTAATTCTAATGGGAAAGGTGAAAAAAATAGGCTTCACTTACCTTTCTAATTACCTGGAGGCAATATAGTACAGTGGCAAGAGAGAAAGTTGGAGTGAAAGGACCAAAGTTCAAATTCCAAGTCCGCTGCTTGCTCCGTAAGTGACTTTAGACAAGGTAGTTATCTGTGAGTCAGTTTCCTTGTCTGTAGAATAAGGGGGTTAATATAGAGGGTCTGTGAGGTTCCTTTCAGCTGTAATTCTATGAACCTGATCTAAGGCAATAGCTAATTCAGTTCATTTAAATTCTAGAATGATTTGAGGGGTTTTTAAGCCCAAATAACCTTATTTGGCTATTCATATTGGATTGAAGTTCCACTTCATCATAATCACGTAGCACACAGGCAAAGCAAAGTGAATGAGGCAAATGTCTGTGTCTGTAAACTTCAATCAAAACTTCTACTGAGAGATAAAAGTGATTTGTTTGCATCTCTCATCCAAACAGATAGGAAGTTGTAAGCAGCTAGTTAATTTGAATTCACTTCATCAGCCCATAGATGCAACCTTAGAACTGGGTAGACACAACCTAAATGTTGGATTGACTTTCTCACATTTCAACCTTCAGATTTTGTTTTAGAAATCTTCCCAGGGAAAAGCTGTTAAATAAATCAGATTCACAATATTTTAGTCTTAATTCAGATTAGCAATCTAGACCAAAACTGAGGTCTCTATCAGGATTAGAGCTTTCAGAGAGCAAGGATTGGTTGCAAGTCAATTTTCTCTTGATGGAGATATTTGGACTTGCAACAGAACTATTTCCCTTTCAGTCGGGGTTCCTTGGCTCCTGCTTGTAAAGAAATTGTAGCTTGGTAGTCATGGACCTTTATTTCCATGGCAGCAATTACACTAGAAGTATGACTTCAGTGAAGTATTAGGCATGAAGACAGAGAAAGAAATGTTTTGGCTGTTTTTTTTTTTTACCATAAACCTCTGTATTAAAATAATAATATGGTCTTGTGAAAACAGATGAAAATCTGTCTGTTTAGATGTTAGAGTAAAATTTGAAGCTTTCCTAAAGTTTTAATAATTCTGTGCCATTCAAGCATAGGAAATTTAATGTATTTCTTCTGTCTCTGTCAAATTTTTGTTATTGATTATAATTGTCTATCTATGTGGATGTGACATTCCTACATATTTGTCTAACCAAGTTCAATGTAGTTTGAATTTTTTTTTTAAAATGAAGGTTTCCAGATGACAAAAGGCAAACTAGATAACTGTATTTGTTTTATGGGCATTAATAACTTGTCTTTCTTCTTTTGAGTAGAGTAGCCCGTTAGAATAGTGGATAGAGTGCCCAGCCTGAAGTTCTTCCTGTGTTCAAATCTGGTCTCAGGCACTTACTAACTATGTGACCTTGGGCAAATCACTTAACCCTGCTGGCCTCAATTTCCTCATCTATACAATGAGTTGGAGAAAGAAATGGCAAATCACTTCAGTATCTTTGTCAAGAAAACTCCAATTGGGGTCACAGAGAAGCAGACATGACTGAACAACAACAACTTTTTTTGAGAAATCCTTGTTTATATCTTTTGACCACATAACTATTGGGGAATGACTTATATTCTTATATATTTGTGCTAGTTTCCTGTGTAGTTTTTATAGTATCCATTCTGGGATACTCCAATTTATGTTTGCTACTTTGGGTTCTAGGAGTAATCCTATGGTACTTTTAAACTGATAGTGCATAAGCCCCCACCAGTGTCCTTCTTATTAACAGTCAGCCAGTAGGCAAAATTAGCTCATAGCAAAGGTAATTCTTTCAATGGTATAGTAAGGACAGTAGCCACAAAATATTCTTCCCATAAATCTGTGACACATTCTTCTATACATACACACAAATGGAAATGTCTATGACATGAGGAGATGCAAGGTTCCATATATTCCTAAAATATTCAAAGCAGCACTATTTAAAGTGGCAAAGAACTAGAAACAAATTGCATACCTGTTGATTGAGGAATGGTTAAACAAATTATGATACATTAATGTGATGGAATTTTGCTGAACCAAAAGAAAAGATGAACATGAATTAAGAGAAGCTTGGGAAGACTTAGATGAACTGGTACAGAATGACATAAAGAGAAGCAAGAAAACATTACTTACAATGCTACCACAATTTTTTTCACAATATAAAGATATATTTAGAATAAAATCAAGGAAGAAAAACTTGATAAAAAGAGAGATGTCTAATTTTCCTGAGGAGAAAAGGTACAAAAGTCATGAAATTACTAACATTCATAGTCTTGCTTCTGTCCCTTGGGCTCCTGTAGATGATTTGTGCAGGCTGGGCCTGTCCCAACAAGCCAAAGGCAGGATGGAAACATTCATTTCCTCCTTCCATTCTATTTTGAAGTCGTAATTCCCAGCTTAAGGTAGAAGAGCTGGTATTAAAGGACCAGGCTCCTGAGAAAAATGAGGCCCCCATGACAACAATGACAACAAAAAGAAATGGAATACCATCATAATGATCAAGTTTGTTCCTGAAGAAGATTAAAAAATGTACCTCTCTCTTCACTGGAAATGGAGGTCTATAGGTGTGGCACACATGCTGATGTGTTATTAAGTTGTGCTGCTTTTCCCTTCACTTCAATCTATATTCTATATAGATATGTCTACAATATAGAGCTGCATCACATTTATATCTATAAATATAGCCATATATCTCTTTCTATAGCCATATAGACATATCGCTATCAATATGTGTGCATATATATGCATATATTGATATATATATGTGCATATGTATATATATGTATATATATTGATTAATATTAATTTGGTTTGCTGAGGATAGCACAAGAGAATAATATATACAGCAATGGAGGTGATGTAAAACCAAGAGTCATCAATAAAAATTATTAAGTCAAAATAAAGCGAAAGTCTCCACTATCTTCAGTAAGTTCACTTTGGAGCATTTAGGGTAAGACACAGAAGACACAGTTGTGAGCCTCCATCTTTAGTGGAGAAAATGCCCACATCAGTGAAATCATCAGTCCACTGACGTATTTTGCTATGGATGCCACTATTGCGTTCCAGAGCCATCTTTTTAAGTACGAATGGGGGAAAAATTCTGGCTTTGCTATTGTGGGCTTTGAAATTTGTCACATTCAAATACAAGAGATTTGCAATAGTCTTTTGGTTCTCCATTTTGGAGATTTCATGCATATCCTTTTATTATCTTTTTCATATGATTAGTATATGTTAGTTATATTCATTTTCATTGATATATTTTTAATATCATCTACACTACCTACTGTATTCCTCTCATTTTCACCCAGAGGGCAATGCCTTATGAAGTATCAAAACAGGAAAACAAATTCTACAAAGCTAAACAACATATCAAAAAACCTTACGTCACATGCAGTGAGCCAAACCCATACTCCCTCATTTCTGTAATGAAGAGAGGAGATTCCCTTGAATTTTTGGTGATTATTTTTCTTTTACCATTTACAGCTGTATCTATTCTATGCTATAGCTGGGGAAAAAAATGTCATATTGAAAGGATAATGTTTGGAGTTCAGATTTATTTGAATATCCTATCCTGAGATTTAGAGAATAAAATGGGAATCTATTGCTTCTTTACATCTTTTCCATTAAACATCTCTGACTCCTCCCTTTCCAAATGAAGTGCCATTTATATGTGAGGCACTATTCTGGAGATACAAAGATGGAGCAAAAACAATATGCCAGTCCCTGTTCTTATGGACCTTATATTTTATATACATAATAAAATAAATAAATTTATATAGTTTTTTGAGGTTTACCAAATACTTTCCTCACAATGATTCTATGACTTTATCAATGCAAGTATTGTTATCAGCAGTGTGCTGGCAAATGTTTACCAACTGACTCTCCCAACCAAAAATATCCATACGAACTCTTTCAATCTGCTCTGTTATCATATTTTCTATCACTTTTTTACATCCAGACAGTCACAAAACAATAAACGAAGCCCTGATTTATGTGTAGCATTTGGTAATTTCTGAGATATAAATACTCACCTTGAAGACTTTAAGGTTGGTTATCGTGAGCCAATTTGAGCTGGCTCCAGCACATCCATATTATACTCATTTTATAGATGAGCAGACTGTGCCTTACAGAGATTAAATGCCTTGAACATGTTCACATAGCTAGGAAGTATCAAAACTAAGATTTGAACCCAGGTCATCCAATTGCAAGTCTAGGTCTCTTTTCAGTACAACATTCTGTCTATAATTTAAATCAATGTATTAACTCTCCTGAGATTATTGTTCTTTTAAGCCTTCTCTGCAATCATGGAATGAAAGGCTTTGGCTCCATTAAAGGAATTCTGTAGGTCTGATAAGATGTGTTGCAAGGTGTGTAAAAGACTCTTTTTTCTCCATTTGAAATTACCGTAGCAAAATAAAAAATAAAACCAGCTCTGAAATTTTGGTGTAGAAAATACTCATCTAGTCTCCGTCTATTGCATAGGCACCTTATGAAACGGCCCAGTGAAAGCTACCATTAAATGCTGCATTTCCACGGTATGAATCAGTTGGTATAAACCCACTGGCTTTTGACTGCTCCAAGAGCACATCCATTCTTTGTGTCCACATGTATCTCAGATTAGCTAAAACCTTGCCACAATCATCCCTGGAAAACAGTGACAATGAAGCCCAGAGAATAAAGAAAAAGAGTTAAGTAAATTGACAATGAATTCTTGTGATATTGCCTTACTGTCTTTAAAAATAATTTCTCTTTTGTTTTTTCCTAATGATGTTTTCTTTGCCACTAGAGAGACAATGAAAAGAAAAGTTAATGGGAACAGTTGTAACAGCCCCATTATCAATAGCCCGGGCTTGAAGAGGGATGCCCACTTCTGTGCCGTCTGCAGTGATTATGCCTCCGGTTACCACTACGGTGTATGGTCATGTGAAGGATGTAAGGCATTCTTTAAGAGGAGCATTCAAGGTAGGAAAGCACATTAGCTCTATATTTTGTTGTTTAAGCTTTGTTTAGTTTAGTTTTTCCAGAATTTTTTATAACCATTTTACAGAAGTGGTTTCATTAAATCTTTCATCTAAGTCTTTATGGCACAGAAATGCAAGAGGTGGAGTTTACTAGGTCTCCTCTCAGACTGGCCAGAGTTGATATTATGTTATGTAAGAAGACCTCTTTAATATGAAAGATGAAAAATATTTCCAATTTCCATCCTCATAACTGAGATATGACATTGCTAGAGGTTATTTTTCCTCGTGGAAAATATGAATATAATCCACATAAAGATTTATTTCAAGTCTCAGCCAAACTCAATAGGGTCATTTCCTTTGGGAAGCCTTGATTTAAGGAAGGAAGGAAACTAGAATTTATTAAGTGCTGTTATGTGTCAGGTAACCATGTTAAACACTAGACATACAAATATAAGCCCAGAGAAAGATAGCCCCTGCCCTCAAGTAACTTACATTCTAACGTGGGAAAACAATACACAAGAGAGAGTTGAAAAGGCAGAGTCAGTGGAGAAGAATATAACTGAGACAAAGGTATTATTTTACAGTATCAGGAGCTTGAAACATCATGAACAGGTGCAGAAGTCAGGCCATCCTGACTCCTTCACAAAATGGGCCTCCTGGAGGAACTCAGAAATGGTTGGGGATGGGGTGAGCCTTGTAGAGGAATGTTTCCTAGTGAGCAAGTCACAGGGGTGATAGGATGTTCCAGAATGGAGGTCCCAGCCACTAAGTGAAGTTCCAGGATGAAACAATAGAGCCATGATTTTGAAGCCCAGAAGATCAGGAATAAGGCCAATAGGATCTGACAGCATGGCATGATTCTCCTTGAGACATTTTTCTAGAATAATTAACAAGGATTTTAACAGAATAGTGATGGGAAATACTCATTTTTGGAGATGAAGTCAGACTTTCCAGCAAATACAGTAGCATTCAGTGCCTTAAAAGGAAAATATTTAGCCATGAAGCATTTTTAGCATTTGGGCTTGACATTTTTTGGGCCCATTTTGTAAGCTATGTTTGTGCATTTCTTCCTTTTCTGTCTTTACTATTTACTTCCATCTCACCTTTCTGTTTGTTTTTGAGAGACCATTTTTTCTTTTCCTCAAAATCCAGAGCCACCCCCTCTATGATTTTTATTTCAAATTTAAACAATATATAGTTGTTTTCAAGCAGACTGCCATCATTTCTTAGATCATGTAACCCTTTTTCTCCCTACCCACTCTAAGTGATAACTCACATTTACATAGGATATTGCAAAATTTGTAGCGCTATTTTAAATAACTTATAACTGCATTAAGATTTTTGGCAAATATTTGCCAACCCCGTTATATAAGTCCTCAGTCCTATAAGGTATATAACAACAGCATATCTCCATAGTACAGATAAGAAACCTGAAGCTTTTAGAGGTAAATTGATCAAGTTCACACTGCTACTAAATGATGAAACTTGGATTAGAATTCAAGTTTTTTGTTCCAGTCTAGAAACATAGTTCTGTTATGTTATAAAGATTTTTTTTTCCATGAGCTCCTTCAATGAAGGAACAATTGTGAAGTAAATAGTTTGTTTTCATTCTCTTCTCTTACGGTTGGCCCTTTTCGTACTCTAGCACCCTATCTAGGCTAACTTCTACCTAGGACTGTCCATTAACCAAAAATTACCTTTCTCATTTTCCCTGAAAATTTTTAAGTTCTTGGCGCCTATTTTTAAAGTAACTGTCAAGAAGCAAATTAATCTGAAACTAATTCTTGCTCTAATGCAGTGGTTCTCAACCTGTGGGTCGTGACCCCTTTGGGGGTGGAACAACCCTTTCACAGGGGTCACAAGGGTCGCCTAAGACCATAGGAAAACACATATTTCCGATGGTCTTAGGAACCGAGACACCGCTCCTCTATCCATCTCCAGGTGGGTCCACCCACATGCAGATATGCCCACATACAAGTATTAAAGGGTCACAGTATTAGGAAGGTTGAGAACCATTGCTCTAAGGTATAAATGATTGGTAATACGGTGTCAAATCCACACTTCGAAAAAGAATACATTTTGCCCCCCAAAAATAAAACCTTAATTGAAGGTCAGCAACATAAAATGTTCCCATCTCAGGTTCTTTTTGATATTATCATAATTTGTGGGTGACCAGATCTAGTCCACCTATACATTAAGCTACCTTTATCTCCTTTCCATTCTCCCCCATCTATGCCTTCAGTTCCATCTATACCACCTTTCTTCTTGCTGTCTGCCTTCTGTTTTCTCTTCCCTTCACTCATTCAGAGATCTTTGTAAAACCCCACCCCTATGGGTGGAAGGCATGCCTTTTGACAGAAAGGTGGTAGACCAGACACATAGAACAAGGCATGTGTTTCCAGATCGGTATTCTATTTTGCTTTGCTCCTCTTATCTGTTACAAAAGAGAATTCTCTTGAGTTTATTTGCAGAGTCATTGGGAATTGCAATTTATGTAATGAAACATCAACAACACACAAAAATAAAATTCTCTCTCTACTTTTGCTATTACCCCACTACTTAGTGACCGATACTGATTGAATTGGATCCAAGGGATAGTATCCAGACAACAGAAGAGGTTACTGCTACCAAACTAATGTTTTCATTCAAACATCAGTAAGCATCTACTTGAGCATGAAGTAGGTGTATGGGAAAGACAGAAGCAGAATGAAGAGGGAGGGACACAAAATAGGAAGATATAAGATTCATCCATTCCTTTTATTGTTTCCCTTCTTTTTCTGGCTTCCAGTAAAGTCAGAAAAAGGTGACTCAGAAGACTGATAATCAGAAAATATACATATTATTATAACAAAAAGTTGGGGGTAGGTAAGTGGAAGAGTGGACAGAGCACTAATCCTGGAGTCGGGAGGACCTGAACTCAAATTCGGCCTCAGACACTTTATACTTACTAGCTGTGTGACCTTGGACAAGTCACTTAACCCCAATTGCCTTGCCTTCCCCCCTCCAAAAAAAAAAACTTGGCTGAGGAAAAGAAGGAATTATATTTTTAAGTTAACTAAATCTTCACATTATTTTCTAAAAGAATACTTTCCTCCAAAAGGTGCATTTCTATTGTAAAAACTTTCCTAAGGTAATTTTAGTGATCTTTCAGTTGCAGTAATAAGGACTAATGTAATTTTTTGCATGTGCTCTCATGTGACAAAATTTTGATACCAGAGTATTTGGATTGTTCCAGAAGTGAAGTCATGATCTTCATTGTGTGAGCTCCTTTGTAACTCTATTTCTCTGAACTCTTCATGTTATTTTGCTTTCTAACCATTTTTCAAAATGATTTTTTTTTGGTTAGGGTTATCATTGTAGAATCTTTTTTTTAACTATTGAGGTTGATCTGAATGTTTTTCAGTATTCAGGGAGATACTTTAAAAGCATTACAATTGCTCTAGAGAACACAGTAGAATTATGCTTAAATTTCAAAGAGAAATAGCAAACTTTTTGTTTATAATCATTTTCAAGAACTAAACTATATGGTGGTTGTCCTTCATTCTCAAAGAGGACCCAAATGGTGGCACCATGTTGGGGTCAAGGTACAGTGTGTCCAATTGTGGCTGATCAGACCAATGTGAGCTCAGAAGGCCAGGCACATAGTCGATGTGAATATCTGCTGTGGAAATGTCTCCAAATATGCACATATCCCATTTCTTTTGAGGTATTGCAATTCTGCTTTGCTCATAGAGCACAGGGCCTTCTTGGATGTGGGCACATGATGCTGGGTGGTTCTGTACCAGGGTCTCCAATATCAAAATTGACCCCAAAGTTCTTTAGAGAGACCTTGAGAGTGTCCTCATATTGCTTCTACTGACCTCCATGTGAGCACTTGCCTTGTGTGAGTTCTCTGTAAAATGTTCTTTTAGACAAATATACTTTTGACATTCAAACAATGTGACCAGCCCACAGGAATTGTGCTCTCTGTTGTAGAGTTTGGATGCTAGCTAAAATACTACAAAAGAACACAAAAATTACCGTATGATAATTACCTTCCCTGATTTTGTTTTGTTTTATTTTTTAAGAAGACTTCAAAGTAACAATTTTTTTTTACTGGGTAGTATCAGGTAAAGACAATAAAGAACCTCTATGTTTAAAGTGATTTTTTATGTTTTTGTCAAAGGACGTGGGAAGAAGGATGCTCATTATTGCTATAATTCAATTTAATCACTTAGTGCCTGCTTTGTGCAGTCTCTTGCTAGGGCCTATCCCTGCCCTTGCTTAATTTGCATTTTATTATTTATATACCCAGATAAGCAAATTTTAAAAATGTAGAGTTAAGAGGGCAAGGAAAAGTCTGAAGAAGTGTTCTGGGTATATTTGTGAGGGGTTTGAGTCCCTTGTGCATGAAGAGAACTTGTGGGTCATAGCCCCAGTGAAATTTCTTTGTTTTAGGAAAGTGATTTTTTTTCCTATTCTCTTTAGAAAACAAAACTATGCTGAAGTATATTTTCTTTTTCTCTTTGGAAGAATATTTATTCCAATATCACAAATTCACATCTTTTAAAAAAATCATTTGGTGATAACACAGCTCCATAGGATATACTACCTAAATTTTACTTATTTTTTCGCTTGTGATGCAAATCAGTCACAAATCACTTTCATGAATCAATGGTTACGAGGGAAGTGTAAAATTAATTTATTTTTGTTGTTAATTAAATCATCTTTTTTCCTACAAGTGGTGTGGCCATGACTATTTGTCCTTGGAAATCTTTTGAGTATCTTCCCTCTGCCTTCAGAAATTGCTGTTGTCTATCAAAATGAAGGTGCACTTATTTAGAAACGTCCATTCATGACACTTGGCCCACACATCCAAAAATCGACCTGTAAAAAGCCTAGTCCAGCAGCCTGCTTTGAACTTCATTGCGTGACCTTTGTTTCAAAATTGAAATCTTGACGTAGTTCCCAAACTAATTTCCCAAACTAATCAGTCCACAGAATGTTTTGAGGCCTTATTAAATCATACTAATAGCCAAGATTTACAAAGTACTTTAAAATAGTATCTCGTTTTATCCTCACATTAACCCTGGGAGGTAGATGCTAATTTTAAAGATGAGGAGTCTGAGGCAGACAAAGACCAAGTAACTTGTCTAGGGTCACGTAGCCAGCAAATGTCTGAGGCCACATTTTAACTCAGGTCTTTACAGGTCCAGTGCCGTATCCATTCCCCAATCTAGCTGCCTCTAAATAGATCTCTGGAACCCTTAATGCTTTTCTGGAGTAAGTCAAGATATGAAAATCCTTTAATAAAATGAGACAAGCAAACATGGGAGCAAAATACAGGGTGTCCCAAAAGTCTTAGTGGAGTGAAGCTTTTATAGTCTCAAAAGCTTTAATGGCATTTAATAGACTTTTGGGACAGCTATCTAAGAAAGCAGTGTATGGTAGAAGAAAGAACATTGGCTTTGGAGTGAGAAGATGCAAATTTGTATCCTGCCTCTCCCTCATGCTGACTGTATAATTTGGGGCAAGTAATTTTGCCCTTGTGTGCCTCAGTTTCTTCATCTGTAAAATGAGGGTGTTGGACTACATGCTCTCCAGTGTCTCTTCCAGCTCTAACATTCTGTATGTCTGGAGTATTATAAGGTAAAGCTTGACATATGAAATGTTTTATGGAGATAATATTTAATATTTTAAAGGAAAAATAAATTGATATAACCAACATTTTCCCCATACAGCCTCTTGTTATATGGTTGGGAACATAACTAGGAAGATGGTGACCAAGGGAATGACTGAGCTAGACAGTTACCTTCCTTTATTCTGAGAAATCAAGGCAGAAAGCATTTATTAAGTGCCTACTATGTGCCCATTACTGAGTTAAGCACTGGGGATACAAAAAAAAAAGGTAAAAACAACCCCAGCTTTCCAGAAGCTCACCATCTAATGGGGAAGAGGAAACCTACTTCTCTGCCCCTGGCAGATCTGCATTGGGACATCTCAAATTGAACAAGTTATCATGTCCAAAATTAACCTTGTTATTTTTCCCCAAACTTGGATTTTCCACGTTGAAGGTATCAACATGTTCCCAGTCATTCAGCGTTACAACCTAGGTGTCATTCATAATGCTGCACTCTCTCTCCTCCCTCATATCCAATCTTGCAAAGGGCTGTTGATTTAATCTTTGTATCATCTCTCACGTGTGACTGCTTCTCTCTCCTGACACTGCCACCATCTTGGTGCAGGTCCTCATCACCTCATGCTTGGACTATTGCAATAATCCACTGGTTGGTTCCCTGCCACAGGTCTCTCCCTACTTCAGTGCATCTTCCACCCAGCTGTCAAAGTGATTTTCCTAAAGTGCAGGTCTAACCGTGTCACCTCTCTACTCAATGATCTCCAGTGGCTCCCTATCATCTCCAGGATCAAATATAAAATCCTACCTTTGGTATTCAAAGTCCTTCATGGCCTGGCCTCTTTCTATATTTCCAGTCTTCTTAAGAACCTCATTTACTACCTTTAACCCCTCATATACTCTATGATTCACTGACGCTGTTCTCTTTTTTTGTTTCTCTCACAAGACACTCTGGGCATTTTTAATAACTAAAGCCCATGCCTAGAATGGTCTCCCACCTTGTTTTCTCCTCCTGGCTTCTTTCAAGTCCCAGCTAAAATCCTGCTTTCTGTAGGTAGTCTTTCCCCATCTGCGTCAATTCTAGTGCCTTCCCTGCTGATTATTTCCAATTTACATGTATAGTTTGTACACAGTTTTTTGCATGCTGTCTCCCCCATTAGAGCTCTTTGAGAGCAGTGACAACTGTCTTCTGCCTTTCTTTGTATTCCCAGTTCTTAGAAGAGCACCTGGCATATTGTAGGTACTGAATGTTTGCTGACTCACTGACTCATAGAAACAGTGCTATAAAAAGTAGTTAGGTGTAGTTGAAATAGTCCCATTAATATTCCACTTAACGGACGTGTGGAGTTTGTTAGGTTTCTTTGGGCTGGCCTTGGAACCTCATTACCGTTTATGAGATTGTTGCCATGGGAAAACAGATTCAGAATTCAAAAAAGGATCATGAAAAAGTTGAGTACTCTTTCAACATGAGCAGTTTGTCGACAAAGCATGTCAAATTTTCCACTTTAAGGCATTGAGTTTCTTGTTTTAATTTTCATTAAGATTGGCTTTTTTGTTTACCCCTTATCTGAATGCTGTGGGCTTTCTCACACACACACACACACACACACACACACACACACACACACACACACACACTTGTATATTGAGAATGTAGGGACGAAAGCATGGAAACATGGCTGTCTCTGTTTAGTTCCATGTTAGAATTGGCTCAAGAGATTTCTAAGTGTACCCATTTTTTCAGAATAAAATTTTTCAGAATGAAGAGACAGGGAATGGGATCATCTAAATCAGTTTACTTGCAGCCAAGAACACTGGGATATTCTAAATGTCCTTGATCTTTGAACCTACATGTTTTTCTTTGATTTCCTTGGTACCTAACGGTTTTTCCTTCATCCCAGAAGCTTTTGGTCTTTTCGCTGGTAGGAAGAGGGAGCAAAGCATTTCAGCTATGCTGTGTTATTAAGTGTTGTTCTCCAGAAGATGCAAAAACAACATATTATAAACATAAACTTTTTTCTGGCTTTTTTTAAATAGGACATAATGATTATATTTGTCCAGCTACAAATCAGTGCACGATTGATAAGAATCGACGCAAAAGTTGCCAGGCTTGTAGACTTCGGAAATGTTACGAAGTTGGAATGATGAAATGTGGTGAGCTTTCTTCCATGTTTTCTGTATCCTAATCACCCAGGGTCTTTTTTATTAACGATGTTATTTTATACTACATTATGTATAATATACATATAATAATACAAATGAATATATAACTGTTGGTTAATATAATTGCATATTATATGAATATATAATTGTATTGCCTTACAATTTATATTATATGAATATTTAAATTTCCTAACATAATTATATATTCATGTGTGAACATAAATTGCCTAATGTAATTACATATTGTATACAAATATATAATTATATTGTCTAATATTATTATATATCATATACTTACATAATTATATTACCTAATATAATTATATATTATTTACAAATATATAGTCATATAACCATATCATTAACTCTATTATTTTTTATATTATAAGTAACTGAATTCAACTTTAATGAAACCAAAAATTTATCAAATAGTGATTTCAATGAAAAGGTATAAGTTTATTCTATTCTATTCACCCAGAGTCTTTGATATTATCTATAGATAATTAATTCAACTTATAGTGAAACCAAAAGTTTATCAAATAGCAAATGCAGTTCAAATGGGCCGGTGGCGATGGAGAGAGGAGAAGAGGAAGCCAGGCTACATGTGTTGTCATGAATCCAGAAGGATTTTGATTAGCCATTCCATGATTTTCCAGGATTTTGGCCAAGCCTAAGATGGCAGAGGCAAAGAAGACTGTGGATGATTTCTGGGATGCTTTAAAATCTTCCGATGTAACTCTGTGATAAAAGGGTGCCTTGACTATTAATCAGGGACTTGGAGTTTCTCCTGGAGACTGAATTTCCCTTCCTTTCCTTCTCACTCCCCACCTTTACCTCCTCCCCACATGCTTCCCACATGTTGTTCTTGTTCTTGTTGCTCAGTCGTATCCAGCTCTTCCTGGCCTCGTGGACCACACAGCTCACAGAGTTTTCTTGGCAAAGTAATTAGAGTGGTTCGCCATTTCCCTCTTTAGTGGATTAAGGGAAGCAGAGGTTAGGTGACCTCCCCATGGTCACACAGCTAGTAAGCATCTGAGGCTGGGTTAGTCATGCACATTCAGTGAAACATTAATGAATTGCAAAGCACTGGGCTAGATGGTGAGCATATAAAGGCAAAATCAAAAATCCCTGCTCTCTAGGAGTTTACAATCTATTGCTAGTGATGATAGAGGGAAAATTTCACATATATATATAATATACATATATATGTATGTATATGTATATATACATGTACATATGCATGTGTGCATGCCTGTGTGTGTGTGTATATATATATATATATATATATATATATATATATATATATGTATGTATGTATACGCACACACACAAATATGTATCAGATAAGTTAATTTAAGGAAGAAAACCTGACTAAATTGATAGACTTAGGGAACTTCATAGGACAGGTGGTGGAAATGAGATGAAGGCGTATTCCAGGCAGGAGAAACAATTTGTGCAAATATGTAGAGGCAGCAGATGAGATACTTCTTCCTGGGACTAGCTAGTGGCCCCTTTTGGCTGGAGCAGAGTTGGTGCATCACCATTACAATTGACATTTATGTAGGACTTTGAAGTTTCAAAGCACTTCATGTTCATTCTCAACAACCCTCTGGAGTTATTATTATTCCAGTTTTACAAATGGGGGAACTGAGACTCAGCCAGTCATCTGGCATTTATTAAGGACCTGCCACATGCCAGGGACTGTACTTAGCACTGAGGATACAAAGCAAAGCAAGAAGCTCACAGACTGCTGGGGAAAAGAACATGAAAATAAGTAGGTACAAACAAAATACGTTTGTTCAGTCCTTTATAGTTGTGTCTGAACTCTTTGTGACCCCATTTGGGTCTTCCTGACTCCAGGCCTAGCCCTCTATCCCCTGCACCACCTAGACGCTCAAACAGAACGTAGATGGGATTTAACTGGAGATAGTCACAGAGGGAAGGTCCCAGGATTAAGTAGGATTGGGAAAGGCTTCTTGAAGAAGGTGAGACTGGAGTTGGGAATTAAAGTAAACCAGGGAATGTGGGATGTAAAGATGAGGAAAGGGAGAATTCCAGGCACTGAAAGTACTTGGAGCTTGGAGATGGAGCATTGAGAGCATGTGGGGATACGTTGGGTGTAAGAAGACAGAAAGGTGGAAAGGTGCCAAGTTCCAGAGGACTTTCTAAATCAAACAGCTGATTTTTATATTTGATCTTGGAGGTAATAGGGAGCCACTGGGCTTGATTAGAGGGTGACATGGTCAGATTTGCACTTTAGGAAGATTAATTTGAAAGTAAGAGTGGAGAATGGACTGGAATGGGGAGAGATTTGAGACAGGGAGGATTATCCAGCAGGCTACATCACCAACATGGACTAATAGTCCAGGTATGAGGTGATAATAAATGCTAAGTGATTTGCCTTATGGTCCCATAGTATAAATTGGAGGGAGAAATCGAATCACACTCTTTCTGACTCCAAATCCATTCTGGAAAGATAAGTCAGAGTAGGAAGTGGAAGCCTTTAAACTCAAACTAAAGAGTTTGTATCTCATCCTTGCATCAGTGGGATGTTTTCCAGAGGGAGAGTGACATTGTCGGATCTCTAATGTGATAAGCTTATTTTGGTTGAGGTGTGGAAGATGAAGGAAGCAGGGAGATCAGTGGGGAAGCTTCTAGAGTTGACCAGTATCATTTAGTCAGTAGTGCCCACCATATGCCAGGAACTATGCTAAGTGCTGGGGATGTAAAAAGATGCCCTGTCCTCGAGGAGTTCAAAATTAAGTGATGGTGAGGGCCTGATCTAAGATGGCAACTGTGTGAGGGAAGAGAAGAGGAATGTGAACAACATTGTGGAGACAGAATAGATAAGACCTGGAGACTGCCCAGGTGTGGCCAGTGACTTAGAGGCAAGAATCATAGATCTTTCCAAGACATCGCCGGTGTTGTTGGAAATATACGAGAGTGTTATGAAAAACAAAACCTGAGCCAGGCATCATTGTTCACACAAGTTATCATTGCTACCGTGGAAACTAGGACTAACAAAGGCCCAACAAAAGAGGATAGGTAACTAAACTATGGTGCTTAAATATAATGGAATACCGTGATATAAGACAGACAAGTGCAAAGAATGCCCAAGAAGTAATTATCTCATGTGGTTCCCCAGTCATTCTTGAAAATAAGTTCCCATCACTATATTCTTTCCTTATTTTGATTCACTTCCTTTTTCTGGTATAAGTGAGTATCCTCTAGAAGAAGATCTTTTGGTTTCTAGCATAATAGAAAAATATTACATATATATTTTCTTCACAGAATTGGAGCTCTAAAATGAGGTGGCTGGACAATGACCTCTCATGCCTGTCATAGCTCTAATCATCAATAACCGTGGTAACTCACACTAATATATGACATTTTCCTTGTTTGCAAAGTCCTTCATATAAATTATCTCATTTTGTTCTTATAATATCCCCCTGAAATAGGTACCATAAGTACTATCTTCTCTTTTGCAGATTAGGAAACTGAGACTTGGGGAGATGAAGTGATTGACCTGTGGTTATATGGCTACTAAGCTTCAGAGCTGGGGTTTAAACCCCCATCTTCTTGACTCCAAGACCACAGATCATCCAATCAGAATTCCCTTAATTCCCTTTCTTTCAACTTCAGAATCTCTTCTTATCTTCTTGCCCTCGTCCCTGAACAAGGATCCCGCTTCCCTGCCAAGGCTGACCCTCGCACATGTGCCTTTGATCATGTGTTTTCCAGTCTCCTGCACGGCCTTGTTAACAGTCATCATCCTTCCTGGTCTTGCATCTTTAGTTTTTTTGGTTCCCCAGTGATTCCTTTCTCTGTCTATGAAAATTTTCAGGTCTCCTTTATCACTAATGGAAAAAAAAAAGCAAACACAGAAAAAGCTTCTCTGCGGTCTGCTATCCCCTGAAGCTAGTAAGCTATTTCTCTGTTTTCCTTCAAAGCCAACTAGCCTACTAAGGGCTTTCTGCCTTCTAGTCTCTCCCCGCTCCCCCCCACAATATATCCTCCACACGGCTGCCAAAATAAGATTGCCTGAAGTATGGCAATCCTGAGGCACCAGTCTGATTGTGCTTCTTCCTTCTCCTCCTCTCCCTCCTCCCATCTTTTCTAATCTATACCTCTAGGATAAAAGGCAAACAATTCAGTCTGGCACTTAGAGCTCTTTGCAATCTGACTCCAGACTCATTTTTCTGTCTAATTTTATATTTCTCTCTCCTACACACTCTACTTTTCAGTCAGATTGACCCACTAAATCTTCCCTCAACTCTGGCTATTCCCGTGGAACCTGGAATCTGGAAGCTCTAAACGCTCATCCAACCTCAGACACTTACTTCCAAGTGGGATCCTCTGCAAGGCACTTACCCTCTCTCTGCCTCAGTTTTCTTCATCTTTAAAATAGTGATAATAACAGCTAATTCCCAGGGTTGCTTTGAAGGTAAAATACTGGTAAAGCTCTTTGAAAATCTTAAAGTACTATATAGATGCTAAATTTTTTTTATTACCTTCCCTTTCTGAATATGAGCATAGACTTACATACTGAGAAGTCACTGCCTCTTCAACCCTCCTTCTTGGAATTCCGAGTTGCTTTCAAGAATCCCGTCAGTTGCCACCTTCTGCTTAGGCCTTCTCCACTCTTCCAGCTCAGTTGTGAACGCTCTCTTCCTCCTAAAATTACCTTTTATTTACTTAATAATAATAATTATTTCTATAGAAAGCACTTACAGAATGCCTTAATGTTTGCAAATCACTTCAATAGTAACAGTGACAATCATCATCAAGGTTAGCATTTATGTGCTATGTGCCAAGCACTGTGCTAAACACTTTACAATGATCTCATTTTATCCTGACGACTCTGGGAGCTAGGTGCTATTATGACTCCCACTTTACAAATGAGGAAACTGTGGCAGACCAAGGTTAAGTGACTTGCCCAGGGTCACACAGTAAGTGTCAGAAGCCATTGCTTGTGTTTATGTTGTATGTTACCCCCTTAACTCCCTGGAATATAAACTCCTTAAGGTCTCGGATATCTGTTTCTCTCTCCTCTCTCCAGTGCCTTGTATATAATAGACATTTAATAAACGTTTGAATTGAAATGGGATTTGACAATCAACACCTTCAATTTCTAACATTGTGGTGTTTTGAAGAAGTAATAGAGGTCATTATTGTAGGAAATAGGCTAGTATCTTGGATCATGGTATTGCTAAGAATAGCTGTCATTCACAGCTGATCATCATTCAGGATTGTTGTACACTGCTTTCTTGGTTCTGTTAACTTCACTTTGTATCTGTTCATGTAAGCCTTTCCAGGCTTTTCTGAAGATATCTTGCTCCTCATTTCTCACAGAGCATTAGCATTCCATCACAATCATATGACGCAATTTGTTCAGCCACTCCCCAATTGATGGGCATCCCTTCAATTTCCAAGTCTTTGCTGCCACAAAAAGAACCAGCATACCATTTTCTTATGGCTATACATTTCTTCGCCGTTCTTTACCTTGCTTCTTCTATGTAATCCCTTGTTTGTCATGTACTGCCCACCATTCACCTCTCTTGTCAACCTCTGGCTGGTCTTGAATTTTAGTTCCTCAAAGACTACTGTGTTCTACAGCTTGTAGCCATACACTTTTCACCTTCTCAATGCTATCAAAATTATGTTGCTACCAATACGGATCTTTGAATATTTTTGCAACTGCTTTTCTCACCTTTTTTTCTTGGTGCCATTTCTATTTCCTCAAGACATACGTCCAGGGCTGTGATGTTAGAGTCTAAAATGGTGGCTCTACTACCCTTAACAGTGAAAATAGTTTGGAACAAAAATCTTTGCAGAACAATTCCATTTTTCAAAGCCTTGGTAGCTCTGCCTAACTCATTCTCTTCCTGATCTTGCTTTTTTTAATTAAAAAAATTATTATGGGGGCGGCTAGGTGGTGCAGTGAATACAGCACTGGCCCTGGAGTCAGGAGGACCTGAGTTCAAATCTGGCCTCAGACACTTGACACATTTACTAGCCATGTGACTTTGGGCAAGTCACTTAACCCCAATTGGCTCCAAAAAGCAAAAAAAAAATATATGACATTAGTAAATGCCAACAAATATAAATATTTTCTTACACTAGGTACTAAAAAAAGAGGCTTGTATAGGACACCATGAATTTATCACATGCAACTCACCAAGCTTTCTTTAAGCTTGATTTTTCTTCATTTCCTGTCTAAGGTGATAGTACTTACAGTATCACCTCCCATAATCCTTTTCTGTTAGATTTCCCAAAGGAATTTCCATTTTAAATTGGAGTTGCCCTTGGCTGCCATATCTTTCCACTCTGAAAGGAAATCAAAATAAAATTATTTTGCTCATTATAATAAGTGATTTGTATAAGTTAAACTTCCATATGAAATTGTTCAGTTGATGTTGATGTATGTTCCTCTATTTCCCATTTTTTAATAATTTGCTTATAATGTCAGATTGGAGTTTTAACTAGACACCACCTCTTTTTTCTCATTTTTTTATTCTTCTAGTTTTCTATGAACGTTCATGTTTGCTATAACAAGTCAATGGTTTCCTGGTGCAAGAATGACTACCATCTCAGTAAAAATTTTTCCTGTCTATTAAGAAGGTTGGGCATGCTTTCCTCTTCTCTCAGACAGGACTTTCAGTTCTCTTATTCAGCATTTCTGTTGATTCCCTTAATGCTCATGCCTTCCCTCTATTTGTACATAGTTATTGGTTTTCTCTCCCTTTAGACTGAGCTCCTTGAGATCAGGGATTCTTTTAAATCTTTCTTTGTATTCCCAGCACTTAGCACACTTATTAAATATTACAATTAATCATATGATATATTAAATATATATTTACAAATATATAAATTATATTAAATTAGATGTTATATTAAATAAACAATAGCACCAATGCAATATTTACAGCACCCACGAGATAAA
This sequence comes from Pseudochirops cupreus, assembly GCA_028627135.1. Taxonomy (NCBI): domain Eukaryota; kingdom Metazoa; phylum Chordata; class Mammalia; order Diprotodontia; family Pseudocheiridae; genus Pseudochirops; species Pseudochirops cupreus. The sequence continues at coordinate 366,542,255 of CM053582.1, read as the reverse complement.
GACTATGACTATAAATATCACATGACATTTGATCACAAAATATACCAGATTCTCCAGGAGGCAGACAGAACTGAAACATTTATTTAGACACCAGAAAACCAAATCCCAAAACCCATCATAGTACCAAGATATTAAGAAGGCATAATAACACTGAGAACCACCCTTTAGCCTTCCTACAAACCAATACAAGATCAATATTTACTCACAAACCTTTCTCTCTCCTTGCCTGAGCACCTCCCTCTCCTACCGTTTGACTAGCTCTGGCTACCCGCTTCCTGTGGGCTCTGCTTCCCTTCAGCAAACTCCTCCCACCACAGGCTCCATGTGACTACATTCAGCCTATCAGAGGGCAGAGTTTACTTTCAAAGCAGGGGAGGTCTTCACACTCCCATTCCCATTCCATAAGCACATGCTGATTAAACTCTTGTGGACTGATTGTGGAAAAGTACCTTATTTCTTCCCAACCTTTTCGGTCACACTGGATTTTAAAACATTTGAAAGCGGGTCATGCCTTTTATTCCTGTTTGCATCTCTTGCTGTGCTTAGCACAGTGTCAGTGTCTTATTAAATGTTCTGGAAACATTTGTTGAATTTATTCACCTTTACCTCTAGTAGGAAGTTCACTTGTACTCCATATATATTCTGCAAAGAACTGACTGATCAGAAATTTGCTGTTCTTTCTTTAGCTACACTTTTATCAGTACATTTTGCAATGAGAATGTTCCTGGTCGACTGCTTTAACCACTCCATCAGGTTACTACCAGAAAGATTTGCATTTTAGACTTTAAATCTTGCTAATAAGTGATCTAAATTTGCATCAGAGTGCCCTTCAAAGGAAGGTAGGTCTCTTATCTTCTGAAGACATTTATTTTGTAGCTGGTGGAAGGCAAGAGACGCGTTCTGATTTCTTTGTTCATTCATTTACTCATTTACTTATTTGCTTATTCACTTATTTATGCTTGGAAGATTAGGTTCCAATCATGGGCCACTGTTTTAAGTTAACATTTCTTTTAAAAATATGCAATGGCAAAACTGAATTTAGACAACAGGCCAGTGATGCTAAGGAAGAGAAACGAGGTCTCGTCTAGATTCTAACCTCGTTTAAGTCAAGAGAGTACTTTAAAGGAAAAAATTCTCAGAAATTGGGCCTATGTCTAGTCTTATGCTATCCCAGCAACTTACACCAGAGGTACCACCAATGCCAATTACTTTACCATCAGGGATTTTTTAATGCCAATTGAGAAAATGTACCAATCTTGGTAAATGAAAAAAATGTTGAAGCAAATATCTCTGATAAAGACCTCATTCCTCAAACATATAGAGAACTGTGTCAAATTTATAAAAATAAGAGCCATTTCCCAACTGATAAGTGATCAAAAGATATGATCATTTTTAGGTGATATATCTATATCCATATAAAAAATACTCTAACTCATTATTGATTGGAGAAATGCAAATTAAAACAATTCTGTGGTACTATTTCATACCTATTAGATTGGCTAATAGGACAGAAAAGGTAAATGACAAATGTTGGAGGACATGTGGGAAAAATGAGACACTAATGGACTTTTGGTGGAGTTGTGAACTGATTCAACCATTCTGTAGAGCAACTTGGAACTATGACCAAAGGGCTAAAGAACCATGTATTTTTTAATCTGCACACCAAAAGAGATTTTTAAAACAGGAAAAGGACCTATATGTACAAAAATATTTATAGCAGCTCATTTCTGGGGCAAAGAATTAGAAATTGAAAGAATGTCCATCAATTAGGGAATTGCTGAACAGATTGTGGTATGTACTATAAGAAATGATGAGGAAGATCTCAGAAACACTTGGAAAGGCTGGCATGGGCTGATGTAAAGTGAAATGTACTGTGTACAAACTAACAGTATGATTGTAAGATGATCAGCTATAAATGACTTACTTATTCTCAGAAATACAATGGTCCAAGACAACTCTGGAGGACTTATGATGAAAAATATTATTCATATACCACTTCTAGGGCTGTATGCTGAAGAGATCCTCAAATTGGGGAAAGGATCCACATGTACAAAAAATAATTATAACAGCTCTTTTTGTGGTGGCTAAGAACTGGAAACTGAGGGGATGCCCATCAGTTGGGGAATGATGGAACAAGTTGTGGTATATGAATGTAATGGAAAACATGGAAAGACTTATATGAACTGATGCTGAGTGTAGTGAGCAAAACCAGGAGAACATTTTACACAGTAACAGTCACATTGTGCAGTGATTGACTTTGATAGACTTAGGTCTTCTCAGCAATGCAAGAACCTAAAACAACTCCAAAAGACTTATGATGGAAAATGCCATTCACATCCAGAGAAAGAAATACAGAGTCTGAATGCAGATCAAAGCATATTTTTTTTTAATTTTAGAAATTTTTCTTGAGGTGTTTTTTTAGGGGATAGTCTATGTTTCCTTTCACAACATAACTGTTCTGGATATGTTTTACGTGACTACATGTGTATAACCTATATTGAACTACTTGCCTTCTCAATGAGGGGACATAGGGAAGGAGCAATGGAGAGACTTTGGAATTCAAAGTTTTATAAACAAATGTCAAAAATTGTTTTTTTACATGAACCTGGGGGGAAATAAATTAATTAATTTTTAAAAAGAAAATGCCCAGAGTCAGGAGATAGAGTAGCTTGTTTGAGGATGAGCTAAGAGGTCAATTCACCGTATCACAGGGTATGTGATAGGGAGTCAGATGTAAGAAGACTGAAAAGCTAATGGGCTGGGGTGTCAGGGGGCTAGATTATAAAGGACTTTGCCAAACAGAGGATTTTTTATTTGATATATTATGTGACAAGGAACCCCTGGAATCTGAATAGAGGAGTGACATGGCCAGCTCTATGCTTTAGGAAATTATTTTAGATGGTGTATGGCACATAATAGAAAAATAGATTTAGAGCTGGCAGGGAACTTGAAGTCATTGAGTCCAACCCCCTCAGTTTGCAGAAGAGGACAGTGAGGCAGAGAAGCCTCTTTTCTGTTTGACTTAATTTTTTTTTCTTGACTTTCCCTGTGGAAAGCCTGTCCTGGTCAAAATTATGAAGGTGGGAAGAGTTGGCATTTCTTTCCTTCTATATGAACTTTTTACAACTTACCTCCCCTATCCCAATTTCCTCTTCCATTAGAGCTCTTTTTTAAATGACCCCTTCTATGACTATATATCAACCTTCTTTCTAAAAATCAAATCCATGAATTAATTCATCCTAAAGTATAAATGATTTGATATGTTACTCTTTTCCTAGGACACTTCAATTTCTTTAAAGGGTCAGGCTCTGCTTACAGGAATGAAGCCCTAATGATGGGATTTCAGGAATCAGTAAGAGCCAGAGGGGGAGATCTACATGGGACTGGGCATGTAAAAGTAGGCAATTTTATAATGTTAGGGCTGAGAAGGTACCTGAGAGATGGTCGTCTAATCCAATGCCCTCATTTTGTGCAGAACTCAGGCCTTAAGAAGGGAAGTGACTTGCCTAGGGCTCCCTTAGCAGCTAATGTTAGAGCTACTACCAAAGATCCTTGACTTTAGGTCTTTCTAACCTTTTTTCTCTGAACCTGTATTTAGCTTTCACTACACAATCTAGAATTTTCTTATAGAACAATAGCACCCTCTCACATTTATACAGTGCTTTATACTTTTCAAAATATTCTCTCCATTTTTGTGTTTAGAGTTCTAGGTAGACTAGGGTGTCTCTGAGGTTTTGCTCCCAGGTGTTAATATCAGGGCTATTTATTTTGCCTGTGGTGACTCTAGGATGGTGTCCGTCAGATCACGCCCTCTGCTAACCTAGATTGTGAAATCTTCCTGTGTTTCTTAGTTGTTGCTTATCCTTTTTTCTCCAAGAGGACCATGACATCAAGGAGGTAATGGCTTGACATGCAAGTGAATTGGTTTAAAGCGAGGGAGTACCATGCAAAGTTACCAGTCTCACTTTCTCCTCTGGAGCCATCTGGATCCAGTGGTGAAATATAGATCAGGATAACTGGAAATGGCCCTGGATGCAGTGGGAGACCTTGGCCTTTTTTAAGATAAGGTCTTCAACAGGTCACAGTTTGACTGAGGCAATTTTATAACTGTACCTTTGAGTGGACTCTTCTCTATACTGCCACTGACTCCCACCTTAGTTGGTTTCTGTACTTCCTGGTTGTCTTCTGGCTTACACCACACAGTGCGGATTTGCTCCCTTGCTTGGCACAACATTGGCTACAATTAGACTGTCCTCTGTATTGCCCCTCTCACAACTGTTTATGCCTTAGGCTTGACCCTGCCTCTATTTAAAATTAACAAACTTTGTCCTGGAATCTGGGGAAAGAATCATCGGGTCATAGATTAAGACCTGGAAGGAACTTTATAGGTCTCATCCTCCACCTCCTTTTACAGATGCGGAAACTAAGACTGAAAGATTAAGGGACTTCCTTAAGGTCACACGAGTAGTAAATGTGGTTTTTTTCAACATTACTGGTTTTAAAAGGGGCAAGAAAGAGATGAAAAGAAATATGCCATGAAGTCCATGGGGGGAAAGCAGAAGGAACTTACTATTTTTGCTTAATTGGAGTTGATGAAAATATATGTAGGAGGGCAGAAGGATAGAAAGCATCTCATGGATCTCATTCTTATCTGAGCTGGGTAAAGGAGGGTTAAAAACAAGCACCAAGTTGGGGGCAGGAGAGTAGTGTAGTAGCCAGGGCACTGGGCATGGACAGAATTAAGAAGATCTGAGTTCAAATCTGTCCTCAGATCCTTCTTAGCCCTGTGACCCTGGGAAAGTCATTTAACCTCTGTGTCCCTCAGTTTCCTAAACTGTAAAAAGATAAGAAGAATAACACATACCTCCCAGGGTTGTTGTGGATCAAAGGAGACAATAGTCGTAAAGTGCTTAGCACCTGCCTGGCACATAATAAGAGCTACATAAAAGTTAGCTGTTACTATTGTTATTATTAAATTCCATAGGGAAAGAGCTAGGAACAAGGGAGAGAAGAGATGGAAGTTGATCAGGGAAGACAGAATTGAGAAAGGAATATTCTGTCTCTTACTCCTATTACATTTTGTACCGGTTTTCAAAATAAAATAATACCTTCAACCCTTCTAGTTCTGATTTATTCCTAGTTTTAAAATAATGCAGACCTGTACTGTGAGTAGAGAGAAGAGACAGAGAGATACATGGAATGGAGGAAAACAAGGAAGAAAGGCCCTGAAGGAAAGCAAGGTAGAGAGGAACTTAGACGAAAAATAAGACCAATGAGCATAATAAGGCCAGCGTTGCAATTTTGTGAAAATAGTAAGTTCCTCCTGTTTCTTCCCCATTCCTCCCCTGGTGTATTTCTTTTCCCTTCCCTTTTCTTACTTCTTTTAATTGTTCACTTTGTTGGTTACAACCCTCCTATACAACCAGACTAAGGTCCAATGTGAAAGTATTTGCAGATCCTATATTTGATTGCATGCCGCCATGGGTGGGGGTGGGGGATGAGGGAGGGGAGAAAATCTGAAACTCAAGGGATTGTGGATTTGAATCTTGTAAACTAAAAGTAAATAAATAAATCAATTTTAAAAAAAGATAAACAAAATAAAACAATGCTACTGATTAAAAAAATAGTCAATAGTCACTAGCAAAACAGAATGTAACTTTAGAGATAAATCATTTATATATATAAACATATTGTTTATAATATATCATATGTACAATATTATATTAATATAATATTATAGGTATATTATGTTATATGTATAATATAGATAATATGCGATTGCTTTGATATATTGCCTATGCTTATATATTAAAATATATCACATATTAATATAATAAAATCTCATGTTAATATGTCATAACATGGTATTATCACATATTATGTTTTGTTTTATATATAATAATAGTATACAGCTCATACACAAAGAAGGGACGTTCCCTTCTCGAGATGATTGACTTCTGACTCACCATCCAAGGGGCACAGGAAATGCTAAGGATGGCAGGACAAATAGAGGGAAAGCATTTTACTAATATTTCCTTTACCCCATCTATAGGTTCCCGGAGAGAACGTTGTGGGTATCGAGTTATTCGAAGGCAGCAGAATACAGATGAACAGATTTGTCTTAGCAAAGCAAAGAAAACCAGTGAAAATGTAACCCGAGTGAAAGAGCTGCTAATGAGTGCCCTGAGCCCTGAGCAGTTTGTGCTATCTCTCCTCGAAGCAGAGCCACCCAATGTATTTGTGAGTCGCCCCAACAAACCATTTACCGAAGCCTCCATGATGATGTCATTGACCAAGCTTGCTGACGAGGAGTTGGTTCACATGATTGGATGGGCCAAGAAAATTCCCGGTAGGAGTTTTGAGGGCTTATTTTGCCATTGGTTTGTAGAGAGAATTCCATCACAAACTCTATAGTCAGTTGCTGTCTCCCTGAATCAAATGTGAATATATTAATTTTTGTTCCAAAGTAGGTAATGGAAATGACTGACCTGGTACCTTGGGAGGAGTCTAAAAATGGCACAGACCTGTTATTGCTTAGTCTTCAGTGGTTGAATACCATTTATGCCTCAAGGAAGATGCTAGCATGGATACTGGATAGAGCCAGACTCAGAGTCAAGAGACATGGGATCAAATGCCACCTCTTAAACATGACCATAAGCTGTGTGACCATAAGCAAGTCACTTAATCTACCAATGCTGTAGGCAACCTTCATTGACTCTAACATTGACATTAATCAAAGGAATTTCCTCTTTGGGAGTTCCCTACATCAGCAAAAGGGCATATAGGGAATTCTCTACATCAAAGACAGTACAAAAAATTGCCTTTACTAGTTTTTACATAATTTTCAAATGATAAAATTAAAAAAACCAAAGTCTTAAAATCTGAAATTTTAAAAAAATACCCTGTAGAATGCTTTTCTGAGAGAGCAAATTCATCCAAATAAACTTGTTTTCAGTTAATTTATTTTTAGTTTTCAACATTCACTTCCATAAGTTTTAAATTTTCTCCCCTTCCCTCCACTCCCACCTCCTCAGGACAGCATGCAATCTGATAAAGGCTCTACATATATATTCCTATTAAACATATTTTCACATTAGTCGTGCTGTATAGAAGAATTAGAATGAATGGAAAGAACCATAAGAAAGAAAAAAATCAAAAAAGAATAGTTTCCTTCACTCTGCATTCAGACTCCATGGTTCTTTCTCTGGATGTGGATGGCATTTTCCATGAGTCCTTTGGAATTGTTTTAAGTCCTTGCATTGCTGTGAAAAGCTAAGTCTATCAAAATCAGTCATCACAAACTGTGGTGCTACTGTGTATAATGTCCTCCTGGTTCTGCCCACTTTATTCATCATCAATTTGTATAAGTCTTTCCAGGTTTTTCTTAAATCCACCTGTTCATCACTTCTTATAGCACAATCATATTCCATTACATTAAAACATCACAACTTGTTCAGTCATTCTGCAATTAATGGGCATCCTCTCTATTTCCAGTTCTTGGCCACCACAAAAAGAGCTGCTGTAAATATTTTTATAGATGTGGGTCCTTTTCCCATATTCATGATCTCTTTGGGATACAACCCTGGAAGTGGTATTGCTTGGTCAAAGGGTGTGCACATTTTGTAGCCATTTGGGCATAGTTCCATATTGCTCTCTGAAATTGTTGGATCAGCTCACAGTTCTACTCACAACATCAGTGTTCCAACTTTCTCACATCTTCTTCAACATTCATCATTTTCCTGTTTTATCGTGTTAGCCAATCTGATAGGTATGATGTGGTACCTCAGAGTTGTTTTGATTTGTATCTCTCTAATCAATAGTGATTTAGAGCATTTAAAAAAATAATTATTTGTTTATTTACTTTTAGTTTACAACATTCAGTTCCACAAATTTTGGAGTTCCAAATTTTCTCTTGATTCTCTAGGATTCTTTAAGAATATCATCATATTATTTGCAAAGAGTGATAACTTAGTTTCTTCTTTGCCTAGTCTAATCCCTTCTGCTTTTTTTCTACTTTTATTGCTAAAGCTAACATTTCTGGTACTATATTGAATAACAGTGATGATAATGGACAGCCTTGTTTCACCCCTAATCTTAATGGAAATGCATCTAATTTATCCTCATGACATATAATGCTTGCTGATGGTTTTTAGGTAGATCCTCCTTATCATTTTAAGGATTGTTCCATTTGTTCCTATGTTCTCCAGTGTTTTTAATAGCAATGGGTGTTGCATTTTGTCAAAAGCTTTTTCTGCATCTGTTGAGATAATCATATGGTTTCTGATAGTTTTGTTGTTGATACAATCAATCAAATTGATAGTTTTCCTAATATTGAATCAGCCCTGCATTCCTGGTAAAATCCAACCTGATCAAAATATATTAATTTCATGATAAGTTGTTGTAATCTTTTGGCTAATATTGTATTTAAAATTTTTGCATCTATATTCATTAGGGAAATTGGTCTATAATTTTCTTTCTCTGTATTGGCTCTTCCCAGTTTAGGTATCAGTACCTTATTTGTATCTTAAAAAGAATTTAGTAGGACTCCTTCTTTGCCAATTTCCCCAATAGTCTATATAGTGTTGGAATTAATTGTTCTTTAAATATTTGAAAGAATTCACTTGTCAATCCATCTGGACCTGGAGATTTTTCCTAGGAGTACATTAATGACTTGTTCAATTTCTTTTTCTGAGATGGTATTATTTAAGTATTTTACTTCCTCTTCTGTTAATCTGGGTAATTTATATTTTTGTAAAGATACATCCATTTCCCTAAGATTGTCAAATTTATGGGCATACATTTGGGCAAAATAATTCCTAATTATTGTTTTAATTTACTCTTCTTTGGTGGTGAACCTTTTCATTTTTGATACTGATAATTTGGTTTTCTTCTTTCTTTTATTTAGTTAAATTAACTAAAGGTTTATAAATTTTATTGTTTTTTTCTCATAAAACTAATTTTTAGTGTTATTTGTTAGTTCATTAGTTTTCTTAATTTCAGTTGTATTAATCTCACTTTGGGTTTCCAGAATTTCTAATTTGACATTTAATTGAGGATTTTTAATTGGTTCTTTTTCTAGCTTTTTTAGTTGCATGCCCAATTCATTGATCTCCACTTTCTCTATTTTATTCTCATAAGCATTCAGAGACATAAAACTTCCCCTAAGAACTCCTTTTGCTGCATCCCCTAAGTTTTGTCATGGTATCTCATTACTGACATTCTTTTGAATGAAGTTATTGTTTCTATGGTCTGTTTTTTGACCCTCTCACTCATTCTTTAGGATGAGATTATTTAGTTTCTAATTAATTTTTAGTCTATCTTTCCATGGCCCTTTATTACATATAATTTTTATTGCATCACGATCTGAAAAGCATGCATTTAATATATTTGCCTTTCTCCATTGAATGGTGAGGTTTTTATGCCCTAGTACATGGTCAATTTTTGTGCATGTGCCATATACCACCGACAAAAAGGTATATTCCTTTCTATCCCCATTCAGTTTTCTCCAAAGGTCTGCCAAATCTTCCTCTTCTAAAATTCTGTTCACCTCCTTAAGTTCTTTCTTATTTATTTTGAGGTTAGAATTTTCAAATTCAGAGAGGAGGGGGTTGAGTTCCCCCATTAGTATAGTTTTGCTGTCTATTTCTTCCTGTAACTCCCTTAACTTCTCCTCTAAGAATCTGAATGCTATACCATTTGGTGCATATATGTTTAGTAATGATATTATTTCATTGTCTATGGTGTCCTTGAACAGGATATAGTTTCCTTGCTTATCTCTTTTGATTAGATTTATTTTTGCTTTTGCTTTGAGATTAGGATTGCTAACCCTGCTTTTTTTACTGCAGCTGAAGCATAATATGTTTTACTCCAACCTTTTTGCCTTTACCCTGTGTGTATCCCCCTATTTCAAATGTGTGCCTTGCAAACAATATATTGTAGGATTATAAGTTTTAATCCATTCTGTTATCTACTCCAATTTTAGGGGAGAGTTCATCCTATTCACATTCACAGTTATGATTACTATCTGTGTCTTTCTCTCTATCCTATTTCCACGCCTGTTTATGCTTTTATTTCTCCCTTATCCTTTTCCCTCCTCAAAAGAGTTTTGATTTTGACCACAGCCTCTCTCAATCATTCCTCCCTACTATCAGCCCCCCTCCCTTTTCTTTCCCTTTTCCCTTACTACTTCTTCCCTCCCTTCTAATCACCCCCCTTTTCTTTCCCCTTTCACTTCCTACTGACTATAGGGCAAGTTAGATTTCTATACTTAACAGAGTATGGTATTCCCTCCTCGAACCAAATCTGATGAGAATAAAGTTCAATTTTCATCTCCCTCCCCTTTTCCCCTCTACTATAATATGTTTTTGTGCCTCTTCATGTGATGTAATTTACTCTTTTTGCCTCCTGCTTTCATCTTCTCCTATTACAATCCACTTTCACCCCTTAATTAGGTTTTTTATTGTCACATCAGTTAATTTATACCCACACCCTCTGTCTATGTATATCCCTATTAAATATCTCAATAAAGATACAATTCTCAAAATTTACAAGTACCATCTTCCCATGTAGGGATGGAAAAGTTTTGCCCTTATTGAATAACATGGATTTTTTTCCTGGTTTGCCTTTTTATGTTTCATCTTTGTATTTCAAAATCAAATTCTCCATTGAGCTCTGGTCTTTTCATCAGGAAGGTCTGAAAGTCCCTTGTTTCTTTGAATGTCCATCTCCTTGCCTGAAAGACTATGCTCACTTTCCCCAGGTAGCTGATCTTTGGTTGCAATTCAAACTCCTTTACCTTATGGGATATCATATGCCAAGCCCTCTGATCTTCTAATGTAGAAGCTGTGAGGTCCTGTGTGATCCTGATTACAGTTCCATGATATTTGAATTATTTCTTTCTCGCCACATGCATTATTTTCTCCTTGACCTGATAATTCTGAAATTTGGCTACAATATTCCTTAGCATTTTCAATTTGGTATCTCCTTCAGGATGTGATTGTGGATTCTTTTGATAACTATTTTAGCCTCTTGTTCTAGGACATCAGGGCAGTTTTCCTTGGTAATTTCTTGAAAGATCCTCTCCAGGTTCTTTTTCTGATCATGGATTTTAGGTAGACTAATAATCTCTCCTGGGTATATTTTCCAGGACAGTGGTTTTTCCAATAAGATATTTTACAATTTTCTTCTATTTTTTCATTCTTTTAATTTTATTTGACTGATTCTTGATGCCTCATAGAGTCATTAGCTTCTACTTGCCCAATTCTAATTTTTAATAAATTGTTTTCTTCAGCTAGCTTTTGTGCCTTCTTTTCCATTGTAATGGCAAGCAAACAAGTACTTAGCACCTTGTTTCATTTGAGGCTTGCCCATGATTGTATCAAGTCTTTGTTAAGAAACAGAACTTGTGAAACCCACAGTGGGAGGGACTTGCCAAAGACAAGAACAGGAAGAACATAGGAGGTAGCCAGAACAGGGAAGAACCAATGACCAGACAAAAAGCTGAGCACAAGCTGGGAGAGAGCAGAACTGAGAAGGGAACATTTGTGGTAGCAGAGTTGAGAAGGAAGAAAACTTGTGGTATCCTGGTGTAATGGTAATGTAATTTGAATTCGAAGACCCCTTTTTTGTATTGGCAAGTAAGCAGGTACTTAGCACTTTGTTTCAAGTTAACCAAAGGTGGCAGGTACTTAGCACTTAATAATTGAACAAGCCTCTGGTGGGGAAACAGAAGGTATGAACTCCTGTCTCCTGTTACTGACATAAGAGGAAGGGGTTGGCTGAAACAGAAACCTAATGCTGTGTGTATATAAGGAAAAGCCCCAGGAAGGGACAGTCAGAATTTCTTGGGATAAGCATCTGGAGGCAGAGCAGCTACAGAAGAGAACTGAGAGTTGAGAACTGAGTCAGATCTTGGAGCAAGCCCAAGGAGGCTGAACAGGAGCCCAGGAGCCTGTCCCCCTCCCAGGCTGAACAACGTGATTCTGATTTTTTTAGCAAGCTACAGAAGACTGAGGAAGCATGACCTGGATGCTAAGACTTTGTTTGTGGCTTGGTTGAGCCTTGAATTCCTGGGAACAGAAATTGTGAAGGATTTGAGATGGACTTCAGTGTGAAGCAGTGCCTATATGGAGATCCGGACAAGGACCTGGGAGCTGTCTGCCTCTGAATCCAGGTGACCATTTGGTGGATTCAGGCAGGAGCTGGGACCATGGGAGGAGATCCAGGGAATCTGAGAGACCACCCCGAGTCAAGGTGAAAGAAGATTTTACTTGCATACTGTATACTGACTGAGGAATTGTAAATTTACGAGTGACCTAGAGGTGGAGGGTCTGTCTATTTTCTAATGATTGTACTTAGTGATTAATGACACTTAGTAACTGATTGCTGAATAAGTGACTGATTGAGTTAACTTGGTGTGCCTCATGAGTGAAAGACTTTTACTATTGTACTCTGAGATAACTGAATGACTGAGTAAGGAGGAAAACCTCTTTAGGGATGATTGAATTACTAAATGATTGTGCTTTGTTGAAAACTACTGTGACCACTTTGGTGAAAACTATGGGCCCATTTTAATGATAAGCTGTTGTGAATACTATATTGTGATTTTCTGTGATAAGTTGTAATATTGTGAGTGCTGTACCTCAATTTTCTGTGAATGTTTTCCTTTGATTTGTTATGGAATAAATAGAATGTTCATTATACGGTGTAATCAGAACCTTAAAAGCTGTCCACAGTAGCATTCTTCTGGAAAGCTGCTCATGCATGGCATTATACCTGGCACTCTGTTTGTCTTTTCTGTCTGTGTTGATTTATGTTTGTAACACTTTGTACAGAAGCCCTGGGATGTTAGTGGAAGCCCTGAAAGAGGATTTTCTTGTTGTCTGTTTACAGAAGTACTGTAGGAGGGTTTCAGAGGTCCTGGGACTATACTGATGATTTGTGTTAAGTTCACAGATTTTGTTTGTGGGCCTGTGTTGATTTCATAGGCAGAAAGTGAATTGACGATGGTGCCAGCAATGTGCATGGATGATGTTTTGGCTCTGTTAAGCCTTGTCTTCCCAGAAACAGAAACTGTGAAGGACTTGAGGTGGGCTGGACACTGTGAGCTTTAATATGGAATGGGATCTGGACAAGGAACTGGACAAGGAGCTGAGAGCTGCCTACCTTTGAATCCAGGTGACAGTCGAGTAAATTCAGGCAAAAGCTGGGACCATGGAAGAGGAACCGTGGTATTTTGGAGCCAGTCTCAAGTCAAAATGAAAAGACCTCTCCTTGGGTACTTAGTGCTGACTGAGAAGGTCATGATTTACTGTGTCCTAGGGGTGGGAGAACTTTGTACTCTGTACCTTGTACCTCTTAAGGATGATTGAGTTAAGGATGATTGGAAACTAATCTTCAATCAAGAAGAAAGAAGACTTTTTGAGTGAGAGATTAAGACAATGTGACCTAGGGATGAAGAACTTTGATCTTTGTACTCTGTGTCCCTTAGGGAGGCTTGCTCCTTAAGGATGATTGAGTTAAGGAAACTAACCTTTTCTTAGTAGAATAGTTGTAAGAATATGCATTTTTGTAGTATGTTGGATAAACCAATTGTACTATCATCTGAAAATTGTTTAGTAATTGCTACTTTACCAATTTGACAGGAGAATCTGAGAATCTATGGGGGTTTTTTTGTATGTGTGCTTTGACTTTCTTACAGAGATTGTTGATAGGAATCATAGTTTTAAAATTGAAAGCAAACATGGAGGTTGTTTGGTTTATTGTTTTCATGTACAAAATGAGGAAACCAAGATCTAGACTTGTCCAAGGACACAGAGGTAGCACAGCTCAGATTCAAACACAGATCTTCAGACTAAATCCAGTTGTCTGGCCACTCTCCTGCAGTTCATCACTTGAAGGACCTGTTTTTCCTAAATTTTGTTTTGTTCCTAATCACTTCTAGAGGAATGTTCCTCCTAAGTATTCAAAACCTTTATTATTGCCTAACGCTAAATCTAACATGAGTAGGTTTGGGTAATTTATAGTATTTTGTTCAATTTAAAATTCTCATGTTAACTTTCAAATTGACTATTTCCAATTAAAGAGCTAATATGGGATAGTACTAGATATGGAGGCAAGAAAACCTGGATTTAGTTCTTGACTGTGACATCTTTTTGCTGACTTATTGGGGTCAAGTCACTTGAGCTTTTCCCATTTGAAAGGTGGAGATAATACCAAAGGTACCTACTTCACAGGCTGTTTAGGACCTCATAGGAAATCATATATGCAAAGCACTTTGCAAATTTTAGGGGTCCATATAACTATCAATGTGCTTTGGTCATGATAAAAACCTTTTCCAATTTAGTTAAACATAACAGATTCTAGTCTGATTTTAATGAAGACAATCATTTCATGTCTTGGGTAAGAGCAGATACATTGACCAATCCTTGATCTTTTTGGTATGGCTCCTCACTCTACCTTTTCAGGATGAAACCATCTATCTTTTTATCTTTCATGATGCTTGGTTTATGCCTATTTTATTGCTTGCCACATCATGCTACAGACTCATACCAAGTCACTGAAACTCTTTTTACTTTTGTTTGTTTGTTTTAATAAGAATTGCTTTCTAGTTACATTTCTTCTGTCTTTTGTATGGCTAATTTTTTTTTAAGTCAAGTGCTCAACTTTTCTTCACCTAAAAATACAGACAAATATTTCCTGAACATTGAGTAAATAATTAAATCCTTTAATAAAGTTAAAATAAATTCATATAAAAGAGGCTTTGATTAATAGTGTAGGTTTGTTTGGGTTTGCAACAAGCAATTAAAAAATTCTAGATAGTGAATTTCCCTTCTTTAGTAGATTGCTACATCTTGGTCAGGCAGCACCTATGGACGGTAAGCTGGATTTATAATTAAACAGGAGGAGAAGGTTGTGTTTGGTCACATTCAGGACATTTCACAGTGCTTTTTATGATCCTCAGTTGCTTGCTGCTATCAAAATGTACCTTTTAAATATCAGGATTCTTCCTGGTGATGCTCCATGATTGTGAATTATGTAATTTTCAGAAGAATTGTAGTGGTGATTGACCAAAAGGACAACAGAAAGGTGCATAGTGGATACAGCCCAAGTTTATCTTGTGTGTGAGAAGTGGTATAAAGGACTTTGTCAAGTACAGGCTGATTGGAAAAGGAGGCGTGCAGGTCATTTAATAAGAAGTAGGGATAAAAGATGGATGACCTCAGCACTTTCCTGGTACAGCACCAATGCAATATTCACAGTGCCCATGATCACTATAAATATACCTGCATGCTGCTCACTCATAAAATATAACAGTAGCTAAGTTAATAAGTCATCATGGCACAGAGAGCCACACCATCCTTTAGCCTTTCCAGAAACCAATATTTTTACTCACAAACCTAACTGTCTCACTGGGTGTAATAGTAATCTGTTTAGCAGGATACTTAGCACTTAGTACTAAGTGCTAAGTGTAGAAGGGGCAAACCCTGTCCCATTGTTGAGAAGGCATGAACTCCCCTGTTGATGTGGAAGAAGG